>LR738710.1:815314029-815324826 GCA_902687465.1 Secale cereale
TTGAGTAATATATTTGATCTACCTCTTTTATATTTATGTTCATAAGTAATTCTTGCATGTTCTCCGTTGTTATTTATTGCTTTGGCCAAGTAGTAGGTAGTGACTCCAAGAGGGAACGTTATGCTCGATTGTGGGTTCATGCCCCTCGATGACTAGCTTGAGTGACAGAAACATGAGTCTAGGGGATGTGCTGTTGCCACAAGGGGGAAAACAACGGTGCTTGTGCCCGCGGGTGCAAGGATTGTTTACTTTACGCAAAGTTCTTTTAATGCAGTTGTCTGTTGCATTGAGTTTACACTATGGGTGGGGCTCGCAACTTAATACCAGCGAGATGTTCTGGATAGATATCTCAAGGTGGATGATTAGTAGTAGATATTTATGGATTTCGGTCTACTTACTTTGGCGTACCGCCCATGCTTTGAACCTCAACCTTTCTTGCAATGTAGTCAGCATTGGTTTGCGTTGGTGGTCCTGTCAATTGCCCAGCTGTAATTCGTTTACCTCACATAGCTGTTTTATCGTCTTTTGGGAGAGAGACATCACTAGTGAACATCATGAGACTCCGGTCCATATTACCATCATTGATCACACCCGCTATTTACTTTTCACTTTTACTTACTATTGCAAACATTATCTATCACTACTATCATTTGCGTTTAATCCTTTGTGAACTACAAGGCCGGAGAGATTGACAACCTCTCTGTACTCGTTGGGAGCAAAGTTATTTGTATCTGTGTGCAGGTCCACATTGATTGCTAATATCTGGCGCCGTTAGCAGTTGACACCTACTTGTTGAACCTAGGAGTCTCTGGGGATTCGATCCTTGGCATCTTTGCTAAGGGAAAAACTTCCACAACACTGCATCTTACACCTTCCACTTGGGTTAACCAACGAGGGGTTAGAGGCCCATCAAGGAGTTTTTCTGGCGCCGTTGCCGGGGACTCCACTCTTCAGGATAGGGGAGTTGCATGCTATCTTTTACCTTTGCTTTTTTTAGTCTTGTTAGTTTACCTTTCAGTTTTTGCTTTAGTGCCTTTTTATCGAAAATCACAAAAATAGTTATCTTGCTTGCTTGCTACTATGGGTTCTACCAAAAACACTAAATGGGAGGAGTACACCCCTTCTTCCATTACCCCAATTACCACTGTCGGGATCTACAAAAGTAATAAACCTTGTGATTATATTAGTCTTGACGGAGGGTTATGCCCATGGCATGGTCTTCTAGGAAAAGAGTATGAGCCTCTGTTTAAAATTGCTCCTAAGCTTCCCCAAACTTGGGAAGATGTTCAAACTCTTATAATAGAGAGCGATTCAAACAAAGAGGATGACACTACAATTCTGCCCAATAATGATAAAATTGATTTTGATAATTGTAGTATTTCAGAAGTTGTCACCTTTCTACAAGGAATGGCCAAAGATCCCCACACTAGCACGCTTAATCTTGCCTTCACGGAGCATATCACTAATGCTCTCATCAAAGCTAGGGAGGAGAAACTTAGAGTAGAAGCCTCCATACCTAGAAAGCTAGAAGATGGTTGGGATCCTATGATTAAAATTAAGATAAACAACTTCTCATGCTATGCTTTATGTGATATTGTAGCTAGTACTTCTATTATGCCCAAAAGACTATATGATATGCTTAAATTGAAATCTTTTGATTCTTGTTCTTTTGGTGGTCGTCTCGTTGATTCTTCCATAAAGAAACCTTTTGGGAGGATCGACGATATTCTTATCGTTGTTAATGATAATTATGTTCCCGTTGATTTCACTATTATGGATATTGAATGTGATCCTTCATGTCCAATTATTTTGGGACGTCCCTTTTTACGCACCGTTGGTGCTATCATTGACATGAAAGAGGGTAATATAAAATTTTAGTTTCCTCTCAATAAAGGGATGGAACAGTTCCCTCGTAAGAAGATCAAGTTACCTTTTGAGTCCGTTGTACGGGCTAGCTATTCTTTTACCCTTGACAAAACTTGATCTATTTGCATTATGCCTAGCTTAAAGGCATAAAAAAAGCGCTCTTGGGAGGCAGCCCACATGAATAAATTTTTTGCTTTTGTTGTGTCTTGATGTTGTTTACTGTTGTAGCATCATCATTGTATCTTTGCTTTTCCTATTTGTGCCAATTATAGCCTTTGATTGCTAGAAAATTCAAAAGTTGTGAGGTGCTGTCCAGGAAACAGATTCTGTCCTTGGATAGAAAAATTCGTATAAAATCACCAGATCATCTTTTTGGTCTGAATTTTTTCGACAGCGTTCTCTATATAATTTTCTTTCGTGCATCTGTTCTGAGTTTTTTGATTTGAGGTGCAGAAGTACCCCGAACAGATCAATTACTACCTGCTGTTCTGTTTTTCACAGATTCTGTCCTGTTTTGCCTTTCCTTCATTTTGCAAACCAAGAGCTTGCTTTTTCTTTGCAAAAACCTTTTGGCAATCTTGAGAAACAGTAGAACTTCAAGAATATCCTTATTTCCAGCAAGGTGCAATTATTTTATTAAGGGTACTAACCTCGTTAATCAGATTATGATGAGTTATGTATGAAGGGAGTTTTCAAGTGTGCGAGGGAAGATGATAAAAAGATTCAGGAGTGTCAAGCGCTCAAGCTTGGGATGTCCCCGTGCACCCCCAAGAAATATTCAAGGAGACTCAAGCGTCTAAGCTTGGGGATACCCCCGTGCATCCCCTTCTCCATCAACATTATCAGTTCGTCTTTCGTTCCGCTATATTTTTATCACTTCATGTGTTATGTGCTATGCTTGGAGCGTCTTGCTTTTAGTTTTCTTTTTAGTTTTTCATAACGAGCCGGAACTCAGCGTTCTTTATATGGGAGAGAAACACGCTCCACTTCTACCTAGAACATGACATAGAATTTTCATGTCTATCTTTGCTGTGTGTGTTCTTTGTCTTTTAAATAGCTACTATCATGCTCTGCTCTTAGTATTCATGCTTATCTTTTCAAAGAGCGTTTGTTTAGTTGGTTGCTTGAACTCTCTTTAATTATCATGCTCACCTTATTAAGAGAGTTTGCTTCCGTTGCATTGGTTAATATGTCTATGATAAATATGCTACTTCCATGATGGCGCTTACTGGTTCAGGTTTTCTTATGGTTAATCTCAAATAGCTGGGGGGTTCCCAATGTGTTATTGGAGTACCAACATGATTTGTTTGCCAATGATGTGGTATGGTTTAGTAATATCTTCCTTCGAGAATTTATTTTGATTGACTTGGCGTATGCTCACGCATATTTAAGACTATAAAGAAAGTCTGTCAAGCCTTGATGATCTTTTATTTCTGAGTAGCGATATAACTACCATGCCTGATTCAATATTGCTTTGTCGCTCTGCATAATTATGACCGTCATTGCTCTCTTAGTTGGTCGCTCCCAGTCTTTTGCTAACCTCCACCTGTACTAAGCAAACTAACTTTGCAATACATAGCTCATGGGAAAATAGCTTAAAAACTATTGTGGTAAAGAATATGTTGCCTATGTATCTTATTTCTTATAAGTTGCTTGCTCAGCGGTAACCATGTTTCTGGGGACGCCATCAACTATTACACTATTGTTGAATATCATGTGAGTTGATATGCATGTTCGTCTTGTCTGAAGTAAGGGTGATTTGCCGTGGGTTGAATGAGTATGCATATTGTTAGAGAAGAACATTGGGCCGCCAACCAAAGCCATGTATCATGATGGAAGTTTTAGCTTGAACATTAATCCTCAATCTCTTATGAGAATATGCTTATGCATTGAAGAGGAGTCCATTATCTATTTTCTATGTTGTCCCGGTATGGATGTCCTCAAGTTGAGATCTATCAAAAACGAGAAATCAAATGCGATTTATCTCCTTCGACCTTTGTACAGGTGGCATAGAGGTACCCCTTTGTGACACTTGGTTGAAACATATGTAATGCAATGATAACCCATGGAAATCCGAGCTAATTAGGACAAGGTGCGAGCACTATTGGTATTCGATGCATGAGGCTTGCAACTTATAGGATGTCTTATGCATGACACATACGAAGTACTACTACCGTTGACAAAATTGCTTCTATGTTTTCAAAATAGAAAAAGCTCTAGCACATAACCATTCTTTTACTTTTATGTTGAGTCTCCACCTTCTTTCTTCAAGCACCAACTACTGAGAGCATGATTGTCATTCTAAGTGTAATGTGCATTGTCCCAAAGTAGCATTGTCTTTTGCATGATTGTGATATCGTTTATTCTGAAATCATTGTATCTAGTTATCACTTAAACCTTGAAGGTGCCCCTGCATTTATGTTTTGCTTCACTAAAGGGGGCAAGCTAGATATCACTTTATCATATTTGCACACCATGTTCATTGCAAATCTTTTTGATGTTTCAATATCGTATTGTAAAACTTTCAGTCATTTGTGATTTTCTCATGAGGCAACTTAATTACTATAGAATCATTGTCTCAGTAAGCTTTTGTCATATGACTATGAAAAAGTCCTATATGGTTAATAGCATGTCACCACATAAATTATTCTTGTTATCATTTACCTACTCGAGGACGAGCAGGAATTAAGCTTGGGGATGTTGATACTGTTGGAGAACGTAGTATTTTAAAATTTTCCTACGATCACGCAAGATCTATCTACCAGATGCATAGCAATGAGAGGGAAGAGTGTGTCTACGTACCCTCGTAGACCGAAAGCGGAAGCGTCAAGTGACGCGGTTGATGTAGTTGAACTTCTTCGCGATTCAACCGATCAAGCACCGAACGTACGGCACCTCCGTGTTCAGCACACGTTCAGCTTGATGACGTCCCACGAGCTCTTGATCCAGTTGAGCTTCACGGGAGAGTTTCGTTAGCACGACGGCATGGTGACGGATATGATGTATCTACCGGCGCAGGACTTCGCCTAAGCACTGCAACGGTATTACCGAGGTGTGTTTCTGTGGAGGGGGGCACCGCACACGGCTAGAACAATTCAACTTGTGTGTCTTTGGGTGCCCCCTGCCTCCGTATATAAAGGAGCAAGAGGGGAGGGCCGGCCGGCCTCCTATGGTGCGGCTAGGGCAATCTACTAGGAATAGGATTGCAATCCTATTCCTAGTAGGAGTCCACCAAGAAGGAAGAGAGGGAAAAAGAAAGAGAGGGAGAGGTGGCGCCCCCCAATCCTAGTCCAACTAGGATCCCCTGGTGGGGCGCCGGCCAGCCTCTATGGGCTGCCTCTCTCCTTTCCTCAAGGCCCACTATGGACCATCCCCCCTCGTAGGGGGTTCCGGTAACCCCCTCCGGCAATCCAGTTAAATCCGAAACTTTTCCGGAACACTTCCGGTGTCCGAATATAGTCGTCCAATATATCAATCTTTATGTCTCGGACATTCCGAGACTCCTCGTCGTGTCTGTGATCTCATCCGGGACTCCGAACTACCTTCGGTACATCAAAACTCATAAACTCATAATACCTATCGTCATCAAACGTTAAGCGTGCGGACCCTACGGGTTCGAGAACAATGTAGACATGACCGAGACTCATCTCTGGTCAATAACCAATAGCGGAACCTGGATGCTCATATTGGCTCCTACATATTCTACGGAGATCTTTATCGGTCAAACCGCATAACAACATACGTTGTTCCTTTTGTCATCGGTATGTTACTTGCCCGAGATTCGATCGTCGGTATCTCTATACCTAGTTCAATCTCGTTACCGGCAAGTCTCTTTACTCGTTCCGTAATACATCATATCGTGACTAACTCATTAGTCATTTGCTTGCAAGGCTTATTATGATGTGTATTACCGAGAGGGCCCAGAGATACCTCTCCGACACTTGGAGTGACAAATCCTAATCTTGATCTATGCCAACACCACGAATACTTTCGGAGACACCTGTAGAGCATCTTTATGATCACCCAGTTACGTTGTGATGTTTGATAGCACACAAGGTGTTCTTACGGGATTCGGGAGTTGCATAATCTCATAGTCATAGGAACATGTATAAGTCATGAAGAAAGCAATAGCGGTAAAACTAAACGATCATAGTGCTATGCTAACGGATGGGTCTAGTCCATCACATCATTCTCCTAATGATGTGATCTCGTTGATCAAATGACAACTCATGTCTATGGCTAGGAAACATAGCCATCTTTGATCAATGAGCTAGTCTAGTAGAGGCATACTAGGGACACTCTGTTTTGTCTATGTATTCACACATGTACTAAGTTTCCGGTTAATACAATTCTAGCATGAATAATAAACATTTATCATGATATAAAGAAATATAAATAACAACTTTATTATTGCCTCTAGGGCATATTTCCTTCAGATACGTCCAAAACGTATCTATAATTTCTGCTTGCTCCATGCCACTTTTGGATGATATTGCTATGATATTCATACACTTCCATACACTTTTGATCATATTTGGACTAACCTACTAATCCAGTGCACCCCGGTGCCAGTTTCTGTTTTCAGCTGTTTTTGTATTTCAGGTTTTCACGTTACGAAAACTGCCAAGAAAAATCCAGAAAAATTATATAAAAAATCAGCGTTCCGGAAACTTCCTAGCGCCCGAAGTACAGCCGGGGGGGGCACCAGGGATCCAGGCGCCCTGGCGGCGCCCCCCCTGGGCCGCGCCAGGGGGGCACCTGGGCCCCCCGAGCCTCATCTGGTGCCCCCCTTTGGCATATATTTAGAGCTTCCTTTGAAACCCTCGGGACGGGAACTCTTTTTCGCGATCTCATCTCTGTTCCGCCGCCGCCGCCGCTTCCAAGATCGGGAGCACCAGGAGAACTCTTCCCGGCACCCCGCCGGAGGGGAGGATCATCATCGGGGGCCTCTCCACCACCATGGACGCCTCCCGGATGAGTTGTGAGTAGTCTCCCTTGGACCATGAGTCCATGACCAGTAGCTATGTGATGTTCTCCTCCCGTTCTTGTGCTTCACTAATTAGTCCTCGTGAGCTGCCCTACATGATCGAGGCACCTATGTAATCCTTATGTTGTTGCTATGATGAGTTTGCTGGGATCCGATGGATTATGAGATTATGTTCAGATTGATCTTGAGTAATATATTTGATCTACCTCTTTTATATTTATGTTCATAAGTAATTCTTGCATGTTCTCCGTTGTTATTTATTGCTTTGGCCAAGTAGTAGGTAGTGACTCCAAGAGGGAACGTTATGCTCGATTGTGGGTTCATGCCCCTCGATGACTAGCTTGAGTGACAGAAACATGAGTCTAGGGGATGTGCTGTTGCCACAAGGGGGAAAACAACGGTGCTTGTGCCCGCGGGTGCAAGGATTGTTTACTTTACGCAAAGTTCTTTTAATGCAGTTGTCTGTTGCATTGAGTTTACACTATGGGTGGGGCTCGCAACTTAATACCAGCGAGATGTTCTGGATAGATATCTCAAGGTGGATGATTAGTAGTAGATATTTATGGATTTCGGTCTACTTACTTTGGCGTACCGCCCATGCTTTGAACCTCAACCTTTCTTGCAATGTAGTCAGCATTGGTTTGCGTTCGTGGTCCTGTCAATTGCCCAGCTGTAATTCGTTTACCTCACATAGCTGTTTTATCGTCTTTTGGGAGAGAGACATCACTAGTGAACATCATGAGACTCCGGTCCATATTACCATCATTGATCACACCCGCTATTTACTTTTCACTTTTACTTACTATTGCAAACATTATCTATCACTACTATCATTTGCGTTTTATCCTTTGTGAACTACAAGGCCGGAGGGATTGACAACCTCTCTGTACTCGTTGGGAGCAAAGTTATTTGTATCTGTGTGCAGGTCCACGTTGATTGCTAATATCTGGCGCCGTTAGCAGTTTACACCTACTTGTTGAACCTAGGAGTCTCTGGGGATTCGATCCTTGGCATCTTTGCTAAGGGGAAAACTTCCACAACACTGCATCTTACACCTTCCACTTGGGGTAACCAACGAGGGGTTAGAGGCCCATCAACAGGAGAGTGGGGAAAAAGGCACCCAACTGGACCCCCTCTCACTTTGTCCTCATGCCCGGACTGTCTGCAAATCCCCATAAAAGGGACCCAACTGATATATGGGGAGGATATGAGGATGTCCGGGCATGTCCGAGTAGTGTGCCACATAGGATTTAGCCCACCGCGGGCCATATTTTCTCTTTCTGTATTCTGTCTTTCCTCTCTCTCTCTCTCATATAGGGAGAAAGTGGGGGCATGGTTGTGTGCACAGACAAATAGAGGCTCAAAGTGGACATGCATGTACACTGACCGGGCGCATCCGCGAATATTTGAGGGGCCAAATTTCCCATTGTGGTTTTAGATGCCCTAACTCTATGTCTATGATGGGCTATACTTGTTCAACCATATACCAAAAATCCCCCTTGCTCTTAGAGTTCAATAAAATGACCTCTGCTCTTAGAGTTTACAGCTTATACCTAAAATTTTGAGAGAGAAAATGAAAATATTAGTACAATAACTCCATGTCCATGTTTGGCCATACTTGTTTAAGCTTTAGGTATATGTTGCAAATGGACAAGGGTGACAATACCATCTAAATGAGCATTGAAATGTCATTGTGCAAAAAAGCTTGTCTAAGCATAACATTTGTTGAGATGTTAAAATAAGTGGTGTAGCATGTCTAATTTCTTTTTAGTTAGCACGGAGCACTCGCTAAAAGGAAAGCATGATGAGACCACTTGGCCCTCATCCAAACACTATAAATGCTATTTATTGTGTTTAATATCTGATTTCAAAATCATGGTCGGAGGGTTGCGTCACGGAGGTCTGACGTCAAGCCCACATTGAGGCGGGCCAACGTTTGAGCTCTCCGGAGCCGAGCTTGGAGGAGGAGGAGGGCAGCGTCCCATGGCCATGGTAGGGGCTGTTGAGGAGGAGGTGCTAGCGGTGAAGGAGGAGGCAATGGACGTCGACACCGCGTGGCCCGTGGCCTTTGGGTTCACACTATTGCAGGCGGAGCAATATTAAAACACGGCCCCTCTTAGAAGTGCACCTTGCGACTCTAGCTCAGCTAGAGGTGGCGCGTGAATCACCACCAAGCCGGACATCATCGATGAGAACCAGGTGATGCTCACATCCATGCAACACCACTACAGCATCCAAAGCAAGTGCCACGAGGTCTGCATCAATGACGCCCTGTGGGAGTGGGCCTTCGAGGAGCTCGAGGCCTCGGACGACGAGCTAATGGAACACCACAACGATGATGCCAAAAGAGGAAGACGTCGACAACTCCGGCTCGTGACCACCAATAATGACGAGGTCGGACTGTCCAACGTGGCAGGGTCGACCTCAACTTTGACGGGAGGAGTATATTAGGATATTTTTTAAGTTTTTAAATTGTTTATATGAATCTTTTGTTGTGTAAAATTTAATCTAAATATTAATATAAATTTGGTGTTCGTGGTCTTTTGGGGATTATGGTTGGACGACAAACGCGGCAGATATCCGTGGATTTGGTGATGTCCATTTATGGACTAGCATTGGAGATGCCCTTACCTGTAATTTTCCCACCGCATGTGTGCACATTGGGTGGAAAAAAAGAGGGAACGTGTGGGTTGAGGGGAAAAGAAGTATGACACCTCCATGGACCCGGATTTCCATTAGATAGGCATAAAGGAACATATTACATCATGAGCCAAAGAAAATAGGAAATTACACATAGGACCCTAATTTTTGCAAAGAGCACCCCCCCACACACACACACACCCCACACGTGTGCACACTTGGTGAAAAAAAAGGAGGGAATGTGTGGGTGGAGGGGGAAAGAAGCATGACACCTCCATGTACCCAGATCTCCATTAGATATGCAAAGGCACATATGACATCAATACCCAAAGAAAAGATGAAATTACACATAAGACCTTATTTTTGCAAAGAGGACACCCCCTCGAGCCAAAGAAAAGATGAAATTACACATAAGACCTTATTTTTGCAAAGAGGACACCCCCCCCCCCACACACACACAATGAAAAAGGAAATAAATTGAGTTCGAATCTGCCACCGGCCAAAAACCATCTCAACACTTGGGCCGACGAGACCTCCATGGACTCCATCCAAAAGCAGAACTGCCTTCCCTGTGGCAACATGGCCGCGGGGAGAACTTGGCCCACCATTCGGCTAAAGAGATGGAATGGATCGTCCGAGAAGAGCGGGCGGCCACGTTGGGCGTTGTAACTCCTCCATAACCACCATCCTTGATGCTCATCATCCCCATATGCAGCTTCTAGCTCCCTGCAAATCCTCTGATGTACCTCCATCGCCACGACATATCTGGTGGCCGAGGTTGAGCTGAGGCCCTCCTTTCTACCAGGGCGGGATACCAGCCTCGTCGGATGCTCAGATCCGATGAGACACCACACGAGACACTCGAGGCATGCTAGGATTTCCTACCGAATCCCATTCCATCACCTTGACGTTGAGAAGAAGAGGAGGAAACCGCCATGGTGCCTTTTACTGATGGAATTTCATGCTTATTTGGGGAGTTTGAGTTGGATACGTCGCTTCCCTTTCGTCTTAGCCATGGAGGAAGAACAAAAATGCGCCCTAGCGACCATCGCAAGCTATGCAAAAGCACCAATAGGTTGCACTTCAATGGCATGACACTAGTCGCCATCAAGGAAAATCCAAGCCACAACCACATATTGGGCCTCTATATAGAGAAGGGTCGTACCTTTCTCACTCCCTCTCGCTGGTCGACGAGGATGCCGGAGGAGGAAGGGAGAAGAGTCGACGAGGTCACCTCTATCATGATGCTCCATCGTTCTCGCTTGCTTACCGCTCCATCCACCACGCCTAGCCCCCCCCCCCCC
>LR738710.1:815324976-815389311 GCA_902687465.1 Secale cereale
ATCATTTCATCCATGCACAGGTGCCAATCCCAATTGGGGCCTGTTTGTTCCAATAAGTCACCTGACTTATAAGTCAGGTGACTTAAAACCAGTGACTTATAAGTCACGCATGTTTAGTTGTCACCTGACTTATAATTCACCTGACTTATAAGTCACCTGACCACACCTTTCCATCCTGTTTTTTGGAACCAAAGGCTGAAAAGGTGGTAGGACCCACGCAAAAGAAGGTGACTTATAAGTTTTAAGTTGGGGTGGAGCAACTTATGACTTTTAAGTTAGGGTGACTTATAAGTAGGGTCTGTTTTGCAAAATAAGTCAATTTTTTTTTTCACTTTCGACTTATAAGTTGGTGACTTATTTGGAACCAAACAGACCCTTAGTTGGTGCGATGGTTTGCATCCGGTCACGCCGTTTGTAGCAACAAAACTACCCAGCAGATGCGCCGTTTGTAGAAAAAAAAAACTAGTCGACTGAGACTTCATTGATACACTGTCGACTGAACTGTAGACACACCCTTACTAGGAAATTTTAAGAGCAGAACAGTAGTGCTTGTGAGCACGTGGCAACAAAGGACAAATGAACAAAGAAAAACAAATTAAGCGTTTATATCTTGGGAAATCACTGCGATTGCAAAGTCATAACTTTCCGCTGTACAAAAAAAGTACTGTATTGCTTTGTGATTTGCCATGCATTCCAAAGTCCAAGTACAGTACCAAGTAATCTGCAAGATTCCTCCTACGAGTAGCGGGTCCCAGGATGAGGGTAGTAGTACGACGAACTCGCCCCTTCCTCGCGGTGCCGTGTCCCCGGCGGAGGGTAGTGAGAGCCAGCGGAAGGCACCGGCGGGTAAGTGATGGCGGAGTCCTGAAACATCGGCGCCATGTATGGCAGTGCACGATCAACTGATCTTGGCAGTACAGGAAACTCTGAGCCGGACTCCGGCGGCGGCGGATAGCTGCTGGCTGGGGAGGGGAAGCTGGAAGCCGGGAACTCTGGGTTCATCCGCGCTTGAGGTGGGTAGCCGCTCGGTGGTGGAGGAGGATAATAGCTCGGCGGTGGAGGTGGATAGCTGCTGGTGTATTGTGCCGGAGGAGCCGGGCAGGCTGTACACGACGGCGGCGGTGGCGGATATGCAGTGGCCGGTGCCGACGGTGGCGGGTAGCTACTGTTTGGTCCGAAATTTGACGACGGAAACAGTGAGCCCGACGTTCCCGGCGGAGCGTAGCTGCTTGGCGGCAGAACGTCGTGTAGCGACGGATACAGTGAAGACACTGGCGGTAATGGAGATGGCTGTGGCGGGTAGCTGCTGCCGTGTGGCGCAAAATTTGCTGTCGCCGGACCTGGATAAGCCGAACTCGACGGCGGAGGAGGGTAGCTGCTGCCGTGCGGCGGATAGTTTGTTGTGGCCGGAGCTGGATAAGCCGAACTCGACGGCAGTGGAGGGTAGCTGCTGCCGTGCGGCGGAAAGTTTGTTGTGGCCGGAGCTGGATAAGCCGAACTCGACGGGGGCGGCGGAGGCGCGCAGCAAGAGCCGAGGTCTTGCTCCGACGCCCCGTAGATCTGCGGCTGCTGATACTCGCCGCCGCCGGTGAGGGCGTAGACGAAGCTGAGGCTGCCGTTGGGCTTACCGTCGGGGCCGAGCACCTGGTAGCTCGCGCGCCGCGGCGTCCCGCCGTCGCCGCCGAGATGGGACAGCGGCACACAGGTCGTGCCGACGAGCTTGTTGCCAAGGAGCGGCACCTGCGCCTTGACCTCGAACTGCAGGAGCCCGCCGTCGCCGGCCTCTCCGGCGCCCGCGCGGTCGAGGTCGAACGCGAAGACGGCGTCGTCCCAGTCCGGGTTCTCGCCGCCGTCCGGGTCGGCGGGCGTCTTCTCCCGGCGGCCGCCGAGGGACACGGCCGCGTAGAGCGGCGGCTTCTGGAAGGGGACAAAGGACTTGACCCCGCGGCAGGAGACGGACCTGACGGTGATGCGCCGGCCTGCTCCGGCGTCGGTCATGGCCGATTCCTTGGGGAACGCCGACTTTTCTTGGGAGGTTGTTGGTGCTAAACTTGTGGGCTGCGGTGGGTAGGCTGGTGGATCTGACCCCTTTGTTTATCATGCAGCGATCAATTGCAGGTGCTCTGACGTCAGTGTTTGTCTGGTTTATAATCAGATCGGAATACAGGTGGCTATCTTGCAATTTTGACCTTTTATTATAATGCAATTATTATTTTGAAGCGTAATTATTGGTAGTACTGTTAATGAGCAAAATTGATGCAATGCAAAAAATCTTGCAAAAATATTTCGGATTAAATTTTGGTGGATAGTGCAATTAATTTAGAATCCATAAAAATAAAAGTTACTCCTTTAACTATCACGGGAAGAAAGTCTTGCAAAACTTAGTATAGCTGGTATTGTAGAGGCAAATTAATGAGAGACGCTACACCTACGGACGATTTTCGCAGGAAGTTGAGTTAGGGGAACAATTGTCAAGATGTGATTGGGAATTCGCGGAGGCATGGGTGCAAATGATCATGCGGTGTGTTACGTCGGCTCGCTTCTCGGTCAAGCTGAACGGAGGGTTTTCACACATGTTTCTTCCATCGAGGGGCCTGCGTCAAGGAGATCCATTGTCACCCTATCTCTTCCTCTTTTGTGTGGAAGGTTTTTCGGCCCTCCTAAAACAGGCGCAGCGAGTGGGGAAACTTCGAGGAGTTTCGTTTGGGAGCACTGGCCCCATGGTAACTCACCTCCTCTTTGCCGATGACAGCATCGTGTTTCTGGAGGGATCTAAAGGTAATTTTGAGACGCTCAAGGAAATACTACAAGACTATGAAGTTGCGTCGGGGCAGAAAGTTAATAAGCAAAAGTCTGCTGTTTTCTTTGGGAAAGGTTGCTCTGACACACTTAAGGCACATCTAAAGGAGGCCGTTGGTATTCATTCGGAGACCTTGAGTGAACGTTACTTAGGGTTACCTACTGTAGTGGGTAGCTCAAAGGAAGGGACATTCAAATATGTCAAGGAGAGCGCCAAAGGGAAAGTTACGGGATGGAAAGGACAGGGTTTGTCTAAGAAGGCAAGAGAAGTATTGGTTAAATCTGGTCTCCAATCTACCCCAACCTTCACCATGAGCTGCTTCCAACTTACCAAAAAATTGTGCGGGAACCTGACATCTATCTCCTCGAACTTTTGGTGGGGCAAAGCGAATGGTGAAAAGAAGGTCCATTGGATTGCATGGAAGAAAATGTGCTTGAGCAAGAAGGAAGGAGGAATGGGATTCAGAGATATGGAGGCGTTCAACCAGGCTCTGTTGGCCAAGCAAGCGTGGAGGCTCTTACAGTACCCACTCTCCCTATGTGCCAGGGTTTTGAAGGCAAGATACTACCAGGAGGGCTCAATCCTAAACGCAACTTGCCCGAATGGGGGTTCATATACGTTCCGGAGTATCTTACATGGCCGAAACCTCCTTCTGGACGGTTTAGTATGGAGGGTGGGTGCGGGCACCAGCATAAGAATTCACCACAATAATTGGATACCGAGACGAGGTCATATGCGGCCACTGGGTCAGCTGTATGTGTATGGCATCACGAGGGTAAGTGATCTCCTGAACGAGGATGGCGATGCCTGGGATCTTGGCAAGCTGGAGGCTATGTTTACTCCGGATGATATACAAGACATCCTCCAAATTTCTATTGGTGGATATGGGACTGAAGATGTTCCTGCCTGGAACTTCACAAACAATGGCCAGTTCTCGGTGAGGTCAGCTTACCACTTGCGTATGGAGAAGAAGAGGGCAAGAACCGGACAGCCGGGCCCAGTGTCATCAGTTGCACACCACCAGGGATGGCTAGCGCTTTGGGGAACAAAAGCCCCGGGTAAATCACTGATACACACTTGGAGACTGATGAGAAATGGTCTAGCGGTAGGAATGGAGCTGCGACGACGACATATAAAGGACGGTGTTTTCTGCCCAGCATGCGGACGTGAGGAGTCGCTGCATCACCGATTTTGGGCTTGTTTCCACTCAGTTAATTTCTGGAAGGAGTTGGGCTCAGTGTTGGGAGTGGAGGTGGCGATCCCACCTTTGTCGACAGGCTCCCAGAGTCGACTCACAGAGTGGATGTTGCAATGGCTCACGGAGGCGAATGAGGATGCGAAGTCCATGATGATACAAGGACTGTATGCTCTGTGGCTGGCCAGAAACGAAGCTCACGATGGTAAGAAGATAGAAGAGCCGAAGCTTATAGCTAGAAGGACAGCGCAACTGCTGGAGGAGTGGAAGAAGGTTCATGCGGAGGGGCCTCCAACGGTTAAGCTTGTTGTTCAAGAACGATGGAAGCCGCCGGCAAGTGGATGGATGAAAGCTAACGTCGATGGGGCGATGAGGAAGGAAGGAACGGGCGGCGGTGTTGGAGTCATCTTTCGGGATGAGGTGGGCGCCTTCAGAGGGGCGGCTACGGATTTCTTCCCAAACGTTTCTAAGCCAGAGACCGCGGAGATACTTGCATGCAGGAAAGCTGTGCAACTTGCAATCCAGCGGGGTATCCAGAAACTCCATATCGAAACGGACTCGCAGGCGGTGGCTAGGATGATAGCGGAGGAGGATAGGAACCTCTCGCCGGTGGGACAATTGATCGAGGATGTTAAAGCTCTGGCCAGGTCTCGGGAGAGTTTCAAGATTTCATGGGTAAGGAGAACGGCCAATAGCGCAGCTCATATGCTTGCCAAGTCAGGTGTTAATGATCGTGTTCCTGTTGTTTGGGCCTCAGTGCCCCTGGATTGTATTCTGAGTACCATCTCAGACGAGCTTCCCTCGATAATTTAATAAAGGTCATAGAATTCAAAAAAAAAAGATGTGATTGGGAATGAAAGGGAGAGGAGGCCACCACCGGAAATCAGGGGGAAAACCGATTCGTGGGGAGACAAGTCCGTAGGTGGATTATGTAGATGGTTTTCGTAAGTCTAGTATTTTCGCAAATTTATTCTATGGCCTGACTACAGACCCAAGGAAGCTTCAAGCCTTGTTGTGATAGCTGTCATTCCTCTCCCAAATTGTTCTTCTGGGCAATGTGCCATGACAACACCCGTCCCCTTCCTTGTTTTCTCCTCCCATTCTATACTTGTTCCTTTTGTTCACGCTTTGATGTCCTGTACCCATGGGGTGTGCATGTGACTCTCGGTGCATAGCTATCACACACACGTGTGGAATATCGTTGTCAACAAGGAGTAAAAACTTGGAAGATTCATTTTAATGCATGAAGTGTGCTTTTTGGTGAGATACGCATAAGGTATGTGTTGTTGTCGTGGAAGCAAACAATTGATCAGGGGTATCTCCAGGATTAAAGAGTTGACAACATAGAGGGTGAATATGAGACCGTAATTTTAATCTTTTTTGGTAAATTCAAAATCACATATAAATAAGTACTAATACTAAAGTGGGAAGGATTCTCTTTTTACATAAACAGTAATCATCTGTGAACAGTACCTATCTACGACCAGTACCTATCTGAGCAGTAACCGTTTGTGAACAGTATCCACGGGTTAACAATTATGGCTTAAACAATGCCAAATAGTCTGATTTTCTAGCTTTCATCGAAGAAAATTACGCATTTTAGAAGAAAAGAAAAAGGATATTTTATACACATCATTTCTCTCCCCTACCTCCACCCTCGGGTCCTTATATAGAGAGTTAGGATTTATAATTTTCAATACATCATTTCTCAACACCGACGTACCGATGCATATCCACCTTAATCGTCTTCTGATACTTTTTGATGATAGTGTTGCCAGGGCACAAAAACAGTAGACTGAAACTGTATATTCACATGACCAGTGATCTGTGAGAAAAATAAGTTCTTGACCGATTACTGCTCATTTTTACAACACAATATCAGTTAAAAGTGCACTAACAAATCCCCGAACAAAATCAGAACATTATCCGAATAAACTCAAGACTACTAACCAAAACAATATCCCAAATAAACTGAAACAACAACTCCGAATAATCCGGAGCAATAAAGCCAGTGAAACAGAACAATGCGTGAATAAACCGAATGCATTAACCCGCACGAATCATAAAACTAAAACAGTAACCAAATTTTAAACCTAGAACTATACACCCGAATAAACCGGAACAATAAAAACAGTAACCCAACACTATGCATTCACGTGGACAATAATCCAAAAAAAATAACCCAAAAGTAAAAATATATGTTGTTTTCTTGCTTATTTCGATAAAATACAGACGAAATCAGTCACGGGCGCGGCGTGCGCTGCACTTCTTCAGCGCTAGTATTTCACGACATGTACAATTGGACGAGACACCACAAAGCAACTAGCTAGCAAGACATACGACAACACCAAACTAGATAACTAAGCAAAAATAAGAGCAAGGATAACAATAACCACAAGGCACCGAGACGAAGGGTAGTCCCAAATTTACTTCTTTGAAGTGGAAGGAGTCTCCATTAGAGAGGCATGGGGAACACAAAACATCACAAATGATACAAAGTCCCACCATTCCCCCCCCCCCTCCTTTGAGCATCGGCAAACAAAGTTTGAGCTCAAAGTACGCCTTGAAAAATTTCTCAATTCACAAAAGCTTTGTCAAAAGAGGGGTGCATAAATCCCCGACAAAAATCCCCTGCGCTCCGCTCCCTTTCCTGCCTAGCGCTCCGCGCCGGCCGCCACTCCGGCGCCGGCGGCCACCGTCTCGCGCCGTCCCCTCTCCGGTGGCGGCGTCCACCCAGTCTTCGTCGTCATGGCCTTTCGTGTCTCTCTCTCGGGCTCGCTCTCGTCCGGATCTGGTGAGTCCTCGGTGCCGCGGACGAATCTGGCGCCCCCATCCTCCCCGGTGCCAGCTTCCCGTCCAGCTCCTGCTCCGTCCCCGTCGGTGCGGCCGCATCCCCTGCTACGCTCCATCATCGTGCCGCCTGTCCTTGGCACGGCCTTTGGCCCGATTGTCCAGGGGGAGGCGGGTGGTCCGTCGTGCGTCTCTGCTCCGCGGCGGGCGGAGGAGGCTTGGCAAACCAAGGTGCATCGCCGCCCACGGGATCCGCCTTGCCGGGACCGGCGTCCAAGGCGCCGCCTTCCGCCTGGTCGGCCTTGCGCGATGCCGGCCCCACGGCCGCTGCCTGCTTCGCGCCTTCCGGTGGAGTTGTATGGCTGCTGCTACAACTGCGGTAGCGACGACCACATCTCGGCGGACTGCTTGAACCCGCCTTTCTGCGTGCGTTGTCGTGGTTTTGGCTACATCTCACGCGGATGTACCAGACCGCGGAGTCCTTCTCCGGTGGATCAGTCGGTGCAGCCTCCGCCGCCTTCCGGCCCTCCGCCTCCGGGCGCTATCCGGCTCTGGAGTGATGTTGTGCGGGAGCCTGCTCGGGGCTCGCCGCGGGCTGCCAGGATGGCTGCCGGGCCGGAGTTCTCGGTGCCCTTCGCGCAGCGCGAGCCGGTGCGGCCGGCGGTTGTGCCTGCCCAGGTGGAGATGGTGGAACCAGAGGAACCTGTGGAAGCCTGCTTCTTGGAGCCGTCTGATGATGTTTGGCAAATGGAGGCGTTGCTTGCTCGGGCCGTTTTGGTCACGGTGACTGGCAACAGGCCTACGGTGGATCTGGTGTCGGCGGCAGAGGCCTTGCACGCTGAGTTCGATATCGGCCCGGCGGACATGTCAATTCGGCCGTATTTCCCGGATGATTTTCTCGTGTTGTGCCAAGATGGGGCGGTCCGGGATAGGATGGTACGCGCAGGGCACGCGCGCTCCTCATGGTTCGAGCTCAACCTCCGGCCATGGAATAGGCAGGCGCAGGCGACGGCGGCTTCGCTGCCTTTCCTTGTCCCGATCGCTCTACGCGGTGTACCTGCGCACGCTTGGAGCCAGAGGACGGCCAGTGTGATCTTGCGGGGTCTGGGGTATGTGGTTGGTGTGGATGACAGTACGGCTCGGTGCTTCGACATGGCAGATTTCCGGGTTTGGCTTCGTACAGACCGTCCACGGCGGATTCCTCGACACCGGCTGCTCTTCATCGACGAGCCAAGGTGGAACGTTTGGGCACGGGGATCGGTCACCGGGTGGCTGCGGGACGGCGAGCCAACACCCTCTGGTATCCGATTGATATCACCGTGCTTGTAGAGCCGGTGCTGGTGGACGACGGAGACGACGACAGCCGGCGACCTCCGCCTCCTCCGCCGCCACCGTCGCCATCCTCCGGCAACGATGAGGACGTACCGGGTTCTGGCCTCCATAGGCCCTGGAGGGGCTCGGCTGCTGGTGGTTCTTCGGCCAACACGGTGGGTTCATCCTCGTTGGCGGCACCACCGCCGGCGGGGCGTCAGGTTCAAACTGCCTTCGTTCAGGTCCAGTCTTTGGTCAACAACAGCTGTGTTGGCGAGGTCATTGGGCTGCGTCCGCAGCAGGCTTTTGGGCAGGCGGCTGATGTGGAGTTCGACCAGCCAATTGGGGCTCGACCCGAGGCGCCTGTGGGTCCCGTTGTAGATCAGCCTGTCTCTCCTGCCTCGGTCCAGCTGTTGAGATGGGAGAGGGCAGACAGGTTTGGCTGGTCGCCCGAGGTGGATAGGTCTGGGGATCTGGTGCCTGCGCAACAACGACTCAGTGCTGGTTGGTCCTTCTCGTATCCCCCTGGCGGGTCAGCTGGATGAGGACAGGTGCAGCTTTTCCACAGATTCCTGGGCCCTGCACTCACGGTCCCACCTGCTGGACAGCGACATGTGCGATTGTGGACAAAACAACCAAGTGGAAGTCATGGAGACCTTCCAAGTGTGCCTATCGGACGCAAGTTGCACCCATGCGACATGCATGGTACGTACCGTGGATGTGGGAGTCTGCCAGTGCATGCGTCATTTACTGTTGATGAGCCTGAAGATGGGCAGTTTCAGGACACACCAGAACATGTAGCAGTACATGCTGATAACGACGAGCCGGTGCAGACCACGCCACTAAAGGCTGGTAGCGGCTTGCTGTTGCAAGGTGGCTTGGTGACCATGCGCGTGGAGATGTGCAGAACCCTAACCCCTCTCCTGCCGCTCCCAACCACCCGCGCGCTGGCGGGGGCAAACGCGCAACCCAAGGAAGAAAAGAAGACTAGACGTAACTCCAAGAAGGAGTGCAAGACTGGCGAAGCAAGGGGCTTCCAAGCAACAGAAAGTGCTCATTAGGAAACTCTGCCTGGCGCATGAAGGGGAGACAATTTCGGAAGAAGCGCTTAGGATGTATGTCGACCTGTTTTCCCGTCCGCTTTCGGACGTGCACATTGCCGCTGTGCTCGCCTTGTTCGGTTGGGAATCGCTAATGCAGGTGGAGGTGTGCTAATGCACGTGCTGGTGGCTCGATTGGTGCTTGAAATGAATGTGCAACCTTTGAGGATCATGGTGTGGAATGTCCGAGGGCTAAATGCACCTGCTCGTCGGAATGCGGTCTTCCAGGTGGTGAATCAGGCTTGTCCTGCCATTGTATGTCTCCAAGAAACAAAGTTGCATGATGTGTCGCTAAACATTGTACGACAATGCCTCGGTGCTAAGTTTGAGAAGTTTTTCTATTTGCCTGCGTCTGGCACGCGTGGTGGGATCTTGGTGGCCTGGGATGCCACGATGACTCAACTCTCTAACCCACACTATACCAACCACACTTTAACTGTGCTTGTTAAATGCCCTGAGGACGACCAGCCCTGGTGGCTCACATGTGTTTATGGGCCACAAGAGGAGGAAGACAAGGTAGAGTTCCTTCAGGATTTAGTGGATATTTGTGACCTGCACGCTGGGCCTTGGCTCGTGGCCGGGGACTTTAATCTCATCACTCGCGAGGAGGATAAGAACAATGCCTTGATCAACCGAAGAATGATGGGGAGGTTTCGGGCTAAGCTCAATGCTTTGGAACTAAAAGAGATATATTTGAACAGCAGAAGATACACCTGGTCAAATGAACGAAGAGTGGCTACCTTGGAGAAGATCGATCATGTCTTTGCTTCGAATGATTGGGACAAGGCCTATCCAACAAGTTTCCTTTCCGCGCTGGGCATAGCTGTGTCTGATCATTGCCCGCTGATGCTTGATATGAATGTGAGCATTAATATGAAGAGCCGTTTCAAGTTTGAGTCGTTCTGGATTCGAGCCCCGGGTTTCATGGATGTAGTCAAGCTGGCTTGGTACACCACACCTGTAGCCAACAATGACTACCTCACGCTGCATAACAAGTTAAGGGCAAATGCTGTGAGCCTTCAAAGGTGGAGTGACCGTTGGATCGGCAATGTGAAATTGCAAATTTTGATTGCACTTGAAGTTATCAAACAACTCGACGTGGCCATGGAGACAAGGGCGTTATCTGATGCTGAGAGGGCACTGAGGAAGTGTCTAAAGAAGAAGCTGCTGGATTTGAGCTCTCTGGAGAGGACGATAGTAAGGCAAAGATCAAGGCTGTTGCAACTACGTGAGGGTGACGGAAATACTAGGCTTTTCCATCAGCAAGCTAGTCATAGGTAGAGGAAGAATATCATAAGAGTTGTGAAGCACAACGGCAACTTCTACTCTGGGCAGGACGAGGTGGCATCGGCGGTGGACGCATACTTTGGTGCAGCCTTTGGTGATGCGAAGGAGAGGTCACATGCCCTCAAACTTGATATGTTGGGATTGCCACATCTGGACTTACATCACTTGGAGAGCCCGTTCACGGATGAGGAAGTGGAGAAAGTAATCAAGAGCATGCCCATGGACAAAGCTCTGGGGCCGGATGGGTTCACTGGTCGTTATTATGCAACTTGCTGGGACATAATCAGGGTGGATTTCATGAGAGCGATGAACAGTTTCTACAAGGGGGACATGAGAGGTTTGGCCGCAATCAATAAGTCCCTTGTCTCACTTTTGCCAAAGAAGGAGGGGGTTTGGAGGTGAGTGACTTCCGGCCTATAAACCTTGTCCACGGGGCCATCAAGATCTTTGAAAAGGGTTTGGCCAGTCGGTTGGTGGAGGATCTCCCCAAGATGGTTGGGAACCACCAAAGTGCGTTCGTTAAGGGCAGATCGCTGCATGACAACTTCATGCTTGTGCAGAGCATGGCACGCCGCTTGCATGCTTTGAGGAGTTCAAGTGTGCTGCTAAAGCTAGATATATCTAAAGCTTTCGACTCCGTTCAGTGGCCTTTCCTTATTGAAGTGTTGAATCAAATGGGCTTCGGACCAAGGTGGAGGTCTTGGATATGCGGGATACTTGCAACATCGACCACCAAGATCATGGTGAATGGTGAGCCGGGAGACACGATATACAATTGTAAAGGGCTGAGGCAGGGGGACCCGATCTCTCCAATGCTATTCATTCTAACGATGGAGCCCCTTCAAAGGTTGTTCGAGGTGGCTATGGCTAGAGGTCTGGTGTCACCCCTAGCATGTGTTGGCATGAGGAAACGTCTCTCTATCTTCGCTGATGACGTGGTGCTATTTATCAAGCCAAATCCAATGGACCTTGAGGTATGCAAGTCTCTGTTTGAGATCTTTGGGGAGGCATCAGGGCTGAGAATCAACATGAGCAAATTCGCGGCCCTACCTATCAGGTGCTCTGAGGAGGAGATTGCAATGGCATGCAATGAGTTGCAATGCCCCTTGGGATCGTTCCCGATCAAGTATCTTGGGCTACCCCTATCGCTAAGGAAGCAAACCGCAACGCAGCTGCAATTTTTGGTGGATCACATGGCAAATCAGCTACCGAAATGGAGGGCAGCTATGATGCCCAAGAGCGGGCGACTAACTCTTGTGCAGTCTGTCCTGTGCGCGATGCCGATTCATGCTATGATGGCGTTGGACCTACCTGCAAAAACTATAGCGGCAATGAACAAGATTTTCCGAGGTTTCTTATGGTGCCGAAGAACTGAGGCAAACGGTGGTAACTGTGCTATTGCATGGGATATGGTTTGTACGCCGAAGTGGGCAGGTGGATTGGGGCTACCAAACCTAAGATGGATGAATATTGCCATGCAAGCCCGCTGGTCGTGGCTCACGAGGACCGATGAGTCAAGACCATGGAAGGAATTCAAAGTCAAAGTCCCGGAAGAAGCACAAATGCTATGCCAAGCAGCCATGAGGAGCACTGTGCGGTCTGGATGAACAACACGCTTCTGGGAGGACCGATGGCTTCATGAACAAAGAATACAAGAGTTGGCGCCGCGAGTATATGAGTTGGTGCACCCCCGCACTCGCAACCTGAGGATGGTCAGTACGACCATGCAGGACGGTTCTTGGGCGATGGACATCAACCCCAACCTTGAACCGGAAACCTTATATCAGTTTCTAGCGCTATGGCAACTGCTCAATGGTTGGGAGCTTTCTGATGACGAGCCGGATGAGATAGCATGGTCGTGGTAGACAAATGGGCAGTTCTCTGTGAAATCACGTGCCAAACAGCGGACCTGGCATGGAAATCACGTGCTCCTATGAAATGCAGGTTTTTCACATGGCTAGCTATGAAGAATCGATGCTGGACCTCGGATCGCCTTGCACGCAGAGGCCTACCTCACCAGGACGCATGCCCTTTCTGTGATCAAGAGGACGAAACGATCGACCATGTTCTACTCACATGTGTTTTTCCTCGCACAGTGTGGGCAGCGATCTTCATCGCGTTGGGGACACCAAGTTGGATTCCTACTGCCCAAGAAACGCTGGTGGAGTGGGTCGTTGACAAGCGTGGTTCAAACAACGTCAGCACGAAGGACCTTCGCACCATCTTTGCGCTTACTTGGTGGGAGTTGTGGAAGCATAGGAATGCCACTGTCTTCGAGGGCGCGCGTCCTTCGGTTGAGCAGTTACTAAGAAGCATGTGCGCTGAGGGTTCCTCTTGGTCAACCGCTGGGTTATTACGAGGAGATGTAATGCCTTTCTTTGCTAGGGTAGAGAGGTGGGTGAGTGATGAGGATTAGCTTGTAACAACAAAATCTTGTAAATTACGGTGGAGGCATTCTTGACCTTTTCTTCTATAATATATGATATGCACACTCATGCATATTCGAAAAAAAAAGGGATGCATGTATCTTTAATTGATAAGAAGTGTAAGCTTCCCTCTGAATCCCTTGAGTAATGAAGCAAATCGAAGCATCTCTCCACTTGGGATAACGATTTAAATATGTAGGCCCAAAATCCACCATAAAAACAGTTCTCGGGACTCCGTACCAAAAATGAGACTCGGAGTGTACATGTTCCGGCATGGTCAAATGGGGTCAGACCTAGGCCAACATGAACGCCCCACACCTGGAGACTCCGTACATCATCCCGACACTCCAAGGTGTCGGAGACTTCGGGATTTCCCCATATACTCCAGCAAAGGGGACACAACTTTTTTTTCCTAGATCCTACTACCTCCTTTTCGGTTTATAAGGCTTGCGCGTATCCTTAGATCTTTAATTTGATCAACATAAGATAAGTTGTATAATCTAAAAATTATACCATTAGAAAGTACACGACTTGAAGTTTCTAATGATATATTTTTTATGATATATAAATTATATTATATTGGTTTATTTGTCAATCTAGAAATACGCGCAAGCCTTATAAACCGAAAATGAGGTAGTATGTAATTCTTGGATACTATGGGTCGGGTTGTACATCCTGATACAATGTGTAGGGTACAATAGTCCCATTCCCATGCTCGAACACACCCACTAATATATCATATGCACATACCAACTAATGTATCACCTACGGGAAAGCTGAAATCAAAAGGTTAAGATTAGCAAAATCACAATATGCATCTTGATGTCCAAAGGTATGTCCATTTCATTTTAGTTTTACCTTTTATATATTTTTTGATTATGCTATCCATAGGCATGTTGCTTACTACTCCATCCGTCCCAAAATAAGTGACTCAAAAGTGACTCAACTTTGTACTAAAGTTAGTACAAAGTTGAGTCATTTATTTTGGGACAGAGGAAGTACTAAAGAGATATTCCACTCAGGTGACAGAAAGGACACAAAACTTGAGGTTTGATCCTGTTACACAATTTAGATATATTAAAACTGAGCACCCTCCCAGCCCTCTCATGCCATTAGCATTTCTAGCTGTTAGATCACCGCTTTTAGTCCTTTTTGGCCGTCGGATTCTGAGCCTCTTTCCAGCCCTCTCACGCATTCAATGTTTCAGGCCGTTGGATTGAGCATCCCACACACTTTTGGACGTTGGATTTCTCTGTGGTTAGCTAACTTCGCGCGAGTGGGCCGGCTGTCCTGGAGGGCAGCTACTCCGGTGGAAAAATCGGACATCTGTGGTTGATTGGGCCGACGGCCCGTCCAAGAGCTGAGTCTTTTTTTATTCCTCGTTCTCTCCCTCACGCGACTGGTGACTCCTCGAGAAGATCCCGCCGCCGCCGCCTCCCCCCACGCCTCCGCCCCACCCCTACCCCCGGAGTTCGCCTCCCACGGACATGTTTCCATGCGCGGCAACGACATCGGTCGCCTCCAGATGGTGCACGACGATATGGAGCTTGGCCTTACTGCCTCAGTCGCGCGTCACCGGCACCGTCACTGTTCGGAGGCTGCGTGGTTTGCTTGCAAGGCTTCCCGGAGGATTCGCGTTTGGGAACCTATGCGTCCGCGTACCAGGTGGAAAGCGAGAACTTAACTTCTGGTATGCCAATTTCATGTAATATCACCTTACTTTCACTACATTGTGGTGGCTCAGTTATCTTCCGGTTCAGAAATTGTGATGGTGTTACATAGATGGAGATGATAAGCCAGTGAAAGAATTGTGCCAACGTATTCTCATAACTCGTTTTAGCGGCAGCGCACATGGGTTGGAGCGGGCGGATGCATCCCTATCTTTCCACTTCTGCTGCTTTGACATGCGAAGAAGATGGACCGAAGTATCCACGAGAGGAACGACCCTAGAAGAGACTAGAAGAAGTTGACTTCTGCACTATGTTTGCGCCCAAAGGTACATAGATTGATTCTTTTGTTGAGATTTGTTCTTTTGTTCATGATCACATATTCTCAATAGTTTTACATGGATTGAAAAAAAGCAATTAGCATTGATCAATTCTGCTACCAACTCGTGCATATGTCCTAACTTTGAAGGAAGACATCAAAATTGTCTTGAGACACGATCAGGTTTCCCTTCTTCTATTATGTGCATTTTCTATAGCATATTAGCATCCCATAAGGTTTTCTTTTTTCCAAGAATTATTATTATTTTGTGGGGAAGAGCTATGATAACATCGGAAGGATTCCGTAGTTTTTGCTGAACCCAGCCACACCGGATGATGAAAAAACAACAAGAAAACCTTAAAAGGTGAAAGGAATGTATTACATGCTAAAAATCAAATAGGAAAATGGAGAAAATAAATGGATAATACTCCCTCCATTCCCAAATATAAGTCTTTCTAGAGATTCCAACAAGTGATTACATACGGAGCAAAATGAATGAATCTACACTCTAAAATATGTCTACATGCATCCGTATGTTGTAGTCCATTTGAAATGTCTTAAAAGACTTATATTTAGGAACGGAGTGAGTAAATCACATGCCATCATACTTCTTGTTGGGAGAACAAGGATCATTCCTGGAAATGGCACCGCCTGTATGATGAATATCATAGGAACAAGACATGCATACTATACAAGCATAATAGTTGCTGTGTTTTTGGGTGTTCCCTTATGAATTCCGATGCTTGATACAAGTCTTTTGAGGTGTTAATATGTGGACATGATGCAGAAACTTGGGCTTTCACGCATACCGGTTTATGATTGCTTCTCTTGGTCGAGGATTTTCCCATGTGGCCCAATCCCTCTGTCTACAACAGTTTGTTGAATTCCTAATTCAAAAACAACTATCTGCCAAGACACCTTGTGAGAACATGGAGATTTTACTAATATTGCCAATAAGAAAGTGAGAATTCATCACCATTTTCCCATTAAAAAAACATAATTCAGCTCAAACACGTGTTTGTATATTCTAATGTAGTAGTAACTTTTTTCAGGATAGAGTGGAAGCCTTTCAAAAGTACTGGAGTTCTTTACACTTTATGGGTTCTTCAGGTGTCAGTTAGATGTGTGTATGGTAGGTAATTCTGTATGAAGTTTTGTACGGACCCAAGACACACCACACGACCCCTTAGCCTATTAGAAATTTAGAATCATTGTATCACAAAGCAACCACTTTGGCATTTTGCCAAATACTAATGTTCCTTCTAAACTTGAGATAGATATATTTCCTTGAAGTAAATAGATGGTATCTAAAAATTTGGTCATATTCATAAAGGAAGCTGCCACTTCCCCTCACATGGTAGACTAAATCTAAAATATAAATTAGGTTTTATACTCTGTATAACAAGCATTTCCCAAAGTTGACAGTGATTTACATGTCCATGCTTTTAGTTGTTCCGTTCCATTTATTATGGTCAATTTCAGGAGATTAAGGAGTTGTGACACTCAAGTCTGCCTATGATGTGAATCATTCAAGTAAGGATAAGCTAGCTTATTATACTCGAAACTGCTATTTTGACGAGAAAAGTAAATGGAAGATGCCATAATATGAATATGTAGCCGTTAAAACCTTATCCACTTGAAAGTGTTTTTTGAATGTATAAGTTTTGGGTTAAGCAACTACGCTAAGCATGTGCATTGTTTATATCTTATTTAAAATACTTCTTTACATCTTTTCCAACATATATATAATGTTCTGCCGAAATGAGAATGAGTAGGTATGTATGCTGATCCTGAGCAGTTTTAGCGCCCTCCTGCAACAATTTCCACGAGTGGAGGTATGTTAGTCATTTGTTTCTCTCATTTTTCCTCTAGAATCCTCGATATATTTTTCACCTATGTTTCTTTCTAGCTTTCCCTTCCATGCCGCTTCAGCAGTTAGTTGAAGCCTTTACCTATCTTCTTCATCCAATCTATCTGCAAGGTTGCTCACTTTTATGATATGCTAATGTGCTTTAGAGTTAGTTTGGTATGCATGTGTGACGCCCCCGATTTGACTGTACACTAATCATGCACGCAAATGTGTACGACCAAGATCAGGGACTCACTGGAAGATATCACAACACAACTCTAGACATAAATTAAAATAATACAAGCTTTATATTACAACCCAGGGGGCTGGAGGGCTCGAATACATAGCTCGAAAACACAAGAGTCAGCAGAAGCAATAATATCTGAGTACAGACATAAGTTAAACAAGTTTGCCTTAAGAAGGCTAGCACAAATATAGCAACAATTGAAAAGGCAAGGCCTCCTGCCTGGGACCTCCTAACTACTCCTCGAAGCCGAACTCCATGTAGAAACATCATCGGGATCCTCTGGGTCCTGAACTCCACCATCTGGTTGCATCAACCGAGAAGAAGGGACAAAAGGGGAAAAGGGGGAGAAAAGCAACCGTGAGTACTCATCCAAAGTACTCGCAAGCAAGGATCTACACTACATATGCAATGATATATGTGTAAAGGGGCAATATAAGTGGACTAAACTGCAGAATGCCAGAATAAGAGGGGGATAGCTAATCCAATCGAAGACTACGCTTCTAGCAACGTCCATCTTGCAGCAGAAGAAGAGAATAGCTGGAAGTAACAAGTATCCTCGCTTCTGGCAGCCTCCATCTTGCAGCAGTAGGAGGGAAATAGATGGTAAGTTCACCAAGTAACATCGTATAGCATAATCCTACCCGACGATCCTCCCACACATCACCCTGTGAGAGAACAACCACCGAGTTATATCTGGAACTTGTCTGGGTGTGTTTTATTAAGTATCCAGTTCTAGTTGTCATGAGGTCAGAGTACAACTCCGGGTCGTCCTTTTACCAAGGGACACGGCTATTCGAATAGATTAACTTCCCTGCAGGGGTGCACCACATAACCCAGCACGCTCGATCCCATTTGGCCGGACACACTTTCCAGCGTCATGCCCGGCCTCGGAAGATCAACACGTCGCAGCCCTACCTAAGCACAACAGAGAGGTCAGCACGCCGGTCTAAACCCTAAGCGCACGGGGGTCTGGGCCCATCGCCCAATGCACACCTGCACGTTGCGAGGGCGGCCGGTAAGCAGACCTAGCCTCTCCTAATACCAGAGTAGGCGTTCCGGTCCAATCCGGCGCGCACCGCTAAGTCGCTGACGTCAAGAAGGCTTCGGCTGATACCACGACGTCGAGTGCCCATAACTATTCCCACGTAGCTGGTTAGTGCATATAGGCCAATGGCCAGACTCGGATCAAATACCAAGATCCCGTTAAACGTGTTATTATGAAATAACCACGGACAATGACCAGGGCCAGACCCACCTGTCTCCTAGGTGGTCGCAACTCGCCCTGTCGCTCCGCCACAAAGTAACCATCAGGGGGCTGCCGGGAACCCAGGCCCACCACTACCTGTGTGGAACCATCTGCCCCTTCAGCCCCCATCCCCGAATCATCATCATGTGTATGTAATAGTATAGTATATACCCGTGATCACCACCCGAGTGATCACGGCCCGATAGTATAGCATGGCAGACGGACAAGAATGTAGGGCCACTGATGGAGTACTAGCATCCTATACTAAGCATTAGGATAGCAGGTAAGGTATCAATAGTGGTAGCAACAATGACAGGCTATGCAATAGAATAGGAGTTATCGAATCATCAACAATAGCAATTCTAATGCAAGAATAAGAGAGAAGAGAATGGGCGATATCTGGTCATCAAGGGGGGGGGCTTGCCTGGAAGCTCGGCAGCCAAGGTGGGGTCGTCAGCACCGTAGTCGATCGGGGCAGCAGCAGCGTCGGACTCGTAGTCTACCGGAGAGAAGAGGGGGAAGAAACAGTGAATATAGAGCAAACATTGCACCACAAAGCATAACATGGCAAAACGCGGTGCTACGTGTGACCTAACGCGGTGCTCGGTGATACAGGCGAAGAGGAATAACATCCGGGAAAGTATTCCCGGTGTTAGGCATTTTCGAGCAGATGAAACAGAGGGGAATGTTGCATGTTCGGTATGATAGAGATGTGTGGCGGACAAACGGACCGTGTATTCGGATTCGTCTCGTCGTTCTGAGCAACTTTCATGTACAAAGTTTTCCCATCCGAGCTACGGTTTATTTTATATTAATTTTAAAAGATTTAATTATATTCTTTTGTTAACAGAATTAATTTAATCAGAAAATATAATTATGACGTCAGTGTGATGTCAGCATGATGTCAGCAGTCAACCGTCTGTTGACTGGGTCAACAGACATGTGGGTCCGGCATGTCATTGACTAATTAATTAACTACCAATTTATTAGGCTAAACAGTAATTAGGTTAATCTAATTAGGTTAATTAAGTTAATTAATTCATTAATACTTTACTATTATTTTTATTTATTTATTTATATGTTTTTGTTCCCTTTTTTTTACATTTGTTCTGGCCGTGGGGCCCGTTTGTCACAGGGTCAGGGGGCTAGCGGATCGGGCAGGAAGCAGTGGGCTACGGGCGCTGGCGCCCGACGCCCGACTGGGCATCCACCCAGATCGACGGACAGGGAGGGGCGCCGGCCACAAGTGTGGTGAGGCCGGGCGGCGCAACTGCTGCGGTCGGCGGCCTGCGAGGCCAGCGGCGGAGGGGCGGCCAGGGCGTGGCCGGCTAAAGGCAGACAAGCGAGCCGTGGCGGATGCGGCGGCCGGGGCGGGAGCACGCAGGCGGAGGCGGGACGGGGGGGCTGGCGAAAGCGGCGGCAGTGGCACGAGGTGAGCGGCGGGGGGGGACTCGCGGTGGCCGGCGGCGAGGCCAGCTGCAGCGGTGGGGAAAGGCTGCGGCGGCGGAGCCGCACGTGGATGCGGGGCAGTGTAGCAGTCGCTGGACGGCTCTTCGGCCTCCTGGTGGTGCCAGGAGCATGTTGTAGTGCTCGAATGCGAGCGTTGCTCGTCGTGGCCATGGCGGCAAGGTCCCCGGCGGCGGCGCGAGCAAAACGATGGCGGTGGCGGCGCTACAGCTACACACTGAGGGAGGGAATAGAGGGGAAATCGGGCCGTGCTCACATCGATGACGAGGAGCAGCTCGGGGCAGCCGGAGGGACCCTGCTGGCGAGGTCCGGCGGCAGAACGGGCCGGTGGGCGTGAGGGCGAAGCAGAGGAGCTGAGGAAGAGGACCCGCGAGGAGGCTGTCGGGTGGGGTGAGGCGGCGGCGGCGACAGACGGTGATGGTCGAAGACGGGCCGGCGTCGGTGCACGGGCGTCCGGGACGCGTCGGGGCGGCCTCGGGCTTGATCTAGATCGATCGAGAGGGAGTCAGGGGGAGGAGAGAAGGGGGAGGGGGATCGTGGGTTGGGGCATTTAGGGTTAGTCGAGGGAGGGTTATAGGCCAGGCCAGGGGGATGGGCCGGCCGGTTGGGCCCGGTTGGCCAACTGGGCCGTTTGGCCCAGTGGGAGGGGGGGTTCCTTTCCCTTCCCTTTTTTGTTTTGTTTTGTTTTCTACTTATTTTATTTTCTAGTGTATTCAATTTTACAGAATATAAGTCATCCCCCAATTTAATGTTACAATTTAGTTCAGTACCCCAAAAAGTTTGGTGTTATCATAATACTTTATACAATTTTATTATTTAAAAGGTATTTGAACATTTGTCCCTGCCACTACTTTATTTGTTTAGTGCATTTAAATACTTTATAAAAAGTGTGGTTTCTCTGCCATTATTACTTATGATTTATCTATCACTTTGAGAACATTTTTGTTTTGACATTTGAAAACTTTTAATGTTTGACTTTATTCTGAATATGAAATTTGAATTAGTTTTGAAGTAACGCGAGATTATCAACAGTAACTGAGGTGACGTGGCATCATTAGCAGGGGTTCACTGTAGCTTAATTATCCGGGCGTCACAGCATGACAATACTGTTATTTGGAATAGACATGGCCAGTAATCTAATATGGTTGTGATTGTACTAATGCAATTAGAAATCTCATTTCATGACGCCTTTCATGTGGTGTGTTTGATGTGAGGAAATATTTATTTGAACATTATGGATTAACACTATTGCCACCTACTCGATGAAATGTGTACACTATCTAACAAGGTAAGAATCTTAAATCCCTTTTGTTATTTATAATAAATTCTGATCTAGCTCAGACATCTTGTAATTTTGTATTGTTCAATTTCTAGAATACAGGTTTTGAATCGGTTCACCCTAAGGATCCATCTATAAATAGTTATATAGCGACCGGATAGATACAATCCATTGTAATGTTTTCTTAGTGATGTGTATTAGTTTGACACTTTTTCTTGTATAGAAGAGTTCATTTGGTATATACCTTTTTCTTCAATTGCATAAATGGACGAGCATGTGGTTGTGCCATTATAGTTTAATTTATGAGCTTATGAGTGAAGTTATGACCAGATGCAGCATATATTTACGCAAATTCGTATCATTCTACCGCCAAAATGGACGGGTGCGGCAATGCGCGCCATCAATGATCTGGTGATTATTACATCCCTAACTACTCAAACAATGTATAGCCTCTCCATTACTTGTTAGCGTTAGGAGCAAACAACACCATCATTTTGTTTTGCATGTGAGTGCATAATCGATCATTCTGGAATACATGAACTAGGAATTGGAAAGTCTAAATATTTTTCCGAAGATTTCCCCAAAGTATTATTTCTAATATGTCTCCCAAAGGAATATTTCCCAATATACATACGCAAAAAGAGAGAATATTTCCCAATATCGACAACCTAAATATTTTGCGCCTTTGCTTTGAATATATGTCAGACCTTAAGATTTACCTTGCTGGGGACTAATCCTCGAGACCAGCAAATTAAGGGTTGTAGATTTGTATAACTACGAACTAATCAAGTTGTTGATCACCTAATTGTTTTTTTGCACTAATGATAGGGAACTTGACATAACTAGGGGATTAATCGTGTGGATCTATGGCACGATAAGTTCCTCTCCTTGGGTGGCAAACTGCTACTTACTAATGTTGCATGTCCGGTCTCCCTTTGTATTCCATGTTATTCTTCTTCTATCGATGAGACTCAAAGGCCCCCATACAAAGTGAAGGCCATTGGGGGGACAACGGTGCTAAAGAGTATATACCACATTTGTGTTAGCCGAAAGAGATTGAGGAGCTAAGGGTTTATTAACACTAAACTTATGAACATTGCTCTCATGTTGAAATGAATTATAAAGCTAGCCCAGCATGAGCCAGGGCTTTGGGCGGACATATCCATATCAAAATACCTTCAAATAAATTACCTTTTTTGGTCGGTGTCAGGGATATTACTACTAGGTATAAACCGCCCAGGGAGGGGCCGGTTTATGCCCGTAAGGATTACTTCTACTGAAGCCCAACGAGACATGGAGTATGGCGCTTTATTATAGAAGACTAGAGATCCAGGGCCCAAGAGGTGTTAGGGCCCGTAATGTGTAAACCGCCATACGGCGTGTAACTTGTGTTGTAAGATAGGAAAAATAGAGACCGAGCCGGGCACGTTTATGAACCGACCTCGGGATTCTGTAAACCGGACCGGGCGTCATCCTGTGTATATAAAGGGACGACCCGGCGACGGTTCAAGGATAGAGAACAACAACTCGAGACACACGCAAAGTGGATTCGCTCCCTGGTCATCGAAACCCTAGCAATACTACACCAAACTAGACGTAGGCTTTTACCTTCATCGAAGGGGCTGAACTAGTATAAAAATCCCTTGCGTCCTTGTCCGCTTTAACCCCTTTAAGCTAACCCGTAGCGATGGCTCCACGACTAAGTCCTTTCGCTAGGACATTTGCCGTGACAAAACCACGACAGTTGGCGCCCACCGTGGGGCTATCGCACGATGGTTTCGAGTTCTTGAAGGGCAGCTTTGAAGGACTCAGGGGCTACGCAGTGGGCCGGATGACTAAGAGTCGTCGTGGCAAGATCTACATCGATGATGTAGGCTGGGGTCCCGAGGCTGATTCAATCGAGTACTGGTACCGGGTCCCCTTCGGCGGCATCCACGTCTTCATTGGCAAGATCGGCGAACTGGACCCTAAGCCGGACATCTTCTCCAACATCGTCGAGTCGGCTCAGCGTGCGAGACCTGCCCGGATTCGGCCCGCCATGAAGCGTGTCTTCGTGGGAGCGGTTCACGGGGCACAAGCTGAGGACGGATTGGAATCCGGTAGAGAGACTGACGTTTATTCCGACGACGAGTCATCCACTGGAGAAACCGAGTCTTTATATCTATTGCAAGATGGTCGGTCTGGGGGCTGTTCCGATGGTGACAGTATTCCGGACACCCTTGGTCCGCCGACTCAGGTCGCCGTCTTCCTGGCCGGATCGCAATCTGTGCAACATTCATCAACTGCGGCGGCGTTAATGTCCGAACTGGCGGCAGCAGCGGCAGCTGGTGTAGGAGGCCCGATTCAGCCGCCGGCTCAAGTCCTGACCGCTTTAGTTGATACTTTGACGGCGCTGCTAACCGCGGAGGTCGGCCAGGCCGAGAAGGTGCAACACGACGCGGAAGTTGCTAAGGTGAGGGGCCAAATAGATCAAGCTAAGTTGGACCTGGCTGCTGAGAACTCTAGGATGATCGCAAGGCAGGCTGAGCTAGATGCTCAGGCCTATCGGCTTCTGTTGGATCAGACAACATCAAACGACGTAATAAGGAGAAGGCGCTAGTCTCGCCTGCCGCCGGTTTACGAAGCGAGGAACCTTTTCAGTACGCCAGGAGCGGGAACCAGCAACCAGCCAGGGATAAACCGAGGAGAAGTGCCTGGCACAGGGGCGTCGGTCCAGCTGCAGGCCGCAGATTCAACCCGTCAGGTCGTTCCATCATAGCATGTGCCAACACCTCCTGGTCACTACTCCAACCCTTTGGATAACATAGTTTTCGCCGCTTCACGATTGGCAGCCCTTCCCATTGAAGGGGAATCCCCTATAGCAGTGGAGGCGTGGCGAGCTAGGGAGTTTCTGGAGACGGCTTTAACTCAGCAGCAAGCTTATTCTCACAGCCGCGAGAAGATTCATTCCACCCCCCGCCCAAGCTGGAGTTACAGCAGGCACCTGGAAGAACCAGCCGTGTCAAGTAGCGCACAGAATCATAATCCTTCGTGGAGGGATAACTCGGCGGGAGGAGGTGCAAACCCTAAAGATGTGGTGGATCAAGGCAGGCAACGCTGAGAGGCTGAATTAGCAGCGCAATATGAAGCCCGTCAGCCGATGTCGGTTCGTCCATCTACCACAGTTGAACCAGGGGTTACTTCCAGCTCCTTGGGAGTGCCATGTCTCACCCCCGCTTTACGCAACGTACGGCTGCCCAAGGACTTCAAAGGACCGCGCAAAGTACCCAACTACACTGCGGATCTATCCCCTGAGACATGGGTCGAAAGCTACGAGATGGCAATGGAGATGCTGGACGTAGATGATGCGGCATGCACTAAATACTTCACCATGATGTTAGAGGGGACGGCTCGTACGTGGCTGAAAAGCTTACCACCCAATTCCATCGGATCATGGGCCGGGTTGCGCCGCCGGTTTATCAATAATTTCAAGGACACGTGTAAGCAGCCGATGTCCATCGTCGATTTGGCTGCCTGCATTCAAGGGGAGAACGAGTCAACGAGTCATTGGGTGCGCTGGGTGTCAGAAATCCTGCATTCTTCCAATCGCATCAATCCGGACACAGCTGTTATAACGTTGGAAGGCAGTTGCCCGTTCGAGCCTCTGAAGCTGAAGTTGGGACGGCTCAAACGTAATTGCGATGACATGGGAACACTTATGGGCGCTTTAGTGAAGTACGCAGATTCAGATAGTACCAAATATCCGGAGTCCGATGACGAGAAGTCAGGGAAATAAAAGAATAACGGTAAAGCGCCGCAGCCTAATCCGGCGACTCAGGGGTACAATGGTAAGCGTAAAGCGGATAGCAATTCAGATTTTGTGGCTAACACTAATGTACAGGAGGATGGCCAGCGCCGCAAGGGCAGACCACCACCACGGGGTGGAGGACAAAACATTACTTTAGAACGCCAGATGAATGTGCCTTGCCCCCGGCACGCCACGAAGGAAAAGCCAGCCACACACCTCTGGAAAGACTGCTTTATCATGAGGGAGTTCAGAAACCGGTTCCAATACGATCACGGATCGTCCGGCGGTTCAGGCCTTGGTCTTCACGGACCGGGTTATCAAGGTGGTGGTTCCGGTCCAGAATTTCAAGGTAACCAGGGCGGCCACATCAATCAGAACGGACACAACCAGCAGAGCGGCCAGGGTGGATATAATAATCAGAGCAATCATCAGCAACAACAACAGCAATCAGGCTATCAGAGTAACCCGAAGTAGTTGAGTAGCGGGCAGTATCACGTCTTCACCACAAGCTTATGTAAACGTGATCATAAGATTTACAAGAGTGCAGTGCACTCTGTTGAACCGGTGGTGCCTCATTATTTACGCTGGTCGGAACAACCCATTGTGTGGAGTCGAGAGGATCATCCGCCTCGGGTTGATAATCCGGGTCAGCTGGCTTTGGTGGTGGCGCCTCAGGTTGGGGGATATAAGTTCACCAAGGTACTCATGGACGGAGGAAGCATCATCAATATTCTGTATTATGAGAGTTTTCGTCGCATGGGGTTGACAGACAAGAAGCTTAGACAGTCCAACACTGTTTTCATGGCGTGGTTCCTGGTAAATCAGCGTATCCGGTCGGTAAGATAGACCTGGAGGTCACTTTTGGAGATGAGCATGATTCGAGGTCGGAAACTTTGACCTTTGAAGTGGTAAAGATCAAGAGCCCGTATCATGCCCTATTCGGGCGGCCGGTTTATGCCAAGTTCATGGGTAGGCCTTGTTACGTTTATCTGCAGCTCAAGATGCCAGGTCATAAAGGAACTATTACGGTCCATGGGAGCCGTAAGATTGCTTTGGAATGCGAGGAAGGTGATGTAGCCTATGCCGAGGCAGTTTGTGCAACCGAGGAGTTGAAATTTTACAAGGATAATGTTGATCCGGCAGACATGTCTCCGTTGAAGAAGCCAACTACAGAGCATGATCCGGCCTTGAAGTTCAAATCAGCTGATGAGACCAAATAGGTTGACTTCGTTCCTGGCGATTCATCCAAGCAGTTTACCATCAGTGTTAATCTGGATCCAAAATAGGAAAGCACGCTCATCGAGTTCATCCGTGAGAATCGGGACATCTTTGCATGGAAACCTTCTGACATGCCAGGTGTACCGAGGCAACTCGCCGAGCACACTATTAATGTTGATCCCAAGTTTAAATCGGTTAAGCAGTTTCTCCGCCGCTTCAATGAAGAGAGGCGCAAGGCTATTGGTGAAGAGGTGGCCAGACTCTTGGCGACAGGTTTTATAGTGGAGGTGTTTCATCCTGAGTGGTTGGCTAATCCGGTGTTGGTGCTTAAAAAGAATGGCACTTGGTGAATGTGTGTTGATTACACAGATCTGAATAAGGCTTGCCCAACTGATCCTTTTGCCCTCCCCCGTATTGATCAAATCATTGATGCTACGGCGGGTTGTGAGCGCTTAAATGTTTTGGATGCATATTCCGGTTATCATCAGATCAAGATGGCAGTTAAGGACTAGGAGAAAACAACCTTTATAACTCCTTTTGGAGCCTTCTGCTATGTGTCCATGCCTTTTCGGCTCAAGAGTGCCCAGGCGACCTATCAGTGTTGTGTGCAGAATTGTCTTCAAAAACAGATTGGGCGAAACGCTCATGCATACGTGGATGACATTGTGGTAAAATCCAAGAAGGAAGAGACATTGATAACTGACTTGAAGGAAACTTTTGATAACCTTCGGATTTATAAGATGATGCTTAATCCGGCCAAGTGCATTTTTGGTGTACCAGCAGGCAAGCTCCTGGGGTTCTTGGTGTCAAACAGGGGAATCGAAGCTAATCCGGAGAAGATCAAGGCTATTACATCCTTGGCTAAACCGATGTGCATGAACGATGTCCAACGCTTGGCAGGCCGCATTGCAGCACTAAGCCGGTTTATCAGCCGTTTGGGAGAGAAGGCCATCCCGCTTTATCAGATGATGAAAAAGACAGACCGCTTTGTCTGGAGTGATGTTGCTGATGCTGCGTTCGAGGACTTAAAGAAGCAATTGGCAGAGCCGCCCATCCTTGCTGCACCAGTTGATAATGAGCCGCTGTTGTTATATGTGGCTGCTAATGCCCGAGCAGTAAGCGTTGCCATTGTGGTGGAGCGCAAGGAGGCAGGAAACGAATATCCGGTTCAACGGCCGGTGTACTACATCTGCAAGGTGCTCATTGAGTCGAAGCAGAGATACCCGCATTGGCAGAAATTGGTATATGGAGTCTTCATGGCAAACCGGAAGCTTAAGCATTATTTTCAGGGCCATCCAATCACGGTGGTCAGTTCTGCCCCTCTGGGAGATATAATCCAGAACAGAGAAGCAACTGACCGGGTTGCCAAGTGGGCCATTGAACTTAGTCCTCATGGGCTAAAATATGTGCCTCGCACTGCAATCAAGTCTCAGGCACTGGTGGACTTCATCAACGATTGGACGGAGTTGCAAGCACCGGAGGAGAAACCGGATCACACGTACTGGACTATTCACTTTGATGGATCCAGGCAATTGGAGGGCTCGGGGGCTGGAGTCGTATTAACTTCCCCACGAGGTGATAAGTTCTGTTATGTCCTCCGTTTAATGTTCCCTTGTACTAACAATGCAGCTGAGTATGAAGCTCTCCTCCATGGTCTGCGAATGGCTAAGGAGATGAAGTTAAGCCGGGTTAAATGTTTCGGTGATTCGGACCTGGTGGCACAACAAGTATCTGGTACTTGGGATTCCAAGGACCCACTTATGGCGGCATATCGTTGAGGGGTGGACGCTGTCGCTGGACACTTCAAGGGTTATCAGGTGGACCATGTGGACCGGCGAAAGAATGAAGCGGCCGATGCATTGAGTCGTCTAGGTTCTCAGCGTAAACCGGTTCCACCTAATGTCTTCCTGGACGTATTGCATAATCCATCGGTGAGATTACCTTCGGAAGAGGATTTGGCCGTTCCTGATCTGGAGGCTCAATTGGTAGCGGCGCTTCATGCTATTCCGGATTGGACTGTCCCGTATCTGGCGTACATGAACCGAGGTGAGTTACCAGAGGATGAAGTCTTGGCAAGACAGATAGTCCGGCGGTCCAAATCAATGACTATTGTCAATAGAGAACTGCATCATTGCAGCGTATCCAGGGCATTTCAACGTTGTGTATCACCGGACGAAGGCCGTGAGATTCTTCGAGAGATTCACGAGGAGATTGTGGTCACCACGCCGGTTCAAAATCTTTGGTGGCTAAAGCTTTTCGTCATGGGTTCTATTGGCTGACGGCTCATGCTGATGCAGAGGACTTGGTCAAAAAGTGTGATGCTTGCTAGAAATTCTCAAGGTGTGCTCATATACCGGCTCAAAATTGAGGATGATTCCAATTACTTGGCCGTTTGCGACTTGGGGGCTAGACATGGTTGGGCCCTTTAAGAGATCTCCAGACAAGAAGACCCACCTTCTGGTGGCGGTGGATAAGTTTACCAAGTGGGTCGAGGCAGAGCCAGTCAGCAAGTGTGATGCAGCAACGGCGGTTCAATTCATCAAGAAGGTGATTTTCCGGTTTGGCTTTCCACACAGTATTATAACTGATAATGGTACCAATTTATCCAAGGGAGCTATGGAGGAATTTTGTCAACGAGAGCACATCCGGCTTGGCGTATCTTCAGTGGCTCACCCCCAGTCCAATGGTCAAGCTGAGAGGGCCAATCAAGAGATCTTGAGAGGCATCAAACCTCGGCTCATGGTCCCTTTGCAGAGGACGCCGGGTTGTTGGGTGGAGGAACTACCCTCTGTGTTATGGAGCATCAACACCACACCTAACAGGTCTACGTGTTACACGCCTTTCTTCATGGTATACGGAGCTGAGGCGGTCCTCCCTAGTGACATCCTCATGATTCGCCTCGGGTGGCGGCTTACGTTGAAGCTGATAATGAGAAGGCATGGCAAGACGCATTAGACCAGCTGGATGAGGAGCGCGACATGGCATCAGCTCGATCGGCGATTTATCAGCAGGATCTGCGTCGATACCACAGTCGCCGAGTTAAAACCGGAACGTTTCAAGAAGGCGATCTAGTGCTCCGGCTCATCCAGGACCAGATAGACATGCACAAGCTATCCCTGCCTTGGGAAGGACCCTTTGTGGTCAGCAAGAATCTACACAATGGATCATACTACCTCGTCGACGTTCGAGAGCACAAGGACTCACGCACCGTGGAGGAGGAAACCCGACGGCCATGGAACATCGCTCATCTTCAGCCTTACTACACCTGAGCCATAGGCTCCGCTTTATGTACATATATTCACAATGTATATATTATGATCAGCATAATAAACCGGCATCCCCGTTAAAGCGGGGTATCTGCTGCTTTTTCATAAGAGTTTGTCACATGGGGGCTTATGTGTGTAAAAACAGAGTTCCTATGGTCCTCTTAGACCGGCTATTTAGCCAATATCATCATAAGATCACAGCTATGGTTACCTCGGTTATCCGGCTATGAAGCCAACATGATGGTAAGGGGTAAAAGAGAGTTTGATGCATAGCACAACTCAAACATAGGCACCCGACGAGCACAGCTCACAATGTTACTTGGGGGCTCCTGTCGCACAGCGGCAACGAGTTTTTAAGACCCTTGTAATAGGCTATCAAGCCACGGCTTGGAAGCCTGGTGTATACACCTAAAACCCCAGGTTAACATACCTGCATCAAGTAAGTCACTCCGCCCAGGTAAACCTGGTATGACCCATCGAACGATTGACAAGTCAATCTTATAACAGACCCTGAACTTATCAATGTTAAAACGATGATTGGTTAAGGATTGAGGACCATCTTAACAGGCTTTGTGAAATGGTTCAACTCAGTGGCCTGGCAGCCCATGAAAAGCCTCGAATTTGGAGCCTGGTAGCTCGTAAAAAGCCTCGACTACAGGATTTTATTTGCTTGGTTTGCTGAATTTTTACTTTTCAAAGAGATTGTTGATCCAATATCTATTGATTCGACGGAGTGGTTGACTATAAGTTGCCACCATAATAAACCAGCTTTCACAGAACCTAGTATGGTTTGATTATAAATCACCAGTACTATTTACAGCTAAACCGGTGTTTATCACAACCCAGTACGGTTTCATCATGAACCGGCAAAATATTGTAGGAGTCATCAATACTCACCAATTGGGATCATCGCCCTTTCTGCAAAATATTGGTTAAGCCAATGACACAAATTTCTATCACATGTATGATATATGTTTCATATTTTTAAATACACTTCAGGTTATAAACCTAGATCATGTATTTGGGCATTATGACCTGTCCGGCAATAAACCGCCAGGACCCTTTAAATTTTGTCTTATGCAGAAACAGGTGGAACAAAAACTGTTAAAGCATCATAAGCAGAAAAACTATGGAGTTGCCAGATTGAGCAATGTTATGCAAAGGGAATACTCATGAGGACATAACCAAATGTTTGAGCTACCCTATTACAAGGCGTTTTACAGCCCAAAAGAATATTTGTTTCTTGCCAAAGTACTGCGACATGATAAGTGTTAAACCGGCACCGGTTCATGACTCTGCGTCAGCCCGGCTAGATGGTTGTGGATCATCCTGCGCCGTCTCCTCGTCATTCTCATCCAGCAGCTGGAAGTCAGTGGTTGCCCAATTGATCTTTGTCAGAGCTTAGAAAATAGCTTCATCGCTTATGAGTTCAGACAGTTCAACATCAGGGGCGTAGGTATGCTTACGGACAGGAGGGATGAGATCTTCCACTTCATAGACCGGAGTACTAACCCGGCAATTGTCAGCATCGTAACCTGCGTGATAGCGAGACAGATCAGCCTTATCGGCTAATTTGCTGGCCAAGGGTCGCATTTCTCTTGTTAAAGCCCGCAAATCTTCATCTGCGAACTCTGATCCGTCCTCCTTCATGCATGGATAACCGTTCATCACATCAGCCGGATCAAGATCAGGCACCCAAGCCTTCGCCCGAGTTAATGCCATTAAAGCGCCCGCCCTGGCAGCTGATTTCTTGAGCTCTCCAAACCAGGTGGGTAGCACTGATAACTCCTCCAGAGTCTCCTTGATCAACTTGGGAGCCGGTTTGTTATGAGAAGCAGTGCAAACAATCCTTTGAGCGCCAGTATACAACTGCTCTATAAGAGTATATGCGGCCTTCAATTTCTTCCGCATGTCAGTACCAAGATGAGCAGTACGTTTTCCCGCATCAACGAAACTAGAGTTAATCCGGAAGATTGTGGAAATATCGTATTCAGAATTGTGATAGGAGTACTTACTAAAGATAGCAATAGTCATGGCGTTTATCTGCCACTTTAAACCAGATAGCTCTTCGGACACTGGATTGAGAGCGGCCTCTGCATCAACTGCCCTTTTTTCCAAGGCGGCTCTTTCTGTATTCCAATCCGCCCGTGCCTTTTGGAAGTCTTCCTTCAATTTTTCCATGCTTGCTAAAGCAAGCGTCAACTCGTCCTTGGCTTTAGAAGCGGCGGTTTGCTGGAATTTTAGAGTGTCCTGGAGCTTAGCCATTTGGGATTCTTTTTGATTTAGATCAGCCTATAAAGAGAAGAATACATTATACATTGATGAAGCATATTGGAAGTCCCAAGCACATAACAAGTTATCCACTTGGCACTTGGGGGCTAATGCATATTTGCACTTATCAGGCATTTTCAATAAAGTCCCAAGCACATAACAGGTTATACACTTGACACTTGGGGGCTAATGTGTCATTGTTCAAAGAGGGTTACAAAATACAAGTCCCGGTTCATCCTGAAGAGATAAACCGGCCCTTGGGGACTACACATGTGAAAAATTATATGATGGGTATTCTGAAGTCCTGGTTCATCCTGAAGGAGTAAACCGGCCCTTGGGGGCTACGGTGGAGCTGAGACAATCTATTGGGCTTAAGCAGGAATAAAGTTGCAGGAAATTAAGCAGAAGTTTACCTCATAACATTCCTTCATCAGATTCACTAAACCGGTTTCATGATCACGGCTTGTATACAGCCGGTTCAGATAGCCGGAATGAAGATCTTGGGTGCTGAGTTGAGTATAGTTGGACAAATCGGCATTCCATTTGCCTTTGTCCTTGCCAGAGACCTCATCTTTAGTAGTGTGTTTGCATAAAGCAACGGGTTCAATAGGAGCAGTGTAACCAAAACCAGTAATTTGAACATCCTCTGTTGAAGCGGCAGTGGGTCTGGCAGGGCTAGCAGGAGTATTACTGGCCCGGACCGGGCTAGTCAGATTATCGCCAAGGTCCACTGGCGCAGCTTCTTGTTCAGGAAGGACTTCATGATCCATTGGAGGAGGATCATCATACAAGACATTAATATTCTCTTCGGCTGGCTCAGGACTCTTTTCCGGTTCAGGATTCACATCATCACCTGCCGGTTTATTCAGCTTAGCCTTTTTACTAGGCTTTGACTTACTGCAAAATTTGAAGATATAAATCAGTGGAGTGAAAGGAAAAGGTTAACAGAAAAATAAAAAACTTACCCAGGAACAATTTTGAGAGGAGGAAGCTGCGTAGCTGTTGACTCGCCAGATGACGAACGAGGAGTATCCTGATAATTTGAATCAGACGGATTAAGAGGCTGGCGAATATGACCCGCTTTGGGATAAAGAGCATCTGGAGTATGTAAAACCTCTGATTGACGTCTCCGAGCTGGTGTTTGCGGTAAACCGGTGGACTCAATAACTTGACCACTGTGCCGCGTTGTGCGGCGAGCTTCATGTTGTTGTTTCTTTAAAATAAAGTTTGGGTCCAAGTAAGCGAAAGGGTGAGAAAATTGTACTTTCCGGCTTGCTCGACGAATTTTTGGTGTTGGCAGAGGATCTGAACCGGAGGAAAGGGTAATTACCTCAACGTCATCAGCCTTGCTGCCTTCAGCGTTCCCCTGAGTATAATCATTGTCAATAAGATGTAAGAAAATGGAGCCAAGGGAATCAAGTGATACCTCTGAGGCTGGTTCATCATCATCAAGATTGGATTCAGAGGCTTTCTTCTTAACAATTTTCTTAACAGCCTTGGTTTTCTGGCGAGTTGCCTTTGCCGGTTTATCCTGGGTTTTCCTTTTCCAAAATGAGTCGTTACCCTGATAAAGATTGTGAAGTCATTCAGAAAGGATATTAAAGACAGATTGAAATAAAACAACAAATGTAAAGAAGATTTGCCGATGGCGGTTTATTGAACTTGCAGAAAGGGGCCAGTCTGGTTTGGCTGCAGGCATCCACCGGTTCATTCAAGAGCTTTTTAACAGCTTCATTCACCTCATTCTCTGACAACACATCTTCCATATGGCGTAGAGGATCTTTGTGGTTTCTAGTATATTCACACATTATACCGGAGCGCCGGCTTAGCGGGAGAACACTCCAAGAAATCCAACAGCGAACAAAGTCAATGCCTGTCAAACCGTCGGTAGTGAAGGCCCGGGCTTTGAAAGCTGCGGTGCGTATTGAGCCCACTCCTGGGCACTCAGCCGTTGAGGGAAAGGATGGTTCTCAGAAAGCCGATGAGAACGATAACCCGGCAGAGGATTTTCGTCAGCTGGAGAAGTGTCCAAACAGTAAAACCAGGTCTGGTTCCAATCTTTAGGATGGCTATGATGTTGGGCGTGAGGAAAGCTGACATCATTTCTCTTCTGGATGGACATTCCGCCAAATTCAGTGTTAGTACCGTCTGTGGACTCTGTGCGGTGGTTTAAATGGAAGAAATCCCTAAATAGTTCAACCGAAGGCTCTTCTTGCAGGTAGGCTTCACAAAATACTTGAAAATTGCAGATGTTGGACACAGAATTTGGACCAATATCTTGAGGATGGAGTTGAAAGCTAGCCAGCACGTCACGAAAGAATTTTGATCCGGGAGGACTGAAACCTCGGGCTAGATGATCAAGAAATACAATAACCTCTCCATCTTTGGGCTCTGGAGGACATTCCGGTCCAGGAACTCTCCAATGGAGGACATTCTTCTTGCCTAAAGCGCCAATCTCAGCCCGATTATGCAGTTCCTCTTTGGTAACCCGAGACTGGACCCATTTACAGGAAGTAAATTGCTTGGCTTGCTTTGCCATTTTGAAGGGAAAAGCTGAAAATATAGTGAAGGGCCGATTTATGATTTATGCAATGTTAAACCGGTAGTGTTTCAAAGGTAATTACAGACGGCGGTTTAAGCGGGGCCAAATGGTATCTACCAGTTTATGTTTTTTTCTAAAGCTAAACCGCCGAGGAGAATATGAAAGGTGTAGATATAAAGTTATGGAATAACAAGTTCAGCAGAATCAACAACAAGATTACAGATCTACGGCATGTCAGAAATTCGGAAATATTCAGGATCAATATTCAACGGATACAACAATGGTTGAAACTAACTTAGTTTGGGCTAATACTTTGGGGAAGAATAAGGCACACTAAGGAAGCGGAGTTATTACTGGAGTCGCAAGACAGGGGGATCAGATCTACACTAGTTATTTGAGACACGACGAAGAACAGCGAAGAACAGTGCCCTAGCCATGAACTTGCAGGAGAAACCCTAATGACATCTATATAAGGCATAAGGAAGGAACTTACCAGAGCCAACGGGTGCGGAGGCGCGCTGGCGAGTTTCTGGTTCGAACAGGTTGATGCAGCAGCCGGAGTTGACGAAGCTGCAAGAGTCGACGACGGCGGCAGTGCTTGAGCACGAGCGAGCGCGAGGAGGAAGAAGAAACAAAGAAGCAAGGGGGAAAAGGAGATGCCCCTATGCCCTATTTATAAGCCGAAAGGTGAAACGGTAGGCGCGGGAATCAAGGAGCCAGAAAAGTGGATATGGGACGATAAGGTCGCCTCGATCTTCGAAGATTTTAATAAATGAAGAATAAAACAGGTACAAGTATTAAATGAATAGATGATGTCATGGAGGTTCAATGTGATCCAGGAAGATGACGTCATGGTGGTTTATGAAATATTTGAAGCCACGGAGGGCCAAACTTTTACAAAGGCGCTGAAGATTGACATGAACAAGTTCAAATCAATCTGGGGCCTAATGTCAGGGATATTACTACTAGGTATAAACCGCCCAGGGTGGGGCCGGTTTATGCCCGTAAGGATTACTTCTACTGAAGCCCAGCGAAACATGGAGCATGGCGCTTTATTATAGAAGACTAGAGATCCAGAGCCCGAGAGGTGTTAGGGCCCGTAATGTGTAAACCACCATACGACGTGTAACTTGTGTTGTAAGATAGGAAAAATAGAGATCGAGTCGGGCACGTTTATGAGCCGGCCTCGGGATTCTGTAAACCGGACCGGGCATCATCCTGTGTATATAAAGGGACGACCCGACGACGGTTCAAGGACAGAGAACAACAACTCGAGACACATGCAAAGCGGATTCGCTCCCTGGTCATTGAAACCCTAGAAATACTACACCAAACTAGACGTAGGCTTTTACCTTCATCGAAGGGGCCGAACTAGTATAAAAATCCCTTGCGTCCTTGTCCGCTTTAACCCCTTTAAGCTAACCCGTAGCAATGGCTCTACGACTAAGTCCTTTCGCTAGGACATCTACCTTGACAAAACCACGACAGTAGGGATAATATAAGGGGCTCCCAACTATGTAATTATATCCAAAGGTCAAACATTTCATGGGGATTAGGGGCAAACATTATTTGGTCAACAAAAATTCTACTAATATGTAGCATGACTGGTGCATTGGAAGGGACTCTCAGGTGTAGGTTTATGTACTTTTTTTGTAATTCTACTTGCCCTCTCGTGTGCATCGACTAAGACTTCACGATTGATGCAATGGTTGGCATGTTGAATAAAAAATTTATGAGCGGTTTCAGGCATAACAAAGTGATGAAACGAACAAACTCATGCAGGAAAAATGATAGCATTTCTCCGGGCAGTCTGAACATGATATCTTGGGGGCTAGAAGGGTTGACACAATTTTCCTCGTTTTCTGCCTACCACCCCCTTTGTCAAAGTCCGCCTCAGAATTTGTGTGTGCAAAATATGGCAAGTGCTCTTTGATACGTCTCCAACGTATCTATAATTCTACTAGATCTATAGTTCTTGCAATGGGGAGAAGTGCTTGGCTTTGGGTTCAATCTTGCGGTGTCATTTCCCAGTGACAGTAGGGGCAGCAAGGCACGTATTGTATTGTTTCCATCGAGGATAAAAAGATGGGGTTTATATCATTGCTTGAGTTTATCCCTCTACATCATGTCTTCTTGCTTAAGGCGTTACTCTGTTCTTATGAACTCAATACACTAGATGCATGCTGGATAGCGGTCGATGTGTGGAGTAATAGTATTAGATGCAACATCGTTTTGGTCTACTTGTCTCGGACGTGATGCCTATATACAATGATCATGCCTAGATAGTCTCATAATTATTTGCTTTTCTATCAATTGCTCGACATTAATTTGTTTACCCGCCGTAGAATATCACTATCATGAGAGAATCCACTAGAGAAATCTATGGCCTCGGGGTCTATTCTCAACATATCAATCTACATCTACTTTACTTTTACCGCTTTTACTTTCTGTTCTTATAAACAAAAATACCAAAATTATAAACTATTATCTCTATTAGATCTCACTTTCGTAAGTGACCGTAAAGGGATTGACAACTCCTTATCGCGTTGGCTGCGAAGTTGTTATTTGTTTGTGCAGGTGCGAGGGACTCGCGCGTGGTCTCCTACTGGATTGATACCTTGGTTCTCAAAAATTGAGGGAAATACTTATGCTACTGTGATGCATCTCCCTTTCCTCTTCGAGGGAATACAACGCAAGCTCGAGAAGTAGTAAGAAGAATTTCTGGCGCAGTTGCCGGGGAGGCTTACGCAAAAGTCATATACCAAGTACCTATCACAAACCCTTATCTTTCGCATTACATTTTTTGCCTCTCGTTTTCCTCTCCCCCACTTCACCCTTGCCGTTTTATTTGCCCTTCTTCTGCCGTGTGTTTATCGTTCGCTTGCTTCTTGTTTGCTTGTGTGTGTTGGATTGCTTGCTTGTCACTATGGCTCAGGACAATACCAAATTGTGTGATTTCTCCAATACCAACAATAATGATTTTATTAGCACTCCGATTGCTCCTATTACCGATGCTGAATCTTGTGAGATCAATGCTGCTTTGTTGAATCTTGTCATGAAAGATCGATTCTCCGGCCTTCCTAGTGAAGATGCCGCTACCCATCTGAACAACTTTGTTGATTTGTGTGATATGCAAAAGAAAAGGGATACGGATAATGATATTGGTTATTTCCGTTTTCACTTAGAGATCGTGCTAAAACTTGGTTTTCCTCTTTGCCTAGAAATAGTATTGATTCATGGAATAAGTGCAAAGATGCTTTTATCTCTAAGTATTTCCCTCCTGCTAAGATCATCTCTCTTAGAAACGATATTATGAATTTTAAGCAGCTAGATCATGAGCATGTTGCACAAGCTTGTGAGAGAATGAAATTAATGATACATAATTGCCCTACACATGGTTTGAATCTATGGATGATTATTCAGAACTTTTATGCTGGCTTGAATTTTGCTTCTAGAAATCTTTTAGACTCGGCCGCAGGAGGGACTTTCATCGAAACTACCTTAGGAGAAGCTACCAAACTCCTAGATAATATTATGGTTAATTATTCTCAATGGCACACCGAAAGATCTACTAGTAAAAAAGTGCATGCTATTGAAGAAATTAGTGTTTTGAGTGGAAAGATGGATGAACTTATGAAATTATTTGCTGCTAAGAGTGCTTCTTCTGATCCTAATGATATGCCTTTGTCCACTTTGATTGAAAATAACAATGAATCATTGGATGTGAATTTTGTTGGTAGGAATAATTTTGGTAACAATGCTTATAGAGGGAATTTTAATCCTAGGCCTTTTCCTAGTAATTCCTCTAATAATTATGGTAACTCCTACAACAACTCTTATGGAAAGATGCCTTCTGAATTTGAAACTAGTGTTAAGGATTTTATGATTTCGCAAAAGAATTTCAATGCTATGCTTGAAGAGAAATTGCTTAAGATTGATGAATTGGCTAGAAGTGTGGATAGAATTACTCTTGGTGTTGATTCTTTGAAACTTAGATCTATCCCACCTAAGCATGATATCAATGAGTCTCGCAAATATATGAGAATTTCCATTGATGAATGCAAAGAACGAACCGCTAGGATGCGTGCTAAAAGAGAGGATTATATTAAAGCGTGTTCTTCTAGTTTTCATGAAAATAAAGATGAAGATCTGAAGGTTATTGATGTGTCTCCTATTAGATCCTTGTTTGCTAGTATAAATATTGATGAAAATAGGATTGGAGATGATTCTGCTTTAAGGTGTCCCAATGATTCGGAGTTTTTAGATCTTGATGCTAAAATTGTTAAAAGTGGGAGTGAAGAGATTAAAATTTTGCATAGTGATGAACCCACTACTTTGGATTTCAAGGGATTCAATTATCACAATTGCTCTTTGATTGATTTTATTTCCTTGTTGCAATCCGTGCTAAATTCTCCGCATGCTTATAGTCAAAATAAAGCTTTCACCAAACACATAGTTGATGCTTTGATGTAATATTATGAAGAAAAACTTGAGTTAGAAGTTTCTATCCCTAGAAAGCTTTATGATGAGTGGGAACCTACTATTAAAATTAAAATAAAAGATCATGAATGCTATGCTTTGTGTGATTTGGGTGCAAGTGTCTCCACTATTCCAAAAACTTTGTGTGATTTGCAAGGGTTCCATGAGCTTGATGATTGTTCTTTAAATTTGCTTCTTGTGGATTCCACTATTAAGAAACATATGGGAAGGATTAATGATGTTCTTATTGTTTCCAATAGGAATTATGTCCCCGTAGATTTCATTGTTGTTGATATAGATTGCAATCCTTCATGTCCTATTATTCTTGGTAGACCTTTCCTTATAACGATTGGTGCAATTATTGATATGAAGGAAGAAATATTAGATTCCAATTTCCGTTAAAGAAAGGCATGGCACACTTTCTTAGAAAGAAAATCAAATTACCATATGAATCTATTATGAGAGCCACCTATGGATTGCCTTCCAAAGATGGCAATACCTAGATCTATCTTGTATCGTGCCTAGCTAGGGGCGTAAAACGATAGCACTTGTTGGGAGGCAACGTAATTTTATTTTATTTTGTTTTTGTTGCTGTTAGGGAATAAATATTGCATCTAGATTGTGTTTAGATGTGGTTCATGTTTTGTTTAGTGTTTGAGCCAAGTAGAACCTTTGGGAAGACTTGTGTGAAGTTTATGTGATCTTGTTGTGAAAAACACAATCGTTAGCTCTCGCTAGAATGGTCGTCAGATTTTACTGGAGCGTGATATTTAGTTGATTATTTTTGTAGATGATTAATAGAAAAATTCCTCACGTTTACCAATTTAGTTTGAATTTTTTGGAGTTACAGAAGTATGCGAAACCTGCAGATTACTACAGACTGTTCTGTTTTTGACAGATTCTGTTTTTCGTGTGTTGTTTGCTTATTTCAATGCATCTATGAGTAGTATTGGCAAGTATGAACCATAGAGAAGTTGGAATACAGTAGGTTTAACACCAATATAAACAAAGAATGAATTCATTCCAGTACCTTTAAGTAGTGGTTTGCTTTCTTATACTAACGGAGCTCACGAAATTTTTTGTCTAAGTTTTGTGTTGTGAAGTTTTCAAGTTTTGAGTATTGCTTTGATGGACTATGGAACAAATAGTAGCAAGGGCCTAAGCTTGGGGATACCCATGGCACTCCAAGTAAAATTCAATGACAATCAAAAGCCTAAGCTTGGGGATGCCCCGGGAAGGCATCCCCTCTTTCGTCTTCATCCATCGGTAACTATACTTGGAGCTATATTTTTATTCACCACATGATATGTGTTTTGCTTGGAGCGTCTTGTATAATTTGAGTATTTTCTTGTTAGTTTGCCACAATCATACTTGCTGGACAACCTATTTGAGAGAGTTAAATACGGCCTAGGAATTGCTGGAACACTCTATGTGCTTCACTTATATCTTTTGAGTTGAATAGTTTTGCTCTAGTGCTTCACTTATATCTTTTAGAGAACGGTGGTGATAATATTTTGAAGAAATTGTTGAACTCTCATGCTTCACTTATATCCTTTTGAGAGTCTATTAAAACAACATGGTAATGTGTTTAGGCTATTAAACTAGTCTTCACATGATAAGACATCCAATATCAACGTAGTAAAAAAATTCACACTAAGTGCATTGAATATGATGAGATGTTGGATGCTTGATAATTGTTTTGGGATACGAGGATAGTGATATTAGAGTCATGCTAGTGGAGTTATTATGAAATTGAGAAATACTTGTGTTAAGGTTAGTGATTCCCGTAGCATGCACGTATGGTGAACCGCTATGAGACGAAGTTAGAGCATGAGGTATTTGTAAAGTGTCAACCTATGTGTGGAGGTCGGGGGCGCGCGATGGTTAACTCCTATCAACCTCCCCCCTAGGAACATGCGTTGATTGCTTTGTTTTTATGACTCATAGATTTTTGCAATAAGTATACGAGTTCTTATGACTAATGTTGAGTCCATGGATTATACGCACTCTCACCCTTCCACCATTGCTAGCCTCTCTTGTACCGCGCAACTTTCGCCGGTACCATACACCCACTATATATCCTTCCTCAAAACAGCCACCATATTGTTCCTCAAAACAGCCACCATACCTACCAATCATGGCATTTCCATAGCCATTCCGAGATATATTGCCATGCAACTTTCCACCGTTCTGTTCATATGACACGCTTCATATTGTCATATTGCCATGCATGATCATGTACTTGACATTGTATTTGTGGCAATGCCACCATGCATAATTTTTCATATATGTCACTCTTGTTTCATTGCACATCCTGGTACACCGCCGGAGGCATTCATATAGAGTCATACTTTGTTGTAGTATTGAGTTGTAATATCGAGTTGTAATGAAAGTGTGATGATCATCATTATTAGAGCATTGTCCCATGGGAGGAAAGGCTAAATCAATAAATCCCCTCCGCAAAAAAAGAAAAAAAAAGAAAAAAAGAAAGGCCAAATAAAAAGAAAGGCCCAAAAAAAGAGAAAATAAAAAGGGACAATTGCTATTATCTTTTTTTCCACACTTGTGCTTCAAAGTAGCACCATGTTCTTCATGATAGAGAGTCTCATGTTTAGTCACTTTCATATACTAGTGGGAATTTTCGTTATAGAACTTGGCTTGTATATTCCAACGATGGGCTTCCTCAAATGCCCTAGGTCTTCGTGAGCAAGCAAGTTGGATGCACACCCACTAGTTCCTTTGTTGAGCTTTCATACATATTTAGCTCCCTACTCACTCACATTGATATCTATTGATGGGCATCTCCATAGCCCGTTGATACACCTAGTTGATGTGAGACTATCTCTCTCCTTTTTGTCTTCTCCACAACCACCTATCTATTCCACCCATAGTGATATGTACATGGCTCACGCTCATGTATTGCGTGAAAGTTGAAAGGTTTGAAAGAATAAAGTATGAAAACAAGTGCTTGGCTGAAATCGGGGTTGTGCATGATATGAATATTTTGTAGGGATAACTTTCTTTAGCCATATTATTTTGAGAAGACAAGATTGCTTTGTTAGTATGCTTGAAGTATTATTATTTCTTATGTCAATATAGACTTTTATCTTGAATTTTTCAGATCTGAACATTCATGTCACAATTAAGAGAATTACATTGAAAAACTATGTTGGTTAGCATTCCACATCAAAAAAAAATGTTTTTATCATTTACCTACTCGAGGACGAGCAGGAATTAAGCTTGGGGATGCTTGATACGTCTCCAACGTATCTATAATTTTTTATTGCTCCATGCTATTATTTATGATGTTTTGGATGTTTAATGGGCTTTGTCATACACTTTCATATCATTTTTGGGACTAACCTACTAACGCAAAGGCCCAGTCCAGATTTTTGTTTTTTGCCTGTTTTAGGGTTTTGCAGAAAAAGAATATCAAACGGAGTCCAAACGGAGTGAAACCTTCGTGAGAGATATTTTTGGAGAAAATCATGCACAAGGAACTTGAGAACCACGTCAGGGGAGCCTCGGGGTGTCCACGAGGGTGGGGGCGCGCCCCCTTCCTAGGGCGCACCCCCCTGCCTCGTGGGGCCCTCGAGCATCCCCCGGTGTCCTCCTTCCTCCTATATAAGTCTACGTACCCCGAAACCATCAGCAAGAGAGAGAAAACCCTAATTCCACCGCCATAACCTTCTATTCCAGTGAGATCCCATCTTGGAGCCTGTTCCGGAGCTCCGCCGGAGGGGGATCCATCACGGAGTGCTTCTACATCATCATCATCACCCTCACCATGAGTTGTGAGTAGTTTACCACAGACCTTCGGGTCCATAGCTAGTATCTAGATGGCTTCTTCTCTCTCTCTGGATCTCAATACAAAGTTCTCCTCGGTCTTCAAGGAGATCTATTCGATGTAATCTCTTTTTGCGGTGTGTCAGGGGAATTGGATCGACACCTATGGGATCACAAGAATCCCTACTACGGTTGCGGGGCGCGGGGTTGAGAGAAGAGCGGATCAAACAGATAGCACACGGTTCGTTTACCTAGGTTCGGGTCGCGAGGATGCGTAAAACCCTACTCCTGCTTTGGTGGATTGTATATTTGTGTTCTTCAACTAGCTATGGGGCGTGAGGAGCTCCAAAAAGCCGAATCCTCCTCCTGGTCGCCTCGGGCCTCCTTTTATAGAGAAAGGGGTCGCCACAGTGGCACACAAGAGGTCGAAAGGGTACAGTGATGCGAGGTTTATCCCTCGCATTACATGACAAGGTGCATTTAATGTGTCTTGCTTAGGTGTCCTTGCTTTATCGGGGACGGTGGAGAGGCCTGTCTTGTCCGTCACCGCTCCTTCTTGTGTCGACACGCACCATGGTCAGCGATGCCTGAGGTGCCATGTAGGCATGCAGGCAGCTGAGGTGGCGCAATGGTGGGTCTTCACGAAGATCTGCATGTTGCCACGCAGGTGCCTGCCCAGCTGGTTGGGTCGACAGCTGCATAAGGCGGTGGAAGCTTAGTTGGCGTGGGCCTGATGGTGGCCCTGCGGATGTCCTCGGCAAGGGCCTTGCCGGGGCCCCTGCAAGGGTCTTGCCGCGGCGCCTGCTGTCACCCCCGGCAAGGTGCTTGCCGGAGGTCTTGTGGTCTTCCTTGGCTGGGATCCCGCCAAGGGTCATCGTCTTCTTAGTGTGTATCTGATCTTGAATGTCTTCACAAAGATCTGCATGCCACTACGGGGATATCTCCCGAATCCTTTCCCCGTGGGAGCAGTGGACTCAAGGGTGATTGCTCCGTAGGCGAGGGGCGAGTTGCCGCGGCAAGGGTCTTGTCGGGGCTGCTAAAGCCGGCCCCGGCAAGGATCTTGCCGGTGCTGCCGAAACTGGCGCCCGGCAAGGATCTTGCCGGGGGAATCTGCTTCGTCCCTCTGCTCTTTGTGGTCTTGTCCTCTTGGGCTTCAGTCTTACCCTAGTTTACCTCCCTGGCCTTGCTTGGTGCGGCGGTGCCCGTGGCTCAGACTGCCCGTGCACAGTCATAGGGGTACAAAAAGTGTACCCCCCATTTTGTACACCGACAGGAGCCCCCGGGCCTGGGCCACACATAAGCGCGACGCATTGTTGGGCTAGGTCCAGAACGGTGCGCGGGCAGGCGGGACGGTTTTTACCATGGTAAGATTTTCCGCGCACTGCACCTCCCCCGATCCGTGCGTGCGGTGCGGGGTGGAGGGGCGTGCGTGACGTGGGCGGCATGCATGGGGCGGTTTCCTCAGGCATGCGTCACGTCGCAGTAAAGAGGCGGCTTCGCGCCTTCCCCATAAACGGGGGAGGCGCGGAGGCGCGGCCCATTTACTGAATGGGGCAGAGGCGCTGTCCTCAAGGCGTCCACTCCCCACGATCACGGGGTGGGGAGAGGTCGCCTCACCCGTCCCCTCAGTTCTGCACGTATGCCACGTGTCTCCCATGCGCTCGGGGTGGCAAACGGTGGAGGCGGGAAACCGGGCCGTCGCTGATTGGGGCGGCGGGTCGGTCCTGGCTCCCTGCGCCTTCCGTGTCTTGATTGGCCGAGCGGGGCGGTCGAGCTCCAGCCCCGTCCCTTTATAAAGAGCGGAAGGGGAGGGACGACGCCCCGCATTCTTCCATCTTCTTCCTCCTCAGCTTCTGCTCCCCTCTTCCATTCGTCATGGAGAGAGGAAATCCCGGCCCTTCAACGATGGCGGCGAGGGTTGCCGCTCGACAATGCGTCCCTCCTTCTCCCGCGCCTGCGGTGGCAGAGCCGGCCACGAGGGGAAGGGGGAGGGGGCGAGGCCGTGGGCGAGGCCGGGGCGCTCGGGGAAGAGGAGGATGGGATAGCCCGCCGGCCTCGCCCCCGCCAGCAGCTCCTCCTCCAACGGAGGGCCATGTTGGGGATGACCCTTGCGAGTTTTTCGTCAGGTTGCGCCGGCCGCCGCGCCGTCGCCTTCGTCTCCCGACTCCATTTGTGCGGGAGATGGAGCTGGATCCGCCGGAGTCATTGCGGCTGCACATGAGGGGCTGCGGGATCAATGGCACACGGGTCCGCGTCGACTTCCCTACTCCTCATGTGATGTATCTTTGTCGGGGATGGAAGACGTTTGCTCGTATCCACAACTTGACGGATGGGCTCACTCTCCATTTTAAGTTAATGGAGGGTGGCCTTCTTTCTGTCAAGGTCTTCGGGCACTTCGGGACTCGTGCAAGGTGCTACGTGGAGAGCTCTTCCGATGATGAAGATTCCTCCTCGAGCGAGAGTGACGAGGAGTACAGCGGCAGCGACGACGAGGGCGGTAGGCAGCAGGATGACGGGTCCGACTAGGTGTCGGGCGCCGCTCCTGGTGGCACCGGCGACCCCATCATCCGTGTCGCCGGCTCCTTGAACTTCTCATGGCCATCCCCTTGGCGGCTGGCGTAGGGAGGCCGCGGAAGAGGAAGAGGGCGGGCGGCAAGGTCGTCATGTCGGAGTACGTGGGCACCAACGCCTTCGACGTGTACTGACGTCCCGGCGCCTCGTCTTCGAGCTCTGCTTCTGGCGCCGCCATCACCATCCAGCCTTTGGGCGGCCACCAAGATGTTCTCTTGGCGTCTTCTGCCACCCGTAGCTCACCTAGGCGCTCCTTTTGCCCTTCTCGCCTCCTTGACCTGCCTCCTGAGGAGAGGGACAAGAAAGGCATTACGGGCATCTTATCTCTTTTTAGTTTGTAAGCCTTCGGGCATCTGTTAAATCTAAAACTTGCAATCCCTTTGTTCATGTTTTTCATTCCCTACGGACTGTACCTGAATGGAATGTTTTTAATGAAAAAGGGATGTTTGCCGGGTCAATTGTTTGTGGGTGAAACCCACGACAAGGAATGAATCCTTGATATCTTTAAGATAAACATTTTCTCGCCCGGCAACAGGCCTTGCCATCTCCCCACTTCGCTCGACCTTTCTCACGCCTTTGGCGGAGGCAGGGATGAAGTGGGTTTAGGCTCCTCGTTTTACCCCTTCGCTGTCGCGACTACGACCCAACTTGGTCCCAAGAACGAGCCCCAGGGCCTAGAGTTAGGGGAGCACGGTAGTTTTAAGGAAAAAACAAGGTTTCACATACCTCAGCCCATAATGGAATGCATGATAAGGGATAGAGAACTTATCTGAAGCTACAGCCCCCGGCAACCCTGGTTTGCCGCGGGTGAATCTTTGCTCTTGCAGCCCCCGGCAACACTGGCTTGCCGGGGCCTTGATGCTGATCTGTTCCTTTTTTTCTCCCCAAGTGGTTTCGGCAAGGATATCTGTGCATCCCGTGAACCAAAGAAGATAAAAGGAAGATAAGGGGATGCAAACTCGACCTCTAAGCTAGGGGTTAGCTGCCGCTAAGCACTATCAACCCTAACCAAGGACGAGACTCGACCTAGCATGCATGCTATAACTTAGGGCGCCAGCGCTTCATTTATTTATGCTCAGGGTCTGCGCCTGGCTTTGTACAAAGGGTTACATGCCTTGCTAGCAAGGCTTGTACAAAAGGTGGCTTGCCGGGGGGCCGGCAAGCCGCGCCTTATGGGTAAAAATTGCGAAGATGCTTAATATTCCAGGAATTGCTCACCGGAATGGCATTTTCGGTCTCCAGGCGGACTTCGCCAGGCCTGGTGACTCATATTACCTGATAAGGGCCTTCCCACTTTGGCGTCAACTTGTTGGTATTCTTGGCCGATTGAACGCGCCGAAGAACAAGGTCGCCTTCCTCAAAGCTTCGGGCACGGACCTTGCGGCTATGATAGCGGCGCAAGGCTTGCTGGTAACGTGCTGCTCTCACAGCCGCCCGAAGACGATCTTTCTCAAGGAGCGTTGCGTCATCTTGCTGCAGTTGCTCTTGCTCAAGCTCATCATAAGCGAGCACTCAAGGTGACCCGTATATGAGTTCAGTGGGGAGAACTGCTTCTGCCCCGTATACTAGGGCAAAGGGTGTCTGGCCGGTGGCTCAATTTGGCGTCGTTCTGATCGACCAAAGAACCGTCGGCAATTCATCAATCCAGCGCCTTCCGCTCTTGTGCAGCCTGTCAAAGGTCTTTGTCCTTAAGCCTTGCAGTACTTCAGCGTTTGCCCTCTCAGCTTGACCGTTGATTCGTGGGTGCGCAACGGAAGCGAAACAGACTTTGCTGCCGAGATCTTGGGTATATTGCATGAAGGTGCGGCTTGTGAACTGCGCGCCGTTGTCGGTGATGACCCTGTTGGGTACACCAAAACGGCACACTAGTCCCTTGAAGAACTTGACAGCTGACAGAGATGTGACCTTCCTCACTGCGTCCACCTCTGGCCACTTTGTGAACTTGTCGATTGCGATGTACAAGTACTCAAAGACCCCTGACAGCGCGGGGGAAAGGGCCCAGTATGTCGAGCCCCCAGACCAGGAGAGAGGAATTGTTTTGAAGGGCTTGAGCTGGTTGATGAAGTTTCTTTGAATGGAACTGACACGCTTCACACCTGGTGACCAGTGTCGTCGCATCCTAGAGGGTAGTGGGCCAGAAGAAGCCTTGCCGAAATGCCTTGCCGGCAAGGGCTCTTGACCCTATGTGGGATCCACACATGCCTCCATGTATCTCCGCCAACAGCCCCAGTCCTTCCTCTCGAGGGATACACTTCAATTTCACGCCGTTCGGTCTCTTTCTGTACAGGACGTCATTGACGAACTGGTACATAGCAGACCGACGGACTACTTTTTCCGCTTCTTCCTGCTCCTCGGGAAGTTCCCCAGTTTGGAGGAATCAGACAGTATGTTGTGCCCACGCTGCAGCCTGAGGCTCGACGGCGAGGACTAAAGGCATTTCCTCCGCCATAGGAACGACTGTCTCGACAGCAAGAGCTTGACGCTCCGCCGAAGCTAGCTGTCCCGTGGCGGGCTCAGTGTCTCCGGCAACATCCTTGCCGGCGGCTCCGGGGAGCTCGGCGGGAAAGTACTTGCCGGGCCCTGATTTCCTCCTCTTGTTTTGCTCTGTTGATGGATCAACGGATGGCTGAGAAAGCTGAAGCACAAAGGTACCTGGTTCCACAGGTAACTTGAGGGCAGCGCGCTTTGACAGGTAATCGGCGATGTTGTTCTATGCTCGGGGAACGTGCTCCGCCTGTATACCATCAAAGCGCTCTTCCAGCTTCCTCACTTCATCGACGTAGGCCTTCATCAACGGGCTCTGGTAATCTTTGTTGACTTGTTTGACGACAAGCTGCGAGTCGCCCCTGACAATGAGTTTCTTGATTCCGAGGTCTGCCGCGATCCTAAGACCAGCAAGCAGACCCTCATACTCAGCAGTATTATTCGTTGATACCTCCCTAGGGAAGTGCATCTGGACCATGTACTTGAGGTGCTCTCCAGTGGGCGCGACCAGCAGTACGCCAGCCCCGGTGCCCTGTAAGGAGAAGGCTCCATCAAAGTACATGATCCAGTCGCAACTCGCCTCGTTGCCGGGGAGAGTAGTTCCCTGGACTTCTTCATTAGGCGTCGCGGTCCATTCTGCAACGAACTCCGCCAGGACTCGGCTTTGAATCGTCGAGGTACTTTCAAACTTGAGGCCAAAGCTGGACATCTCCAGTGCCCACTCTACAATTCTTCCCATTGCATCTGGATTGTGCAATATCCGTTGCAGAGGGAGGCGAGTGACGACAGTGATCTCGTGCGCCTGGAAGTAGTGACGCAGCTTCCTCGAGGCCATAAGAAGGCCGAAGAGCAATTTTTGCACACCGGAGTACCTTGATCTAGCCCCCTGCAAGAGGGAGCTAACAAAGTAGACCGGGTGCTGCATCATTTTCTTCCTTGGTCTCACTCCAACCTGCGGTGTCGTCTCTGCACTAATGCCATCAGGCTCTGTCGCTGCTATCACCTCATCATGAATTTCTCTCTGCGCCACTAGTGCGGCGCTGACCACCTGGTTTGTTGCCGCCAAGTATAGCAGCAACGGTTCTTGTGGCCTAGGCGCAACTAGTACTGGCATGGAGGAAAGATACCTCTTCAAATCTTGCAATGCTGCTTCGGCTTCTGGGGTCCACTCCATTGGGCCCGCCTTTTTCAAAATTTTGAAAAAGGGAAGGGCGCGCTCAGTAGACTTGGAAATGAATCTACTCATGGCGGCAATGCAGCCAGCAAGCCGACGCACATCCTTGACCCGTTTGGGTGCTTCAATCTGTTCTATAGCTTTGATCTTGTCCGGATTGGCCTCTATCCCACGCTGTGACACAAAGAACCCGAGAAGCTTGCCGGACGGGATGCCGAAGACGCACTTCTCAGGGTTCAGCTTGAGGTTGATCTTGCGTAGGTTTACAAATGTTTCTTGTAAATCCGGTATAAGGGTTGCCCTGTTCTTGGTTTTGACCACTATATCATCCATGTAAGCCTCCATATTTCTATGGAGCTGGGGTTCAAAACCAATCTGGACTGCCCTTGCAAACATCGAGCCAGCACTCTTCAACCCGAAAGGCATTCGTACGAAACAGTATGTACCACGTGGGGTGATGAATGCTGTCTTCTCTTCGTCTTCTCTTGCCATGAAGATCTGATGATAGCTAGAGTAGGCATCGGGGAATGACAACAGGTCACACCCAGCCGTGGAGTCAAGAATCTGGTCGATGCGCGGCAACGGGGAGGGGTCTTTGGGACAAGCTTTATTGATATCTATGGAATCAATGCACATCCTCCACTTCCCATTTGCCTTGTGCACTACCACTGGATTGGCCAACCACGTTGGATGGAGCACTCTTACCAAACCCGCTGCTTCCAGTTTCCGGATCTCCTCTGGGATGAACTCTTGTCGTTCCAAAGCTTGCTTCCCGACCTTCTGTTTGACGGGCCGCGCATGAGGACAGATAGCAAGGTGGTGCTCAATCACCTCCCTGGGAACACCGAGGATGTCGGATGCTTGCCATGCAAACACATCGACATTTTCCCGCAGGAAGGTGACGAGCGCGTCTTCCTATTTGTCGTCAAGGGTGGAGCTTATGGTGAAAGCCCCTCATGTGCCGTCCTCCTTGACAGAAACCTTCCTGGTTCCCGGCGGTGTGGCCCTGGACTTCTTGTTTCTGCCGGTGGAGCTCTCTGGCACGTCCTCAACGGGAGCACTACACTCCGAAGGGGTGCGCTTGCCGGAGTGGGTGTTCGAGGTCTCACCGGTCTTCTTCTTCTTCTTCCCGGCGGAGCTCTCGGGCACGTCCTCGATGGGAGCACTACACTCTGAAGAGGTGCGCTTGCCGGAGTGGGTACCCGAGGTCTCACCGGTCTTCTTCTTCTTCCCTCCCGGGGCTCCAGTGGCAGGAGCAAGTGCCCTCATGGCGGCCGCTGCTACAACTGCCTGCTGGTATAGTTGGTCAGCGCAAATCAGCGCATCTTTCTTATCGGAGGGGATGGTGATGATCGTCATAGGCCCTGGCATCTTCAAGGTGTTGTAGGCGTAGTGTAACGCTGCCATGAACTTGGCCAGCGCTGGGCGGCCAAGGATCCCGTTGTAAGGCAAGGGGATCTTGGCAACATCGAACACGATCCTTTCTGTCCTGTAGTTCAGATCACTTCCAAAAGTCACGGGCAGCGTGATCTTTCCCTTTGGTTGACTTCTCCCCGGGTTGACCCCCTGAAACATGCCCGTCTCTTCGAGGTCTCCGTCAGGAATCTGCAGCTTCTCGATCACGGTGGGCGAGAGTAGGTTCAGACCGGCCCCGCCATCGACTAGCATCTTTGTCACCTTGAGGTTGTGTATTGTCGGTGAAACCAACAATGGCAAGCACCCGACCGCAGTAGTGCGATTAGGGTGATCCTCGGTGTCAAAAATGATAGGCGTGCTGGACCATTTCAGCGGCTTTTGGGCACCGGGCGACGGCTCCGCCACTGTAATCTCACGCGCCCACTGTTTAAGTTGACGGTGAGAAGTATGCAGCGAGGCGCTGCCATCGACGCACATGGCCTCCGTAGCTTTCTGAAATTTTTGGTCGCCGGACTCGTCGTCCTCTTCGTGATCGTCGTCTTCGGGCCTTTTGTCACAGCCCCGGGCAGGCCTCTCCTGCTGTTTATCCTTGCCGCAACGGCCCGCTTGGCCGTCACGCTTCTTGTCGAACCCCTCAGCACCGTCCTGGCCCTTCTCCTTGTCCCGCCTGTCATATTCAACCCTCTGCTTCTCAGCAAGGAGCTCAACCTGTCGGCAGTCCTGGAGATCATGGCCTTTGGTGCGATGGATCTTGCAGTATCGCTTGCCAGAGTTTCCTGGCTTCTCGGCAGCCGCCAAGGCCCGGCAGGCGACACACCCGGCAATTTCCTTGCCGGGGTCACCCGCCCTGGTTTTCTTGGCGGAGCCGGCGTCATCAGATCCCTCGACGGCAAGCACGGCTTTACCTTTGCGCTTCCTGTTGCGGTGCCGGCCTTTCTTCGCAGGGGCGGCAGTATCCTCATCTGAAGAGTCGGTTTCCGCGCCGGCATCTTCGCCGGGGTACTTCCTTCCATCCTCAGCCCGGGCACATCTGTCAGCAAGAACATAGAGTTCCGCCACATCTTTCACCTTGGTCATCGCCAGTTCTTCACGCATCTTGCGGTTACGCACGTTCTGATGGAACGCGCTGATGATGGCGGCAGGGTGAACATCAGGGATATTGTACTGTACCCGGCTGAACATTTGTATATACTTGCGCAAACTCTCACCTTCCTTCTGGGGAATGACGTGCAGGTCACTTGCTTGGACATGGGCTTGGTGGCCTCCAGTAAAGGCGCCAACAAACTCATGGCACAAATCTGGCCAGGAGGAAATAGAGTCCATCGGCAAGTGCATCAACCATGACATGGCGTTGGGTTTAAGAGCCAATGGAAAGTAATTCGCAAGCACCTTATCGTCGCGGGCTCTGGCAGCTTGCATCGCGATGGTGTAGATGCTGAGGAACTCCGACGGGTGGGTCTTGCCGTTGTACTTCTCGCCAACGTCAGGCTTGAAGGTGCGGTGAGTGGGCCACTGGAACTGCCGTAGCTCACGGGTAAAAGCAGGACAGCCTACCTCGTAAGGTAGACCTCCAGGGCTCTCCGGTGCTGGGCGATTCACAGCAGGCCCTGCTCGCCTGTCTGACTGGTGGCGCGCTCCGCGCCGGCGCTCGATGGTGGTTCGAGCGTCTTCATGAGCTCGCTCCTGAAGAATTGACGCTGGTCACCGTGGGTCCGTGGGTCGGACGACGCTACGGAGATGGCGTCACCCGCGACGTCCCGACGAGTCGACACACGCGGTACCGGGTGAGGAGGAGGCGAATGCACCGTGGCCACGGTGCTGCCGGTCCTCCCGCCACCGGTGTGTGGGACCCCATCGGGGCGTTGACCTGGGAGCTCAGCTGGAATTGGTTCATCCTTGTTGGCGACTGCGACGAGGCTTCGGATGGTGGCTCTCCATTCGTCGAGTTTCCCCGTAACGGGAGGAAAGTCGAGGAGCAACTGCGCGCCCGCCAGGGCTTCTGCTGGGGTTAGCGGTAGCGAGACCTGCATGGACCGCGACGCGCTTCGACCCCTGACCATGTCAGGAGGAGCTGCATCATGATCCCGCGGTCGCATGCCATTTTCATCAGCGCTTCGGCGGGCGGGCAGGTCTTCTACGTCTCGGGAACGACGCTCGGGGCTCTTCCCGCAGCGACACCCGAGATCTTCAGTGTGATGACGCCGTTCGTCGCGTGCTGCTTGGGAGGAGCGCGCTATTGGCACCGGCGTGGGAGTCTTGGAGGCCCTTGCGTCGCCTTCGGGTGATGCGACGGCGATCCGGGAGGGCCCCGCACCACCCGCTGAGGGCCTGGCTCCGTCTTTGGATTTGACAGTGTGTGGCCCGTTACCAGGCGCACAAACATCGCCACCTCCCAAACTCCGGCTGCTGGGACTGTGTTGGTGTTCGCGAGCAGCGCCCCGGGTCCTTTCAGTGACCGGTCCGCTGCTCGCCCGCATCGGGACGGGCTGTCCGGCCTCCGACTGGTCAACCGCCACCGTCGTCTTCTTCTTGGGTGCCATGGTGATGGAGGAGCGTCGAACTAACTGCTAAAGCCGATTCTCACAACTGCGCACCCCTACCTGGCACGCCAAAGATGTCGAGGGAATTGGATCGACACCTATGGGATCACAAGAATCCCTACTACGGTTGCGGGGTGAGGGGTTGAGAGAAGAGCGGATCAAACAGATAGCACATGGTTCGTTTACCCAGGTTCGGGCCGCGAGGATGCGTAAAACCCTACTCCTGCTTTGGTGGATTGTATATTTGTGTTCTTCAACTAGCTATGGGGCGTGAGGAGCTCCAAAAAGCCGAATCCTCCTCCTGGTCGCCTCGGGCCTCCTTTTATAGAGAAAGGGGTCGCCACAGTGGTACAAAGGAGGTGGAAAGGGTACAGTGATGCGAGGTTTATCCCTGGCATTACATGACAAGGTGCATTTAATGCGTCTTGCTTAGGTGTCCTTGCTTTATCGGGGACGGGGGAGAGGCCTGTCTTGTCCGTCACCGCTCCTTCTTGTGTCGACACGCACCCTGGTCAGCGATGCCTGAAGTGCCATGTAGGAAGGCAGGCAGCTGAGGTGGCGCAATGGTGGGTCTTCACGAAGATCTGCATGTTGCCACACAGGTTCCTGCCCAGCTGGTTGGGTCGGCAGCTGCATAGGGCGGTGGAAGCTTAGTTGGCGTGGGCCTGAAGGTGGCCCTGCGGATGTCCTCGGCAAGGGCCTTGCCGGGGCCCCGGCAAGGGTCTTGCCGCGATGCCTGCTGTCACCCCAGGCAAGGTGCTTGCCGGAGGTCTTGTGGTCTTCCTTGGCTGGGATCCCGCCAAGGGTCGTCGTCTTCTTAGTGTGTATCTGATCTTGAATGTCTTCACAAAGATCTGCATGCCACTACGGGGATATCTCCCGAATCCTTGCCCCATGGGGGCAGTGGACTCAAGGGTGATTTGCTCCGTAGGCGAGGGGCGAGTTGCGGCGGCAAGGGTCTTGTCGGGGCTGCTAAAGCCGGCCCTGGCAAGGATCTTGCCGGGGCTGCCGAAACTGGCTCCCGGCAAGGATCTTGCCGGGGGAATCTGCTTCGTCCCTCTGCTCTTTGTGGTCTTGTCCTCTTGGGCTTCAGTCTTACCCTGGTTTACCTCCCTGGCCATGCTTGGTGCGGCGGTGCCCGTGGTTCAGACTGCCCGTGCACAGTCATAGGGGTACAAAAAGTGTACCCCCTTTTTGTACACCGACACGGTGTGTTTGTCGAGATCTGATGAATTGTGAGTTTATGATCAAGTTTATCTATGAGAAATATTTGGTTCTTCTCTGAACTCTTTATGTGTGCTCATAATATCCTTGCAAGTCTCTTTGAATTATTGGTTTGGTTTGGCCTACTAGATATATAGTTCTTGCAATGGGAGAAGTGCTTGGCTTTGGGTTCAATCTTGCGGTGTCCTTTCCCAATGACAGTAGGGGCAGCAAGGCACGTATTGTATTGTTGCCATCGATGACAAAAAGATGGGGTTTATATCATATTGCTTGAGTTTTTCCCTCTACATCATGTCATCTTGCTTAAGGCGTCACTCTGTTCTTATGAACTCAATACACTAGATGCATGCTGGATAGCGGTCGATGAGTGGAGTAATAGTAGTAGATGCAGAATCGTTTCGGTCTACTCGTCTCGGACGTGATGCCTATATACAATGATCATGCCTAGATAGTCTCATAATTATTCGCTTTTCTATCAATTGCTCGACAGTAATTTGTTTACCCGCCGTAGAATATCGCTATCATGAGAGAAGCCACTAGAGAAAACTATGGCCCCCAGGTCTATTCTCAACATATCAATCTACATCTACTTTACTTTTACCGCTTTTACTTTCTGTTCTTATAAACAAAAATACCAAAATTATAAACTATCATCTCTATCAGATCTCACTTTCGTAAGTGACCGTAAAGGGACTAACAACCCCTTACCGTGTTGGCTGCGAAGTTCTTTTTTGTTTGTGCAGGTGCGAGGGACTAGCGCGTGGTTTCCTACTGGATTGATACCTTGGTTCTCAAAAACTGATGGAAATACTTATGCTATTGTGTTGCATCTCCCTTTCCTCTTCGAGGGAATACAACGCAAGCTCGAGAAGTAGCACTCATGCCACTTAAATATCCCTTTGGCAAATTATACTAATTATCATGGGTTGTTCGTCAATGGGCAGTACCTTCGAATGGATGTTGTGTTCTTTGTGCAGAATCCGAGATTTTGATCACATGTTTTTACTTTCCACATTGGTAAGTTTGTGTGGACTATTGTTAGACAAATAGAGAAATGTTTTTTGAAGCACTAACCGTAGAACAACCGTTCTATGGTAATTTTCATTAATTAAGGGTAACATATATATATATATATATATATATATATATATATATATATATATATATAAACTAAAAGAAAGATAAAGAAAATAAGAAAGAAAATACAATCATCCAATTCCTTTTTTTGAAACATGGAGCTACTAAAGAAGAAGTATGTATATCTCTGCCAATATCACATATGTACAGTAATCAATTCCTCTAGAATTTTCCGGTTCTTAGCTTTGACTCTTTGCTATAGTAGAAGAAGATCTTCCTTAAGCCTATATTTCCAACAGTTTGTGCTTGGCACCTCCTTCTTAAAGATTTTACCATTTCACCGCGTCTAAATTCTCCAACATCCTTGAATAATAACATGTTGGGGAACATTGCATGGAAAACAAAAAAAATCTACGCACACACAAGATCTATCCATGGAGATGCATAGCTATGAGAGGGGGAAAGCATCTTAATACCCTTGAAGATCGCTAAGCGGAAGCGTTTATCTGCACGGTTGATGTAGTCGTACACCTTCACGATCTGTCCCGATCGAGTACCGAACGTACGGCACCTCCGCGTTTAGCACACATTCAACTCGATGACGTCCTCGCCTTCTTGATCCAGCAAGAAGGGTGAAGTAGTAGATGAGTTCTGGCAGCACAATGGCGTGGTGACAGTGGTGGTGAAGAAAAATCTTCATAGGGCTTTGCCAAGCACAACGGAAACTAGACGAAGGATAAACTAGAGGGGGCGGGGTTGCCGGCACACAGCTTGGTGAATCTTGATGTGTTCTGGGTGCTAGCCCTGCCTCTCTATTTATATGTTGAGCCCTGGGGCCGTTCTTGAAGAAAGAGCCTCCTCAAAGTCGGTTTGGCACGCAAGGCAAGAGTCCTTCTCGGACTCCAGGACCAGCGGCAGGGTCCTTGGCGTCTGGTCCTAGACGTCAGGGTCCCTGACTCCCTTGCGTCTGGCCCCTGGCCTCCGCAAAACTCCTTTTTGCACCTTCCAAACACCTCGTGGGCTTTACCCCTTGGCCCAAATAAAGTGTTCTCGTACCCAAACATTTCAGGAAACATCCGAAACCCCTTCCGGTGAATTACAGAACCCTTCCAGACACCAACCACAATTATCCCATATATCAAACTTTACCTCTGGCCTATTCCGGAGCTCCTCGTCATGCCCATGATCTCATCCAGGACTCCGAACAACATTCGGTCACCAACATACATAACTCATATAATATTATATCATCAACGAACGTTAAGCATGCGGACCCTACGGGTTCGAGAATGATGTAGACATGACCGAGACGCTTCTCCGGTCAATAACCAATAGCGGGACCTGGATTCCCATGTTGGTTCCTACATATTCTACGAAGATCTTTATCGGTTGAACCTTTATGACAACATACATAGTTCCCTTTGTCCGTCGATATGTTACTTGCCCGAGATTCGATTGTCGGTATCTCCATACCTACTTTAATCTCGTCACCGACAAGTCTCTTTACTCGTTCTGTAATACATCATCTTGCAACTAACTCCTTAGTCCCTTTGCTCGCAAGCTTCTTGTGATGCTGTATTACAGAGAAGGACCAGAGATACATCTCCGTCACACGGAGTGCCAACCCAACATACACCTTTGGAGATACCTGTAGAGCATCTTTATGATCACCTAGTTATGTTGTGATGTTTGATAGTACACAAGGTATTCCTTCGGTATCCGGGAGTTGCATGATCTTATGGTTGAAGAAACATGTATTTGGCATTAAGAAAGAAGTAGCAATAAACTGAACGATCATATGCTATGTTAACGGATCGGTCTTGTCCATCACATCATTCTCCTAACGATGTGATCCCGTAATCAAATGACAACTCATGTCTATTGTTAGGAAACCTTAATCATCTGTTGATCAACGAGCTAGTCTAGTAGAGGCTCACTAGGGACTCGGTATTTGTTTATGTACCCACACTTGTATTTAAGTTTCCGGTCAATACAATTCTAGCATGAATAATAAACCTTTATCATGAATAAGGAAATATAATAATAACAACTTTATTATTGCCTCTAGGGCATATTTACATCATAACACCCAAAGCAATTCCAACAAACATCATAGAATGGATGACCATAATAATCAAAGCATGAAATTCCACGTTTTCTATATGGGAATATCATATTCCAGCAGTCATGTGCAAAGTTGCAGTCCCAGAATAAATGCCTCGGTGTCTCCGTAGTAGGATCATTACAAAACACACAGTCATAAGATTCAAGAAACATGTTTATCCTCCTAAGAAGGTTCCTTGTGTTGACTCTGTCATGCAGAAGCAGCTAAAAATATATTTTATGTCTTAGTCTATTGGCAGTCTTCCATATTGTTGGGGATCGTTGCAGAAATTCAAAAAAAATCTATGTATCACCAAGATCTATCTATGGAGTTACTAGCAACGAGAGGAAAGTGCATCTTCATACCTTTGAAGATCACGATGCGGAAGCGTTGCAAGAATGCAGTCGGTGGAGTCGTACACGAAACGATTAAGATCGCGGCCGAATCCGATCTAAGCACCAAACAACGGTGCCACCGCGTTCAACACGCGTGCAGCCCGGTGACATCTCCCGCGCCTTGATCCAGCAAGGAGAGAGGGAGAGGTTGGGGAAGACTCCGTCCAGCAGCAACACGATGGCATGGTGGTGATGGAGGAGCGTGGCACTCCGGCAGGGCTTCGCCAAGCTTCACCAGAGAAGAGGAGGAGTTGGGAGGGGGGAGGGCTGTGCCAGGCAATGGGTGCAGCTACCTTCCCACCCCCTCTCTTTATATAGGGGTAAGGGAGAGAGGGGCCGGCCCCCTCACATCCAATCTAAGGGGGGGGGGCGGCCAAGGGAGGGACTTGCCCCCCAAGCAAGGTGGAGGCGCCCCCACCCCCTAGGGTTTCCGAACCCTAGGCACCTTGGGCCCTTGGGGTGTTGGGGATCGTTGCAGAAATTCAACAGTTTTCTACGCATCACCAAGATCTATTTATGGAGTTTACTAGCAATGAGAGGGGAGTGCATCTTCATACATTTGAAGACCGCGATGCGGAAGCGTTGCAAGAACGCGGTCGGTGGAGTCATACACGAAGCGATTTAGATCGCGGCCGAATCCAATCTAAGCACCGAACAACGGTGCCTCCGCGTTCAACACACGTGCAGCCCGGTGACATCTCCCGCGCCTTGATCCAGCAAGGAGAGAGGGAGAGGTTGTGGAAGACTCCGTCCAGCAGCAGCACGACAGCGTGGTGGTGGTGGAGGAGCGTGGTACTCCGGCATGGCTTCGCCAAGCTTCACGAGAAAAGAGGAGGAGTTGGGAGAGGGGAAGGGCTGCGCCAGGGTTCAGCTCTGGCTACCCTCCCACCCCCTCCCTTTATATAGGGGCAAGGGAGAGGGGGGCGGACCCCCTAGATCAGATCTAGAGTGGGGGCGGCGGCCAGGTGGGGGGGGACTTGCCCCCCAAGCAGGTGGGGCGCCCCCACCCCTAGGGTTTCCCAACCCTAGGCACCTTGGGCCCTTGGGGGGCGAACCAGCCCACCAGGGGCTGGTTCCCCGCCCCTTTGCTTAGTCCACTTGGCCCACCGTGGTAGGTGGCCCACCCGATGGACCCCCGGACACCTTCCGGTGGTCCCAGTACAATACTGGTGACCCCCGAAATCACTCCGGTGACCAAAACAATACTTCCCATATATAAATATTTACCTCTGGACCATTCCGAAACTCCTCGTGGCATCTAGGATCTCATCCGGGACTCCAAACAACATTCGGTAACCACGTACATACATTCCCTATAACCCTAGCGTCACCGAACCTTAAGTGTGTAGACCCTACGGGTTCGGGAACCATGCAGACATGACCGAGACATCTCTTCAGCCAATAACCAACAGCGGGATCTGCATACCCATGTTGGCTCACACATGTTCCACGATGATCTCATCAGATGAACCACGGTGTCAAGGATTCAATCAATCCCGTATACGATTCCCTTTGTCTACTAGTATAGTACTTGCACGAGATTCGGTCGTCGGTATACAGATACCTTGTTCAATCTCGTTACCGGTAAGTCTCTTTACTCGTTCCGTAACACATCATCACGTGACCAACTCCTTAGTTACATAGAGCTCATTACGATGATGTCTTACCGAGTGGGCCCAAAGATACCTCTCCGTCATACGGAGTGACAAATCCCAGTCTCGATTCGTGCCAACCCAACAGATACTTTCGGGGATACCCATAGTGTACCTTTATATCCACCCAGTTACGTTGTGACGTTTGGCACACCCAAAGTACTCCAACGATATCCGGGAGTTGCACAATCTCATGGTCTAAGGAACAGATACTTGACATTGGAAAAGCTTTAGCTTACGAACTACACGATCTTGTGCTAGGCTTAGGATTAGGTCTTATCCATCACATCATTCTCCTAATGATGTGATCCCATTATCAATGACATTCAATGTCCATGGTCAGGAAACCGTAACCATCTATTGATCAATGAGCTAGTCAACTAGAGGCTCACTAGGGACATGTTGTGGTCTATGTATTCACACATGTATTACGATTTCCGGATAATACAATTATAGCATGAACAATAGATGATCATCATGAACAAGGAAATATAATAATAACCATTTTATTATTGCCTCTAGGGCATATTTCCAACAGTCTCCCACTTGCACTAGAGTCAATAATCTAGTTACATTGTGATGAATCGAACACCCATAGAGTTCTGGTGTTGATCATGTTTTTCTTGTGGAAGAGATTTAGTCAACGGATCTACGATATTTAGATCTGTATGCACTTTGCAAATATATATGTCTCCATCTTATATATAACTACGAATGTAGTTGAAGCGGCGCTTGATATGCTTGGTATTCTTGTGAAACCTGGGCTCCTTGGCGATGGGAATAGCTCCAGTGTTGTCACAGAAGAGAGTCATCGGGCCCGACGCGCTTGGAATAACTCCTAGGTCAGCGATGAACTCCTTCATCCAGACTCCTTCCTATGCTGATTCGGAAGCAGCTATGTACTCCGCTTCACATGTAGATGCCGCCACGACGATTTGCTCGCAACTGCACCAGGTGACTGCCCCACCATTCAAAATATACATGTATCCGGTTTGTGCCTTGGAGTCATCCGGATCTGTGTCGAAGCTAGCATCTACGTAACCCTTTACGACGTGCTCTTCATCACCTCCATAGACGAGAAATATATCCTTAGTCCTTTTCAGGTACTTCAGGATGTTCTTGACCGATGTCCAGTGTTCCATTCCGGGATCACTTTGGTACCTCCCTACCAAACTTATGGCCAGGTTCACATCAGGTCTGGTACACAACATGGCATACATAATAGAACCTATGGCTGAGGCATAGGGGATGACACTCATCTTTTCTCTATCTTCTGCCGAGGTCGGGCATTGAGCTGTGCTCAATCTCATACCTTGCAATACAGGCAAGGACCCTTTCTTGGGCGGATCCATATTGAACTTCTTCAATATCTTGTCAAGCTATGTGCTTTGTGAAAGACGAATGAGGCGTCTTGATCTATCTATATAGATCTTGATGCCTAATATGTAAGCATCTTCTCCAAGGTCCTTCATTGAAAAATACTTATTCAAGTAGGCCTTTATGCTTTCCAAGAGTTCTACATCATTCCCCATCAGCAATATGTCATCCACATATAATATGAGAAATGCTACAGAGCTCCCACTCACTTTATTGTAAATACATGCTTCTCCATAAGTCTGTATGAACCCAAAAGCTTTGATCACTTCATCAAAGCGAATGTTCCAACTCCGAGATGCTTGCACCAGCCCATAGATGGAGCGCTGGAACTTGCATACCTTGTTAGCATTTTTAGGATCGACAAAACCTTCCGGCTTCATCATATACAATTCTTCCTTAAGGAAGCCGTTAAGGAATGTCGTTTTGACGTTCATTTTCCATATTTCATAATCATAGAATGCAGTAATTGCTAACATGATTCGGACGGACTTCAGCATCACTGCGGGAGAGAAAGTCTCATCGTAGTCAATTCCTTGAACTTGTCGATAACCCTTAGCGACAAGCCGAGCCTTATAGATGGTCACATTTCCATCCGCATCAGTCTTCTTCTTAAAGATCCATTTATTTTCTATGGCTTGTCGATCATCGGGAAAGTCAACCAAAGTCCATACTTTGTTATCATACATGGATCCTGTCTCGGATTTCATGGCTTCAAGCCATTTGTTAGAATCCGGGCCCGCCATCGCTTCTTCACAGTTCGAAGGTTCACCGTTGTCTAACAACATGATTTCCAGGACAGGGTTGCCGTACCACTCTGGTGCAGAACGTATCCTTGTGGACCTACGAAGTTCAGCAGTAACTTGATCCGAAGCTTCATGATCATCATCATTAACTTCCTCTCTAGTCGGTGCAGGCACCACAAAAACATCTTCCTGCGCTGCGCTACTTTCCGGTTCGAGAGGGGTGACAATCACCTCATCAAGTTCAACTTTCCTCCCACTTACTTCTTTTGAGAGAAACTCTTTCTCCAGAAAGGATCCATTCTTGCCAACAAAGACCTTGCCTTCGGATCTGAGGTAGAAGGTATACCCAATAGTTTCCTTAGGGTATCCTATGAAGACGCATTTTTCCGATTTGGGTTCGATCTTTTCAGGTTGAAGTTTCTTGACATAAGCATCACATCCCCAAACTTTTAGAAACGACAACTTAGGTTTCTTCCCAAACCATAGTTCATACAGTGTCGTCTCAACGGATTTAGACGGTGCCCTATTTAAAGTGAATGTGCAGTCTCTAAAGCATAACCCCGAAATGACAGCGGTAAGTCGATAGGAGACATCATAGATCGCACCATGTCCAACAGAGTACGATTACGATGTTCGGACACACCGTTACGTTGAGGTGTTCCAGGCGGCGTTAGTTGTGAAACAATTCCACATTTCCTTAGGTGCGTGCCAAATTCGTGACGTAGATATTCTCCTCCATGATCTGATCGTAAGAACTTTATTTTTCTGTCACGTTGATTCTCAACTTCATTCTGAAATTCCTTGAACTTTTAAAAGGTCTCAGACTTGTGTTTCATTAAGTAGACATACCCATATCTACTTAAGACATCGGTGAGGGTGAGAACATAACGATAGCCACCGCGAGCCTCAACACTCATCGGACCGTACACATCAGTATGTATGATTTCCAACAAGTTGGTTGCTCGCTCCATTGTTTCAGAGAACAGAGTCTTGGTCATCTTGCCCAAGAGGCATGGTTCGCATGTGTCAAATGATTCATAATCAAGAGACTCTAAAAGTCCATCTGCAAGGAGCTTCTTCATACATTTGACCCCAATATGACCAAGGCGGCAATGCCACAAGTATGTGCGACTATCATTATCAACCTTACATCATTTGGCATTCACACTATGAATATGTGTAACATCACGTTCGAGATTCAATAAGAATAAACCATTGACCAGCGGGGCATGGCCATAAAACATTTCTCTCATATAAATAGAACAACCATTATTCTCATATTTAAATGAGTAGCCATCTCGCATTAAACGAGATCCAGATACAATGTTCATGCTCAAAGCTGGTACCAAATAACAATTATTGAGGTTTATAACTAATCCCGAAGGTAGATGCAGAGGCAGCGTGCCGACGACGATCACATCGACCTTGGAACCATTCCCGATGCGCATCATCACCTCGTCCTTTGCCAGTCTCCGCTTATTCCGCAGCTCCTGCTTTGAGTTACAAATGTGAGCAACTGCACCGGTATCAAATACCCAGGAGCTACTACGAGCGTTGGTAAGGTACACATCAATAACATGTATATCACATATACCTTTGACGTTGCCGGCCTGGGGCAGTTTCGCTTCCAGTGACCCGTTCCCTTGCAATAAAAGCACTCGGTCTCAGGCTTGGGTCCATTCTTTGGCTTCTTCCTGGCAACTGGCTTACCGGGCGCGGCAATTCCTTTGTCGTCCTTCTTGAAGTTATTCTTACCCTTGCCTTTCTTGAACTTAGTGGTTTTATTCACCATCAACAATTGATGTTCCTTTTTGATCTCCACCTCCACTGATTTCAGCATTGAATATACCTCAGGAATGGACTTCTCCATCGCTTGCATAATGAAATTCATCACAAAGCTCTTGTAGCTAGGTGGGAGCGACTGGAGGATTCTGTCAATGACCGCGTCATCTGGGAGATTAACTCCCAGCTGAGACAAGCGGTTGTGCAACCCAGCCATTTTGAGTATATGTTCGCTGACATAACTTTTTTGCTCAATCTTACAACTATAGAACTTGTCGGAGACTTCATATCTCTCGACTCGGGCATGAGCTTGGAAAACCATTTTCAGCTCTTGGAACATCTCATATGCTCCGTGTTGCTCAAAACGCTTTTGGAGTCCCGATTCTAAGCTGTAAAGCATGCCGCACTAAACCAGGGAGTAATCATCACTACGCGACTGCCAGGCGTTCATAACGTCTTGAGTTGCTGGAAAAACGGGTGCGTCACCTAGCGGTGCTTCAAGGACATATGCTTTCTTGGCAGCTATGAGGATGATGCTCAAGTTACGGACCCAATCCATATAGTTGCTACCATCGTCTTTCAGCTTGGTTTTCTCTAGAAATGCGTTGAAGTTGAGGGCAACATTAGCGTGGGCCATTTGATCTACAAGACATATTGTAAAGATTTTAGACTATGTTCATGGCAATTTAGTTCATCTAAACAAATTTAATGAACTCCCACTCAGATGGACATCTCTCTAGTCATCTAAGTGATACATGATCCGAATCGACTAGGCCGTGTCCGATCATCACGTGAGACGGACTAGTCATCAACGGTGAACATCTTCATGTTGATCGTATCTTCTATACGACTCATGTTCGACCCTTTCGGTCTTCCGTGTTCCGAGGCCATGTCTGTACATGCTAGGCTCGTCAAGTCAACCCCAAGTGTATTGCGTGTGTAAATCTGGCTTACACCCATTGTATGCGAACGTTAGAGCCTATCACACCCGATCATCACGTGGTGCTTCGGAAAAACGAACCTTAGCAACAGTGCACAGTTAGGGGGAACACAATTCTTGAAATTTTAGTGAGAGATCATCTTATTTATGCTACCGTCGTTCTAAGCAAATAAGATGTAAAACATGATAAACATCACATGCAATCAAATAGTGACATGATATGGCCAATATCACTTTGCTCCTTTCGATCGCCATCTTCGGGGCTCCATGATCATCATCGTCACCGGCATGACACCATGATCTCCATCATCATGTCTTCACGAAGCTGTCTCGCCAAACATTACTTCTACTACTATGGCTAACTGTTAGCTATAAAGTAAAGTAATTACATGACGTTTTCAATGACACGTAGGTCATACAATAAAATAAGACAACTCCTATGGCTCCTGCCGGTTGTCATACTCATCGACATGCAAGTCGTGATTCCTATTACAAGAACATGATAAATCTCATACATCACACAC
>LR738710.1:815389491-815440936 GCA_902687465.1 Secale cereale
ATATATATATATATATATATATATATATATATATATATATATATATTCATCACATCCTTTTGGCCATATCACATCACACGACACATGATGCAAAAACAATTTAGACGTCCTCTAATTGTTGTTGCAAGTTTTTACGTGGCTGCTATAGGTTTCTAGCAAGAACGTTTCTTACCTACGCCAAAACCACAACGTGATATGCCAATTACTATTTACCCTTCATAAGGACCCTTTTCATCGAATCCGATCCGACTAAAGTGGGAGAGACAAACACCCGCTAGCCACCTTATGCAACTAGTGCATGTCAGTCGGCGGAACCTATCTCACGTAAGCGTACGTGTAAGGTCGGTCCGGGCCGCTTCATCCCACGATGCCGCCGAATCATGATAAGGCTAGTAGAGGCAAGTAAATTGACAAAATCTACGCCCACAACAACTTGTGTTCTACTCGTGCATAGAAACAAAGCATAGACCTAGCTCATGATGCCACTTTTGGGGATTGTTGCAGAAATTCAACAGTTTTCTATGCATCACCAAGATCTATCTATGGAGTTTACTAGCAATGAGAGGGGAGTGATCTTCATACCTTTGAAGACCGCGATGCGGAAGCATTGCAAGAACGCGGTCGGCCGAGTCGTACACGAAGCGATTCAGATCGCGACCGAATCCAATCTAAGCACCGAACAACGGTGCCTCCGCGTTCAACACACGTACAGACCGGTGACGTCCCCCGCGCCTTGATCCAGCAAGGAGAGATGGCGAGGTTGGGGAAGACTCCGTCCAGCAGTAGCACGACGGCGTGGTGGTGGTGGTGGAGCGTGGTACTCCGGCAGGGCTTTGCCAAGCTTCGCGGGAGAAGAGGAGGAGTTGGGAGAGGGGAAGGGCTGCGCCAGGTTTCAGGTGTGGCTGCCCTCCCACCCCCTCTCTTTATATAGGGGCAAGGGAGAGGGGGCCGGCCCCCTAGATCAGATCTAGAGGGGGGGCGGCCAGGTTGGGGGGACTTGCCCCCCAAGCAGATGGGGCGGCCCCACTATTAGGGAACGTAGCAGAATTTTAAAATTTTCTACGCATCACCAAGATCAATCTATGGAGTCATCTAGCAACGAGGGAGAGGGGAGTGCATCTACATACCCTTGTAGATCGCGAGCGGAAGCGTTCAAGAGAACGGGGTTGATGGAGTCGTACTCGTCGTGATCCAAATCACCGATGATCCTAGCGCCGAACGGACGGCACCTCCGTGTTCAACACACGTACGGAGCGGAGACGTCTCCTCCTTCTTGATCCAGCAAGGGGGGAGGAGAGGTTGATGGAGATCCAGGAGCACGACGGCGTGGTGGTGGAAGCAGCGGGATTCCAGCAGGGCTTCGCCAAGCACAACTGGAGGAGGAAGAAGTGTCATGGGAGGGAGAGGGAGGCGCCAGGGCTTAGGGTACGACTGCCCTCCCTCCACCCTATTTATATAGGGCCCCTAGGGGGGGCGCCGGCCAAAGGGGGGGGGGGGACTTGCCCCCAAAGTCAGGTGGGGCGCCCCCATCCCTAGGGTTTCCAACCCTAGGCGCAGGGGGAGGCCAATGGGGGGCGCACCAGCCCACTAGGGGCTGGTTCCCTTCCCACTTCAGCCCATGGGGCCCTCCGGGATAGGTGGCCCCACCCGGTGGACCCCTGGGACCCTTTCGGTGGTCCCGGTACGATATCGGTGACCCCCGAAACTTTCCCGGTGGTCGAAACTGGACTTCCTATATACAAATCTTCACCTCCGGACCATTCCGAAACTCCTCGTGACATCCGAGATCTCATCCGGGACTCCAAACAACTTTCGGGTTACCGCATACTTATATCTCTACAACCCTAGCGTCACCGAACCTTAAGTGTGTAGACCCTACGGGTTTGGGAGACACGTAGACATGACACACACGACTCCGGTCAATAACCAACAGCGGGATCTGGGTACCCATGTTGGCTCCCACATGCTCCTCGATGATCTCATCGGATGAACCATGATGTCAAGGATTCAATCAATCCCGTATACGATTCCCTTTGTCTATCGGTATAGTACTTGCCCGAGATTCGATCGTCGGTATACCGATACCTTGTTCAATCTCGTTATTGCAAGTCTCTTTACTCGTTCTGTAACACATCATCCCGTGACTAACCCCTTAGTCACATTGAGCTCATTACGATGATGTAGTACCGAGTGGGCCCAGAGATACCTCTCCGTCATACGGAGTGACAAATCCCAGTCTCGGTTCGTGCCAACCCAACAGATGCTTTTGGAGATACCCGCAGTGTACCTTTATAGCCACCCAGTTACGTTGTGACGTTTGGCACACCCAAAGTATTCCTACGGTATCCGGGAGTTGCACAACCTCATGGTCTAAGGAAATGATACTTGACATTGGAAAAGCTTTAGCAAACGAACTATACGATCTAGTGCTAGGCTTAGGATTGGGTCTTGTCCATCACATCATTCTCCTAATGATGTGATCCCGTTATCAATGACATCCAATGTCCATGGTCAGGAAACCATAACCATCTGTTGATCAACGATCTAGTCAACTAGAGGCTTACTAGGGACACGATGTGGTCTATGTATTCACACATGCATTACTGTTTCCGGATAAAACAATTAAAGCATGAACAATAGACAATTATCATGAACAAGGAAATATAATAATAACCATTTTATTTTTGCCTCTAGGGCATATTTCCAACAGTCTCCCACTTGCACTAGAGTCAATAATCTAGTTACATTGTGATGAATCGAACACCCATATAGTTCTGGTGTTGATCCTGTTTTGCTCGTGGATATAATCTAGTTACATTGTGACATTCAGATCCGTATGCACTTTACAAATATCTACGTCTCCATCTTGAATATAATTCCGGATGGAGTTGAAATGGAGCTTGATGTGCTTGTTCTTCTTGTGAAACCTGGGCTCCTTGGCAATGGTAATAGCTCCAGTGTTATCACAGAAGATAGCCATTGGGCCCGACGCGCTTGGAATAAGTCCTAGGTCGGTGATGAACTCCTTCATCCAGACTCCTTCCTGTGCTGCTTCGGAAGCAGCTATGTACTCCGCTTCACATGTAGATGCCGCCACAACACTTTGCTTGCAACTGCACCAGCTAACTGCCCCTCCATTCAAAATATACACGTATCCGGTTTGTGACTTGGAGTCATCCAGATCTGTGTCGAAGCTAGCATCGACGTAACCCTTTACGACGAGCTCTTCGTCACCTCCATAAACGAGAAACATATCCTTAGTCCTTTTCAGGTACTTCAGGATGTTCTTGACCGATGTCCAGTGTTCCATGTCGGGATCACTTTGGTACCTCCCCACCAAACTTATGGCAAGGTTCACATCAGGTCTGGTACACAGCATGGCATACATAATAGAACCTATGGCCGAGGTATAGGGGATGACACTCATCTTTTCTCTATCTTCTACCGAGGTCGGGCATTGAGCTGTGCTCAATCTCATACCTTGCAATACTAGGAAGAACCCTTTCTTGGACAGATCCATATTGAACTTCTTCAATATCTTGTCAAGGTATGTGCTTTGTGAAAGACCAATGAGGCGTCTCGATCTATCTCTATAGATCTTGATGCCTAATATGTAAGCAGCTTCTCCAAGGTCCTTCATTGAAAAACACTTATTAAAGTAGGCCTTTATGCTTTCCAAGAGTTCTACATCATTTCCCATCAGCAATATATCATCCACATATAATATGAGAAATGCCACAGAGCTCCCACTCACTTTCTTGTAAATATAGGCTTCTCCCCAAGTCTGTACAAACCCAAACGCTTTGATCACCTCATCAAAGCGAATGTTCCAACTCCGAGATGCTTGCACCAGCCCATAGATTGAGCGCTGGAGCTTGCATACCTTGTTAGCATTCTCAGGATCGACAAAACCTTCCGGCTGCATCATATACAGTTCTTCCTTGAGGAAGCCATTAAGGAATGCCTGATACGTCCAAAACGTATCTATAATTTCTGCTTGCTCCATGCCTCTTTTGGGTGATATTGCTATGATATTTATACACTTCCATACACTTTTGATCATATATGGACTAACCTATTAACTCAGTGCACCCCAATGCCAGTTTCTGTTTTCGGCTGTTTTTGTATTTCAGGTTTTCACATTACGAGAACATTCAGGTTTTCATATTGATGGATTTCGGTCTACTTACTTTGGCGTACCGCCCATGCTTTGAACCTCAACCTTTCTTGCAATGTAGTCAGCATTGGTTTGCGTTCGTGGTCCTGTCAATTGCCCAGCTGTAATTCGTTTACCTCACATAGCTGTTTTATCGTCTTTTGGGAGAGAGACATCACTAGTGAACATCATGAGACTCCGGTCCATATTACCATCATTGATCACATCCGCTATTTACTTTTCGCTTTTATTTACTATTGCAAACATTATCTATCACTACTATCATTTGCGTTTAATCCTTTGTGAACTACAAGGCCGGAGGGATTGACAACCTCTCTGTACTCGTTGGGAGCAAAGTTATTTGTATCTGTGTGCAAGTCCACGTTGATTGCTAATATCTGGCGCCATTAGCAGTTGACACCTTCTTGTTGAACCTAGGAGTCTCTGGGGATTCGATCCTTGGTATCTTTGCCAAGGGAAAAACTTCCGCAACACTACATCTCACACCTTCCACTTGGGGTAACCAACGAGGGGCGAGAAGCCTAGCAAGAGTTTTTCTGGCGCCGTTGCCGGGGACTCCACTCTTCAGGATAGGGGAGTTGCATGCTATCTTTTACCTTTGCTTTTTAGTCTTGTTAGTTTACCTTTCAGTTTTTGCTTTAGTACCTTTTTATTGAAAATCACAAAAATAGTTATCTCATTCTTTAGTTGTCATTATGTCGGGTCCTTTTGTCTTTGACGAGGCAGAAGTTCTCACCTTTAAACAAAGAGGTGGGGAAAGTTTGAAAGATGCTTGGTATAGAATTAATGATTCACAAAAAAAAGCCACGAAGAAGCAACCTACTACTATCTTGCTTAGAAATTTTTATGTTGGAATTACTTCTTGGAATAGGTTTATTCTAGATACTGCTATCAATGGGAATTTCCTAGAGGCCCCAGTTTGGGAGTCTCTTAGTATTATTGAAAATCTTGTTGGGAATCTCCATGTTGTTAGCATTCGAGAGGACATCACCCTAGCTCACATTATGAAAAAACTTGAAAAGATAGAGCTAGAGATGCCAAGCATTAATAAGATGAATGAGTTGGATCGCAAGGTCCAAGGGAATTTGAATAGGCTTGATAGCTCCATGCATAAAATTTTCAAAATTTTGGAGACCGTCAAATTCCATGACTTGGACTCTTCTAGGATAGACAAGATTGAGGATATCTTTGATACTCTAGGAACCACCTTCTCCTCAATCAGAACCAAAAAGGTAGAAACTCCGGCAAAGAAGGAGCCTAAGTTTGTTCACGTTCCAAAGGCTCCCCGTTCTAAAAGTAATCCATCTATTGCCAAAGGGGTTGAAACTGTAAAGACTTTGGAAGAAACACCTCTCTGTGATGAATTTATAAATGAATCTTCCCTTGACTTTTATCCTTTTGGTCTTCTACCTAGAAGTATCTCTATGAGGCCTTTATTTGAAAGTCCTCTCAAGACTAGTTGTATTATTGAAGAGCTTTTTGATGATCTTGATGATGGTTCAATTGATACAACTTGATCTATATGCATTATGCCTAGCTTAAAGGCATAAAAGAAAGCGCTTCTGGGAGGCAGCCCACATGAATAAATTTTTATTTTGCTTTTGTTCAGTCTTGATGTTGTTTACTACAGTAGCATCATCATTGTATCTTTGCTTTTCAATTTTGTGCCAAGTATAGCCTCTGATTGCTAGGAAGTTCAAAAGTTGTGAGGTGCTGTCCAGGAAACAGATTCTGTCCTTGGATAGAAAAATTCGTATAAAATCACCAGATCATCTTTTTGGTCTGAATTTTTTCGACAGCGTTCTCTATATAATTGTATTTCGCGCGTCTGTTCTGAGTTTTTTGATTAGAGTTGCGGAAGTTCCCAGAACAAATCAATTACTACCTGCTGTTCTGTTTTTCACAGATTCTGTCCTGTTTTGCCTTTCCTTCATTTTGCAAACCAAGAGCTTGCTTTTTCTTTGCAAAAACCTTTTGGCAATCTTGAGAAACAGTAGACCTTCAAGAATATGTTTATTTCCAGCAAGGTACAATTATTTTATTATGGGTACTAACCTCGCTAATCAGATTATGATGAGTTATGTATGAAGGGAGTTTTCAAGTGTGCGAGTGAAGATGGTAAAAAGATTCAGGAGTGTCAAACGCTCAAGCTTGGGGATGCCCCCATGCACCCCCAAGAAATATTCAAGGAGACTCAAGCGTCTAAGCTTGGGAATGCCCCCGTGCATCCCCTTCTCCATCAACATTATCAGTTCGTCTTTCGTTCCACTATATTTTAATCACTTCATGTGTTATGTGCTATGCTTGGAGCGTCTTGCTTTTAGTTTCCTTTTTAGTTTTTCATAACAAGTCGGAACTCAGCTTTCTTTATGTGGGAGAGAAACACGCTCCACTTCTACCTAGAACATAACATAGAATTTTCATGACTATCTTTGCTGTGTGTGTTCTTTGTCTTTTAATAGCTACTATCATGTTCAGCTCTTAGTATTCATGCTTATCTTTTCAAAGAGCTTGTGTTTAGTTGGTTGCTTGAACTCTCTTTAATTACCATGCTCACCTTATTAAGAGAGTTTGCTTCCGTTGCATTGGTTGATATGTCTATGATAAAGATGCTACATGCATGATGGCGCTTAGTACTTCAGGTTTTCTTATGGTTAATCCCAAATAGCTGGGGGATTCCCAATGTGTTATTGGAGTACCAACATGATTTGTTTGCCTAAGATGTGGTATGGTTTAGTAATATCTTCCCTCAAGAATTTATTTTGATTGACTTGGCGTATGCTCACGCATATTTAAGACTGTAAAGAAAGTCTGTCAAGCCTTGATGATCTTTTGTTTCTGAGTATTGATATAACTTCCATGCCTGATTCAATGTTGCTTTGTCGCTCTGCATGATTATGACCGTCATTGCTCTCTTAGTTGGTCGCTCCCAGTCTTTTGCTAACCTCCACCTGTACTAAGCGGACTGACTGCCTGTGCATCCACATCCTTTTAAACCAGTTATGCCATATGAGTCCACCATACCTACCTATATGTGGTATTTCACCGCCACTCCAAGTAAATTTACATGTGCTACCTTTAAAACCTTCAGTTTTTGCAATACATAGCTCATGGGAAAGTAGCTTAAAAACTATTGTGGTAAAGAATATGTTGTCTATGTATCTTATTTCTTATAAGTTGCCTGCTGAGCGGTAACCATGTTTCTGGGGACGCCATCAACTGTTACACTTTTGTTGAATATCATGTGAGTTGCTATGCATGTTCGTCTTGTCTGAAGTAAGGGTGATTTGCCATTGGGTTGAATGAGTATACATATTGTTAGAGAAGAACATTGGGCCGCCAACCAAAGCCATGTATCATGGTGGAAGTTTTAGCTTGGACATTAATCCTCAATCTCTTATGAGAATATGCTTAAGCATTAAAGAGGAGTCCATTATCTATTTTCTATGTTGTCCCGGTATGGATGTCCTCAAGTTGAGATCTATCAACTATCTCCTTGGACCTTTGTACAGGTGACATAGAGGTACCCCTTTGTGACACTTGGTTGAAACATATGTAATGCAATGATAACCCATGGAAATCCGAGCTAATTAGGACAAGGTGCGAGCACTATTGGTATTCGATGCATGAGGCCTGCAACTTATAGGATGTCTTATGCATAACACATATGAAGTACTACTACCGTTGACAAAATTGCTTCTATGTTTTCAAAATAAAAAGCTCTAGCACATGACTATTCTTTTACTTTTATGTTGAGTCTCCACCTTCTTTTAAAAGCACCAACTACTGAGAGCATGATTGTCATTCTGAGTGTAATGTGCATTGTCCCAAAGTAGCATTGTCTTTTGCATGATTGTGATATCGTTTATTCTGAAATCATTGTATCTAGTCATCACTTAAACCTTGGAGGTGCCCCTGCATTTATGTTTTGCTTCACTAAAGGGGGCAAGCTAGATATCACTTTATCATATTTGCACATCATGTTTATTGCAAATCTATTTGATGTTTCAATATCATATTGTAAAACTTTCAGTTCTTTGTGATTTTCTCATGAGGCAACTTAATTACTACAGATTCATTATCTCAGTAAGCTTTTGTCATATGACTATGAAAAAGTTGTGACGCTCGAAGACCGACGTCCCAGAAGATACCAGAAGATTCCAGATGTTCCGGGTTGCCCGTGTGTTTCTTTGGTGCTTGTGTTATTTATTTTTGCATTGCATCATGTCATCATGCCATCATGTCATTAATCTTTTGCATCTCAACCTAAATAAATTGTGTGGACCTTCGGTCCATTTAAATCGAGGGAAGGTGACTTCTCTTTATAACATATAAAAGTCTCTCAATATTTTAGGGAGCTATATTTAAAATATTCCATTTGTTGGAATTCACCGTAACACACTTGCACAATTTCCCCATGTCTTTTTCCCTTCGAGTTTCTCCTTCAAACCTTCCCTATATTCTTTTCTCAATTTTCGAGGCTCCTCCAAATATCCAGACTCCGTTCAAACTCCTTTTATTTTGCAACCTAAATGTTTTAGTTTGCACTTCCCTTTTGTTGGAGCTATTTTTGTTGGGTTGGTAATAACCCGTAAAGCCTTACAAAATGTCCCATCTTTTATTTTTCTGTTCTTTGCCTCTTTTCTTTTTATTTTGGCTCTCTCCTTATTTGTTTATTTCTGCTAAGAAATAAAAACAGAGCAGCAGCCCACCGGCCTCCTGGCCATCTGGGCCTCCTCCTTTTCCCCCTCCAGCGGCCCAAGTCTCCTCCCTCCTTTGGCCCAGCCCGACCGCTGCCCTAACCTAGCGCAGCTCCCTCGCACTCCCTCTCTTCCCGCAAGCCGCCGCCACTTCTTTCGCCCGCTGCCCATTTTTCCCCCCATCGATCTCCCGTCCCCTTCGCCTCTGGCGCCTCGCAGCCCGACTCCCTCTTCCTCGGTTGCATCGATCCCTTTCTTCCCGTTCCCGATCTCCCTTCTCTTGTCGACCGAGGCTCTCCTCCTCTCGAGCGCCTCGCAGAGCTTCCCGTCGCTCCTCCTTCTGGAGCCCCTCCGCCCTGGCCTCGTCCAGGCTCCCGCCTCTTCGCCCGAGCTAGCAGCGCGGCGCCCCGAGCCTCCTCTTCAGCGCAGAGCCGGCCGCCTCTTCCCTCCGCCTCCATCGCCTGGCCGAGCGCGGCATCGGCAGAGCCCCTCCGCCCCGAGGCCGCGACCCTCCGTCCTCATGAGCGCCGTGCAGCCGGCCCTCGCGCCCGTGCAGCGCCGTCCAGGCCGCGACCTCCCTCCGGCCAGGCTCCCTCGCCTCCTCTCCAGCAAGCACAAGGGCTCCCTCCTCCGCGCCTCGCAGCCGCGCCCCTGCCGCGTCCTCCCTGCGTCGCCGAAGCCCGGCGCCCCGAGCCGAGCAGTGCGCCGCCCCAGGCCGCGGCCGGAGCTGCTCCCTCCGTCTCCAGCGCCATGGAGGCCCCTCGTCCTCCCGTCGCGCGAGCGGTCACCCGAGCTCCTGGCTCCGACCCATCTGCACCTCTCCGCCTCCGTCCAGTGGAGCCCCTGCCTCGGCCTCTTCTTCGTCTGGCCCGAGCGCCTTCCCTCCAGCAGCTCCTTCGAGCCTCCGCGCCCGTCTTCGCCCGTGCAGCCCCTTCGGTCGCCTGTTTCCTCCGTGCCGGGGTTGCTTAGTTGCTGCTGCTGTGCTACTTTTTGTTCGGTTTTGCGTTTTGTTTTTCCAGCAAATAACATGGAGCAGCAAGTATCCCTCCGGATATGAGTACATCTACGAACGAAAACGCCTCCGAGAACAAGTACCGCGACCGACTCGACAAGTACCTCTTCGAGACCGAAGATTCAAGTACCCCTACATGGCGAAACGACGAGTACCACTACTTCCACTACCATCGCAAACGGGAACCTCAAGTACCACGACGACCCGAACCGCTACGAACGTGCACGACTCCGAAACGAGAACGACTACACGTGACGACGATGCGTCAAGTACCACTACCGTCGACAAGACCGAGACCGGCAAGTTCCACGACGTGACAAGTACCTCTCCGAACGGGATGTGAACGACTACACGTGCACCTCTACGGGAACGACTACTTCCCTCTACGGCCGTGTACAACTACTTCCTCTACTTCCACTACGTCCCTCGACGATCCCGAACCGTCTCGAAACGAGTGTTTCGAAGGTATAACCCGAGACGTGACCCGTGTGATGCTTGTTGTGTTGTATGAAATGTCTCCCGTGTGTGCTCCGTGCCCGTTCCGACCTTTTGTCATGTCGCTCGGTTGCCTCGTCACCGACTCGTGGGAACCCGGTAACGGGATCGCCCCACTTTCATCTCGTTCAACTTGCTCTGCCGTCATCTTTTGCACCGGACTCTCAACGAGTTACCGGAACCGAGTTGTTGCCTTTGCATCATTTCGGATCGTTGCCGTGGCACCCTTTCATTCCACCACGGTGACAAATGCTTCTTATCTCTTCATGTTAATGTTAACTAAATTGCATAAACTTGATCATGTCATCCGCATCATGTTAACAACTTTATAATGTGTGAATTGTTGTTGCTTTATAATTATTAAACATGCTCATGGGGGTTTTCCGGATATGTTGTTGTTATTTCCGGCCTCATTTAAAATGTCTTAATAGTGTAGTTTCTTTATGCTTCACCTCTTGCCATGTTAACCAACATTTAATCTTGTCTTGTAATTAAATGAGAGTCAACTAAATAATTAATGTGGTGTTTCGTCAATATGCAACTCGTTGCATATTGATCTCCACTTAACTTGTAGTTTTGTTTGTGCACTTTGCCATGCCATGCATAATTAAACCGGACATGCATCATACTTGTTTGCGCATCGTATGCCATGTTGATGCTTGTGTGTTTACCGTGTTGTTTCTTTCTTTCCGGTTTGCTTCTCTTGTTAGCTTCGGTTTCGTTCCGGAGTTGTGAGGATTCGCTCGACTGTGTTGCTCCGTCTTCTTCTTGGACTTGTTCTTCTCCCTTGTGGAATCCCAGGCAAGATGACCGAACCCGGATATCATTACTATCTTTGCCTATTGCTAGTAGTTCCGCTCTATAGTTTTGCCTCGATGCCCATGTTCTTCTTGTCAGCCTCCTACTTGTAACCATTGCCATGTTTAACCACCCTACCTACGCAAACCGTTGCTTGGCTAAGTACGCTTCGCTCAGCCCTTCTTATAGCATTGCTAGTTGCAGGTGAAGATCGAAGATGCTTGCTTCATGTTGAAGTTTGGTTGGGTTATATCACACTAAATAAATGCTTAAATGAAATCATCTATATACTGGCAGGGTGGAAGGCTAAGCCTTTTGCTTGGTGTTTTGTTCCACTCATGCCGTTAGGAACCGTATAAACTGGTGTTATGTTCCTTGATTATGCATTCCTAACACGGTTGGGGTGTATGGGACCCCCTTGATAAACCGCTAAGTGCTAAGTCTTTTCCAGCAAGTCCCAACTTTTGGTACTATTTGCCTCATAATAACAACTTAATTAATTAATTTGCATAAGGGGGACACTCCTTGGAGATTCTTTTCTACATAGCAGGGGGGGCCAGTGCTGATGGCGTTGGTCCCAAACGGGGGTCCTGCAGGGCCGCCTTGGGGCAACCCGAGGTATCTGGTATAACCTGTAGCATCGCCCATCCGGTCGTGTCCTGAGACTTAGATACGCGCGGCTACTATCAGGGTGTCGACACGCCGGGAGGATTTGCTGGATTAGCCTTACCTTAGTTCGGTTTAACTTGAGCACGGGATTCCGAGAATACTCGGGTCTTCCCACCTATGGAGTTGCGACTCCACGGATTGTGGGCTTGTGATGGGCCAAGTTGGAACACCCCTGCAGGGTTTGAACTTTCGAAAGCCGTGCCCGCGGTTATGTGGCAGATGGGAGCTTGTTAATTCCGGTTGTAGATAACTTGACACAATGATTCAATACACTACCAGCGTGTGTACCGTGACTGTCAATTTCCGAATAGGGATTCGGGAGTTGAACACGGTGGGGTTATGTTTGACCGGCTTTAGTTAGGATCACTTCATGATCATCTCTCGACCGAGGCACTTCTCTTCTCGCTCTCTTTTACGTAAGTTAGTGCTAGTTGCTGCTGCAGACTCTTGTTGTTCCTTCACCTCTTATTCTTTCTTCAGCCTTGTTCCACACCCAAGGCTTAAATAGTCTTGTTACCCGGGAACGGGATTGCTGAGTCCTCTGTGGCTCACAATTACTTCACCACACCAGTTGCAGGTTCAGCCGAGTTTGATGCAGGAGTTGGTTCAGTTCTTCACCCGGGAGTCCGATGAAGTTCGTGGCTGTTTGCTTGTTACGTTTCGACGATCAGTAGTGGTTTCTACTAGGATTCGATCCTGACCTGTGGCTTTATGTTGTTTTGGTATCTTTCTTTTGGATCTTCACCCGTAGTCGGGTTGTGATGTTTTGAATGATGTATTGCTTATGTAATGTATTGTGTGAAGTGGCGAGTGTAAGCCAACTATCTCCTTTTGCAATTTAATCCCTCTTTTACATGAGTCGTGCAAAGATACCAAACTTGAGATCATTCTAGGATGGGCTTATACCTTTAAGTCGTGCCTCGACACGTAGGAGGTATAGTCCCATCCTGGGCATTACAAGTTGGTATCAGAGCCTTCTCCGACCTAGAAGCCCCCACCGATTGATCGAATCGTTGACGGTTGAGTCTAGGCACACATTGAAAACTTTTTGAGTCCTATATTATATCGGAGAGTAGGATTTCTTTGCTTCTCATCCCCTTTCTCTCTGGTGAGGACTCCTGACGATTACTCTTTTCTCTTCTACTTTCAAAAATTGCACCAAATTTTTTTTAGGATCCCGCGAGTATTCTGGGATTGTTTCGATGTTCTTGTGACAAGGATATTGTTCTCGATGCCTTCTGTTACCGAGGAGTTGAGCTTCGGGGTATCATTGACACAAGCATATCGCGACAGTACTAAATACTTAAGACGGCCGACATCGAAAATCTCTCCTATACGGCCAGTGGCAAGATAACCCCGACATTACCCAGTACTGGGGAGGTAGTTCGAGAGTATTGCCATAGCTTGTTATAGTGGATGCTTTTCGAAGGTCCGAGGTAAACAGTTTCCGAGAAAGACTGGTTATGTGTTGAAGGATGGATACACCTGGATGTAGGTTTAGAGTTGATTGCGCGGTGCTTCCCGTGTATCCCCAACACCTGATTGCATAACTGGAAACTTTCGGAAATCTATAGGTGGGTTCATCTAGTAGTTCTAGGCATTCTTCCAACGGATGCACGATATGAAGTTTGGGGTTCTACATTGAGTGAAGTGGTTTTATGGACTTGTTCTGATCGGGAGTTGCATCTTAAAGGGTCCTTGGCTATGCTGATCCGGGGATTGCAAAACCCTTTTGTAACATGTTCCATGAGCTTTCAGCACGAAGATGTCGAACGAAACTTCTATCTTGTTTTTGTTCTATCCGATTCTTGTTTCTTTTTTATTTATCTTTTTCTTCTTCAAGTGGCTTCTCGTCAAGCTGATGTACCTACAGAATTCATTCGTTCAATTCTCTGTTCGGATGATATTGTGAAGATTAGGCTGCTACACATCTATCCTTTGTTCTTGTTTTGATTCTGGCATTCGAGTTGCTTCGATGTCAAATGTTGATTCCATACCTTTCTTAATCGGTGTTCTCATATTTCTATGGGAGTGCTAATCCTTCTTGACCATCAAGATCTTCATGTTAATCCTTTTCAACCGGTGTGCCTTCTCTTCTAGTTATTCCATACGGACGTCGTTGAGAAATCTGACGATTTGTCTGTTTCATTCATCCCAAGTTGTCTTTGTTTTCCCCACCCTCCCACCCTTTTCTTTATGGAGCCAGCAATTCTCAAATGAGTATCCATTTTATTCATGTGATATTTCTTCATTCTTTTCCTTCAATGTTCTTATCCGGTGATTTATCGTGAAGATCCTCAAGAGCTTCAAGTTCATCATTCTTTTGTTCTCTAATTCTACCGGTGGATGTAATTCAAGATTTCGGTGTTGATCTTATCCTTTTCCTCATTTCACAATGATTTCTTATTCCGGTGCACCAATTAATCATTCTCCTCTTGTTATTCATATCCGGAGTGTTGAAGATTCATAATTCCATTCTTAATCCGTTCAAGTTATTTTGAGCATTGTCTTCTTATTCAAGCCATTTAATTCAACCGGTGCAATATCTCTTAAGCAATCTTTCCCAACGGTGATTTTCTTTTGAGTGGGCCCTAACCCACAGGTCTTTTCCCAGGATCTTACCTGACTCTTCTAATTTTTCTGGAGTTATACTCAAATTCTTTTCAAAGTGTGACGTAAGAATGATTCCCATCAGTCACATGCCTTCTCCAAGATCGCTTTCAAATTCTTTCCATCATTGGTTCAACCTTCTAATTCTTCATTCCGGAGTGCTCAACAATTCTTATGGCATTTCTCGTCTTCATTCTCAACATTTGGAGACCGAAGAAGTGTTTCTCTTAAATCTTGGCCCGTCTTCTTGAAGATTCGTGGTTTTAGCTTCATGCCATCATCTCATTATTGTTCCGCTTGTGAGAAATTATTTTCTTACCCGTCGGAAGCATTTCATGAATTCTTTTCTTTGTGATCCTCCGAAGGCCATCATTTCAGAAGATTTCTTCATTCTCAGTTTTCAACTTCGCCCTCCAACTATTCTTCATTGATGTCTCTTCGTTCGTCTCCCTATTTTTACGGTGGTTCATTCAAGTTTACTCTTCCCTGTTATCGTGTCAATTCATTTGTTCTTTCCATAATCCTACCGGTGGTTCGTTGAATACTTATCCAAACTTGTGCTAGATCTCTCTTTAATTCCTTGCAATGAGAATAAGTAGTATGCCAAATCCATTGGTTGTCATCAATTTAAATTGGTGAAGGATATGCATAACATAAATCTTATTCTAGTTTCTTCCAAGTGTTTAATTCTGTTGTCTGGAGCTTGTTCATCATACCATATCCTCGGTTCCAAGTTGTTCATCTTGTTTTCCGGAGCTTATTTCAATCATATCATTTCAAACCTCCATCTAATTCATCGCAGGCCTTGAATCTTATTCTTTTCATCTTTCACTTCTCATGCTTTCATTACCGGAGTTTCATGGTGGTTCATCATGTTTTAATTCATCCTCGAAGTCTTCATCAAGATTCTTGTTTGAGCTCAAGCATTCTTCATCATGCTTCCAATTGCAATTCTTTCTACCTTATCTTCAGATGGTGTTATGTCATTCTTGTCAATTCCTTCATGTTTCATGATTCACGAGTTATCAAGAATGAGATATTTAAACCCATCTTTTTCCTTGTTCAAGAGATCTTTTCAACCCTTCAATTATTCATTGGAGTTATCTTGGGTTATAATTCACCTAAAAGCTTTCCTTAAGAATTGTTGCTATTATGGTGCTTATTAATGACCCAAGTTCTTCATTTATCCTTCCGGTGAAATAACTCTTTCGTCTCCTTGTTGATCTCAATCCAATCAATTGTTTTCGTTAGTGGCTGGTTGTCACCTCATAACTTTGAGATGTTTTCCATAAGCCCACAACGAGCTTATTCTTTCGTTGTTGAATTTCCAACAACTCCGTTCAACTCTTCTTCGTAAGGATGCTCTCTCAAATTCAATTTTGAGAGAAGTTGTCATTTTTCTTCTCCGTTCATTTGTTTCATTGAGTTATATGCTATTCTCCCATTCCGGAGGCATTGTGATGTTGCTCTCTTTAACCATCATCTCGTTTTTATCGAGATCATGTTATTTCCCTTGCTTACCATTTAACCGGAGTGTTGTATTCTTCATTCAAGTTCTCTCATCTTATCTAGTTTTGCCTCTCTTTTCAACCGGAGTGCTGTCTGAATCTTCCTTAACCCGTGTGCCATTCTTTTCATTGCTCCGGAGGCTGTGTGTTGTTGTTTTCATCAAGTATCATCCCAACTTGGCAAGTTCTTGTTAATTCCTTCCATTTTCAGACGGAGTGCTGTCCAAATTCTGTCATTCTTATTCCTTGGCTATACCATTGCGGTTTCTTATTCTTTTGGTCCGTGAGCTCTTGTTTCATGTCTTTCAACCTACAAGGTTCTATTTGTGCTCCTTGTTCCTCTTTTCTAACGGAGTGTTTTCATCTTCGTTCATCTCCGTTGCATTCTTTCTTTCAAGTTTGTTCAACCTCTCAAGGTTCTTTGGTTTTTCACTCGTCTGTCCAAGAAGCAACTTTGTTTTACCTCTTCCTCTTCGTTTTTACCCGGTGATATCTCTAGGATCTCGGGTCGAGATCCTCTGTTAGTGTGGGAGAGTTGTGACGCCCGAAGACCGACGTCCCAGAAGATACCAGAAGATTCCAGATGTTCCGGGTTGCCCGTGTGTTTCTTTGGTGCTTGTGTTATTTATTTTTGCATTGCATCATGTCATCATGCCATCATGTCATTAATCTTTTGCATCTCAACCTAAATAAATTGTGTGGACCTTCGGTCCATTTAAATCGAGGGAAGGTGACTTCTCTTTATAACATATAAAAGTCTCTCAATATTTTAGGGAGCTATATTTAAAATATTCCATTTGTTGGAATTCACCGTAACACACTTGCACAATTTCCCCATGTCTTTTTCCCTTCGAGTTTCTCCTTCAAACCTTCCCTATATTCTTTTCTCAATTTTCGAGGCTCCTCCAAATATCCAGACTCCGTTCAAACTCCTTTTATTTTGCAACCTAAATATTTTAGTTTGCACTTCCCTTTTGTTGGAGCTATTTTTGTTGGGTTGGTAATAACCCGTAAAGCCTTACAAAATGTCCCATCTTTTATTTTTCTGTTCTTTGCCTCTTTTCTTTTTATTTTGGCTATCTCCTTATTTGTTTATTTCTGCTAAGAAATAAAAACAGAGCAGCAGCCCACCGGCCTCCTGGCCATCTGGGCCTCCTCCTTTTCCCCCTCCAACGGCCCAAGTCTCCTCCCTCCTTTGGCCCAGCCCGACCGCTGCCCTAACCTAGCGCAGCTCCCTCGCACTCCCTCTCTTCCCGCAAGCCGCCGCCACTTCTTTCGCCCGCTGCCCGTTTTTCCCCCCATCGATCTCCCGTCCCCTTCGCCTCTGGCGCCTCGCAGCCCGACTCCCTCTTCCTCGGTTGCATCGATCCCTTTCTTCCCGTTCCCGATCTCCCTTCTCTTGTCGACCGAGGCTCTCCTCCTCTCGAGCGCCTCGCAGAGCTTCCCGTCGCTCCTCCTTCTGGAGCCCCTCCGCCCTGGCCTCGTCCAGGCTCCCGCCTCTTCGCCCGAGCTAGCAGCGCGGCGCCCCGAGCCTCCTCTTCAGCGCGGAGCCGGCCGCCTCTTCCCTCCGCCTCCATCGCCTGGCCGAGCGCCGCATCGGCAGAGCCCCTCCGCCCCGAGGCCGCGACCCTCCGTCCTCATGAGCGCCGTGCAGCCGGCCCTCGCGCCCGTGCAGCGCCGTCCAGGCCGCGACCTCCCTCCGGCCAGGCTCCCTCGCCTCCTCTCCAGCAAGCACAAGGGCTCCCTCCTCCGCGCCTCGCAGCCGCGCCCCTGCCGCGTCCTCCCTGCGTCACCGAAGCCCGGCGCCTCGAGCCGAGCAGTGCGCCGCCCCAGGCCGCGGCCGGAGCTGCTCCCTCCGTCTCCAGCGCCATGGAGGCCCCTCGTCCTCCCGTCGCGCGAGCGGTCACCCGAGCTCCTGGCTCCGACCCATCTGCACCTCTCCGCCTCCGTCCAGTGGAGCCCCTGCCTCGGCCTCTTCTTCGTCTGGCCCGAGCGCCTTCCCTCCAGCAGCTCCTTCGAGCCTCCGCGCCCGTCTTCGCCCGTGCAGCCCCTTCGGTCGCCTGTTTCCTCCGTGCCGGGGTTGCTTAGTTGCTGCTGCTGTGCTACTTTTTGTTCGGTTTTGCGTTTTGTTTTTCCAGCAAATAACATGGAGCAGCAAGTATCCCTCCGGATATGAGTACATCTACGAACGAAAACGCCTCCGAGAACAAGTACCGCGACCGACTCGACAAGTACCTCTTCGAGACCGAAGATTCAAGTACCCCTACACGGCGAAACGACGAGTACCACTACTTCCACTACCATCGCAAACGGGAACCTCAAGTACCACGACGACCCGAACCGCTACGAACGTGCACGACTCCGAAACGAGAACGACTACACGTGACGACGATGCGTCAAGTACCACTACCGTCGACAAGACCAAGACCGGCAAGTTCCACGACGTGACAAGTACCTCTCCGAACGGGATGTGAACGACTACACGTGCACCTCTACGGGAACAACTACATCCCTCTACGGCCGTGTACAACTACTTCCTCTACTTCCACTACGTCCCTCGACGATCCCGAACCGTCTCGAAACGAGTGTTTCGAAGGTATAACCCGAGACGTGACCCGTGTGATGCTTGTTGTGTTGTATGAAATGTCTCCCGTGTGTGCTCCATGCCCGTTCCGACCTTTTGTCATGTCCCTCGGTTGCCTCGTCACCGACTCGTGGGAACCCGGTAACGGGATCGCCCCACTTTCATCTCGTTCAACTTGCTCCGCCGTCATCTTTTGCACCGGACTCTCAACGAGTTACCGGAACCGAGTTGTTGCCTTTGCATCATTTCGGATTGTTGCCGTGGCACCCTTTCATTCCACCACGGTGACAAATGCTTCTTATCTCTTCATGTTAATGTTAACTAAATTGCATAAACTTGATCATGTCATCCGCATCATGTTAACAACTTTATAATGTGTGAATTGTTGTTGCTTTATAATTATTAAACATGCTCATGGGGGTTTTCCGGATATGTTGTTGTTATTTCCGGCCTCATTTAAAATGTCTTAATAGTGTAGTTTCTTTATGCTTCACCTCTTGCCATGTTAACCAACATTTAATCTTGTCTTGTAATTAAATGAGAGTCAACTAAATAATTAATGTGGTGTTTCGTCAATATGCAACTCGTTGCATATTGATCTCCACTTAACTTGTAGTTTTGTTTGTGCACTTTGCCATGCCATGCATAATTAAACCGGACATGCATCATACTTGTTTGCGCATCGTATGCCATGTTGATGCTTGTGTGTTTACCGTGTTGTTTCTTTCTTTCCGGTTTGCTTCTCTTGTTAGCTTCGGTTTCGTTCCGGAGTTGTGAGGATTCGCTCGACTGTGTTGCTCCGTCTTCTTCTTGGACTTGTTCTTCTCCCTTGTGGAATCCCAGGCAAGATGACCGAACCCGGATATCATTACTATCTTTGCCTATTGCTAGTAGTTCCGCTCTATAGTTTTGCCTCGATGCCCATGTTCTTCTTGTCAGCCTCCTACTTGTAACCATTGCCATGTTTAACCACCCTACCTACGCAAACCGTTGCTTGGCTAAGTACGCTTCGCTCAGCCCTTCTTATAGCATTGCTAGTTGCAGGTGAAGATCGAAGATGCTTGCTTCATGTTGAAGTTTGGTTGGGTTATATCACACTAAATAAATGCTTAAATGAAATCATCTATATACTGGCAGGGTGGAAGGCTAAGCCTTTTGCTTGGTGTTTTGTTCCACTCATGCCGTTAGGAACCGTATAAACCGGTGTTATGTTCCTTGATTATGCGTTCCTAACACGGTTGGGGTGTATGGGACCCCCTTGATAAACCGCTAAGTGCTAAGTCTTTTCCAGCAAGTCCCAACTTTTGGTACTATTTGCCTCATAATAACAACTTAATTAATTAATTTGCATAAGGGGGACGCTCCTTGGAGATTCTTTTCTACATAGCAGGGGGGGCCAGTGCTGATGGCGTTGGTCCCAAACGGGGGTCCTGCAGGGCCGCCTTGGGGCAACCCGAGGTATCTGGTATAACCTGTAGCATCGCCCATCCGGTTGTGTCCTGAGACTTAGATACGCGCGGCTACTATCAGGGTGTCGACACACCGGGAGGATTTGCTGGATTAGCCTTACCTTAGTTCGGTTTAACTTGAGCACGGGATTCCGAGAATACTCGGGTCTTCCCACCTATGGAGTTGCGACTCCGCGGATCGTGGGCTTGTGATGGGCCAAGTTGGAACACCCCTGCAGGGTTTGAACTTTCGAAAGCCGTGCCCGCGGTTATGTGGCAGATGGGAGCTTGTTAATTCCGGTTGTAGATAACTTGACACAATGATTCAATACACTACCAGCGTGTGTACCGTGACTGTCAATTTCCGAATAGGGATTCGGGAGTTGAACACGGTGGGGTTATGTTTGACCGGCTTTAGTTAGGATCACTTCGTGATCATCTCTCGACCGAGGCACTTCTCTTCTCGCTCTCTTTTACGTAAGTTAGTGCTAGTTGCTGCTGCAGACTCTTGTTGTTCCTTCACCTCTTATTCTTTCTTCAGTCTTGTTCCACACCCAAGGCTTAAATAGTCTTGTTACCCGGGAACGGGATTGCTGAGTCCTCTGTGGCTCACAGTTACTTCACCACACCAGTTGCAGGTTCAGCCGAGTTTGATGCAGGAGTTGGTTCAGTTCTTCACCCGGGAGTCCGATGAAGTTCGTGGCTGTTTGCTTGTTACGTTTCGACGATCAGTAGTGGTTTCTACTAGGATTCGATCCTGACCTGTGGCTTTATGTTGTTTTGGTATCTTTCTTTTGGATCTTCACCCGTAGTCGGGTTGTTATGTTTTGAATGATGTATTGCTTATGTAATGTATTGTGTGAAGTGGCGAGTGTAAGCCAACTATCTCCTTTTGCAATTTAATCCCTCTTTTACATGAGTCATGCAAAGATACCAAACTTCAGATCATTCTAGGATGGGCTTATACCTTTAAGTCGTGCCTCGACACGTAGGAGGTATAGTCCCATCCTGGGCATTACAAAAGTCCTATATGGTTAATAGCATGTCACCACAGAAATTATTCTTGTTATCATTTACCTACTCGAGGACGAGCAGGAATTAAGCTTGGGGATGTTGATACGTCCAAAACGTATCTATAATTTCTGCTTGCTCCATGCCTCTTTTGGGTGATATTGCTATGATATTTATACACTTCCATACACTTTTGATCATATTTGGACTAACCTATTAACTCAGTGCACCCCAGTGCCAGTTTCTGTTTTCGGCTGTTTTTGTATTTCAGGTTTTCACATTACGAGAACTGCCAGGAAAAATCCAGAAAAATTATATAAAAAATCAGCGTTCCAGAAACTACCGTGCGTCCGAAGGACAGCCGGGGGGCCACCAGGGCTCCAGGCGCCCTGGCGGCGCCCCCCCCCTGGGCCGCACCGGGGGGGCGCCTGGGCCCCCCGAGGCTTCCCCGATGCCCCCCTTTGGCATATATTTAAAGCGTCTCCCAAAACCCTCGAAACAGGAACTCTTTTCGCGATCCCATCTCTGTTCCGCCGCCGCCGCCGCTTCCAAGATTGGGAGCACCAGGAGAACCCTTCCCGGCACCCTGCCGGAGGGGAGGATCACCACCGGGAGCCTCTCCACCACCATGGACGCCTCTCGGATGAGTTGTGAGTAGTCTCCCTTGGACCATGAGTCCATGAACAGTAGCTATGTGATGTTCTCCTCCCGTTCTTGTGCTTCACTAATTAGTCCTCGTGAGCTGCCCTACATGATCGAGGCACATATGTAATCCTTATGTTGTTGCTATGATGAGTTTGCTGGGATCCGATGGATTATGAGATTATGTTCAGATTGTGCTTGAGTAATATATTTGATCTACCTCTTTTATATTTATGTTCATAAGTAATTCCTGCATGTTCTCCGTTGTTATTTATTGCTTTGGCCAAGTAGTAGGTAGTGACTCCAAGAGGGAACGTTATGCTCGATTGTGGGTTCATGCCCCTCGATGACTAGTTTGAGTGACAGAAACATGAGTCTAGGGGATGTGCTGTTGCCACAAGGGGGAAAACAACGGTGCTTGTGCCCGCGGGTGCAAGGATTGTTTACTTTACGCAAAGTTCTTTTAATGCAGTTGTCTGTTGCTTTGAGTTTACACTATGGGTGGGGCTCGCAACTTAATACCAACGAGATGTTCTGGATAGATATCTCAAGGTGGATGATTAGTAGTAGATATTGATGGATTTCGGTCTACTTACTTTGGCGTACCGCCCATGCTTTGAACCTCAACCTTTCTTGCAATGTAGTCAGCATTGGTTTGCGTTCGTGGTCCTGTCAATTGCCCAGCTGTAATTCGTTTACCTCACATAGCTGTTTTATCGTCTTTTGGGAGAGAGACATCACTAGTGAACATCATGAGACTCCGGTCCATATTACCATCATTGCTCACACCCGCTATTTACTTTTCGCTTTTATTTACTATTGCAAACATTATCTATCACTACTATCATTTGCGTTTAATCCTTTGTGAACTACAAGGCCGAAGGGATTGACAACCTCTCTGTACTCGTTGGGAGCAAAGTTATTTGTATCTGTGTGCAGGTCCACGTTGATTGCTAATATCTGGCGCCGTTAGCAGTTGACACCTTCTTGTTGAACCTAGGAGTCTCTGGGGATTCGATCCTTGGTATCTTTGCCAAGGGAAAAACTTCCGCAACACTACATCTCACACCTTCCACTTGGGGTAACCAACGAGGGGCGAGAAGCCTAGCAATGCCGTTTTGACATCCATTTGCCATATCTCATAATCATAGAATGCGGCAATTGCTAACATGCTTCGGACGGACTTCAGCATCGCTACGGGAGAGAAAGTCTCGTCGTAGTCAATTCCTTGAACTTGTCGATAACCTTTAGCGACAATTCGAGACTTATAGATGGTCACATTACCATCCATGTCAGTCTTCTTCTTAAAGATCCATTTATTTTCTATGGCGTGCCGATCATCGGGCAAGTCCACCAAAGTCCATACTTTGTTATCATACATAGATCCTATCTCGGATTTCATGGCTTCAAGCCATTTGTTGGAATCCGGGCCCGCCATTGCTTCTTCATAGTTCGAAGGTTCACCATTGTCTAACAACATGATTTCCAGGATAGGGTTGCCGTACCACTCTGGTGCAGAACATGTCCTTGTGGACCTACGAAGTTCAGCAGTAACTTGATCTGAAGCTTCATGGTCATTATCATTAACTTCCTCCCTAGTCGGTGCAGGCACCACAAGAACATCTTCCCGCGCTGCGCTACTTTACGGTTCGGAAGGGGTGACAATCACCTCATCAAGTTCCACTTTCCTCCCACTTACTTCTTTCGAGAAAAACTCTTTCTCTAGAAAGGACCCATTCCTGGCAACGAAGACCTTGCCTTCGGATCTGAGGTAGAAGGTGTACCCAATAGTTTCCTTAGGGTATCCTATGAAGACGCATTTTTCCGATTTGGGTTAGAGCTTTTCAGGTTGAAGTTTCTTGACATAAGCATCGCATCCCCAAACTTTTAGAAACGACAACTTAGGTTTCTTGCCAAACCAAAGTTCATACGGTGTTGTCTCAACGGATTTAGACGGTGCCCTATTTAAAGTGAATGCGATAGTCTCTAGAGCATAACCCCAAAATGATAGCGGTAAGTCGGTAAGAGACATCATAGATCGCACCATGTCCAACAGAGTACGATTACGATGTTTGGACACACCATTACGCTGAGGTGTTCCAGGCGGTGTCAATTGTGAAACAATTCCGCAGTTCCTTAGGTGCGTGCCAAATTCGTGACTTAAATATTCTCCTCCACGATCCGATCGTAAGAACTTTATTTTTTTGTCACGTTGATTCTCAACCTCATTCTGAAATTCCTTGAACTTTTCAAAGGTCTCAGACTTGTGTTTCATCAAGTAGACATACCCATATCTACTTAAGTCATCTGTGAGGGTGAGAACATAACGATAGCCACCGCGAGCTTCAACACTCATTGGACCGCACACATCAGTATGTATGATTTCCAATAAGTCGGTTGCTCACTCCATTGTTCCGGAGAATGGAGTCTTGGTCATCTTTCCCAAGAGGCATGGTTCACACGTGTCAAATGATTCATAATCAAGAGACTCCAAAAGTCCATCTGCATGGAGATTTTTCATACGTTTGACACCAATGTGACCAAGGTGGCAGTGCCACAAGTATGTGGGACTATCATTATCAACCTTACATCTTTTGACATTCACACTATGAATATGTGTAACATCACGTTCGAGATTCATTAAGAATAAACCATTGACCAGCGGGGCATGACCATAAAACATTTCTCTTATATAAATAGAACAACCATTATTCTCGGATTTAAATGAGTAGCCATCTCGCATTAAACGAGATCCAGATACAATGTTCATGATTAAAGCTGGTACTAAATAACAATTATTGAGGTTTAAAACTAATCCCGAAGGTAGATGCAGAGGTAGCGTGCCGACGGTGATCACATCGGCCTTGGAACCATTCCCAACGCGCATCGTCACCTCGTCCTTCTCCAGTCTCCGCTTATTCCGCCGCTCCTGCTTTGAGTTACAAATGTGAGCAACTGCACTGGTATCGAATACCCAGGAGCTACTACGAGCGCTGGTAAGGTACACATCAATAACATGTATATCACATATACCTTTGACATTGCCGGCCTTCTTATCTGCTAAGTATTTGGGGCAGTTCCGCTTCCAGTGACCCGTTCCCTTGCAATAAAAGCACTCAGTCTCAGGCTTGGGTCCATTCTTTGGCTTCTTCCCGGCAACTGGCTTACCGGGCGCGACAACTCCTTTGCCGTCCTTCTTGAAGTTCTTCTTACCCTTGCCTTTCTTGAACTTGGTGGTTTTATTCACCATCAACATTTGATGTTCTTTCTTGATCTCCACCTCCGCTGATTTCAGCATTGAATACACCTCGGGAATGTACTTCTCCATCCCTTGCATATTGAAGTTCATCACGAAGCTCTTGTAGCTAGGTGGGAGCGACTGAAGGATTCTGTCAACGACTGCTTCATCTCGGAGATTAATTCCCAACTGAGACAAGCGATTGTGCAACCCAGACAATTTGAGTATATGCTCATTGACAAAACTATTCTCCTCCATCTTACAACTGTAGAATGCGTCGGAGACGTCATATCTCTTGACTCAAGCATGAGCTTGGAAAACCATTTTCAGCTCTGGGAACATCTCATATGCTCTGTGATGCTCAAAACGCTTTTGGAGCCCCGATTATGAGCTGTAAAGCATGCCGCACTGAACCAGGGAGTAATCATCACAACACGACTGCCAGGCGTTTATAACGTCTTGGTTCGCTGGGGCGGGTGCGTCACCTAGCGGTGCTTCAAGGACATATGTTTTCTTGGCAGCTATGAGGATGATCCTCAAGTCACGGACCCAATCCGTATAGTTGCTACCATCGTCTTTCAGCTTGGTCTTCTCTAGGAACGCGTTGAAGTTGAGGGCAACATTAGCGTGGGCCATTGGGTCTACAAGACATATTGTAAAGATTTTAGACTATGTTCATGACAATTAAGTTCACCCAAACAAATTCAATGAACTCCCACTCAGATAGACATCTCTCTAGTCATCTAAGTGATACATGATCCGAATCGACTAGGCCGTGTCCGATCATCACGCGAGATGGACTAGTCATCAACGGTGAACATATTTATGTTGATCGTATCTTCTATACGACTCATGTTTGACCTTTCGGTCTTCCGTGTTCTGAGGCCATGTCTGTACATGCTAGGCTCGTCAAGTGAACCCTAAGTGTATTGCGTGTGTAAATCTGGCTTACACTCTTTGTATGCGAACGTTAGAGCCTATCACACCCGATCATCACGTGGTACTTCGGAACAACGAACCTTAGCAACAGTGCACAGTTAGGGGGAACACAATTCTTGAAATTTTAGTGAGAGATCATCTTATTTACTACCGTCGTTCTAAGCAAATAAGATGTAAAAACATGATAAACATCACATGCAATCAAATAGTGACATGATATGGCCAATATCATTTTGCTCCTTTTGACTTCATCTTCGGGGCTCCATGATCATCATTGTCACCGGCATGACACCATGATCTCCATCATCGTGTCTTCATGAAGTCGTCTCGCCAAACATTACTTCTACTACTATGGCTAACGGTTAGCAATAAAGTAAAGTAATTACATGGCGTCTTCAGTGACACGCATGTCATACAATAAAATTAAGACAACTCCTATGGCTCCTGCCGGTTGTCATACTCATCGACATGCAAGTCGTGATTCCTGTTACAAGAACATGATCAATCTCATACATCACATATATATCATTCATCACATCCTTTTGGCCATATCACAGCACACGGCGCAGGGGGAGGCCCATGGGGGGCGCACCATCCCACTAGGGGCTGGTTCCCTTCCCACTTCAGCCCATGGGGCCCTCCGGGATAGGTGGCCCCACCCGATGGACCGCCGGGACCCTTCCGGTGGTCCCGGTACAATACCCGTGACCCCCGAAACTTTCCCGGTGGCCGAAACTGGACTTCCTATATACAAATCTTCACCTCCGGACCATTCTGGAACTCCTCGTGATGTCCGGGATCTCATCTAGGACTCCGAACAACTTTCGGGTTACCGCATACTTATATCTCTACAACCCTAGCGTCACCGAACCTTAAGTGTGTAGACCCTACGGGTTCGGGAGACACGTAGACATGACCGAGACGACTCTCCGGTCAATAACCAACATCGGGATCTGGATACCCATGTTGGATCCCACATGCTCCTTGATGATCTCATCAAATGAACCATGATGTCAAGGATTCAATCAATCCCGTATACGATTCCCTTTGTCTATCGGTATAGTACTTGCCCAAGACTCTATCGTCGGTATACCGATACCTTGTTTAATCTCGTTATGGAAAGTCTCTTTACTCGTTTTGTAACAAATCATCCCGTGACTAACCCCTTAGTCACATTGAGCTCATTACGATGATGTATTACCGAGTGGGCCCAGAGATATCTCTCCGTCATACGGAGTGACAAATCCCAGTCTCGGTTCGTGCCAACCCAACAGATGCTTTTGGAGATACCCGTAGTGTACCTTTATAGCCACCCAGTTACGTTGTGACGTTTGGCACACCCAAAGTATTCCTACGGTATCCGGGAGTTGCACAACCTCATGGTCTAAGGAAAGTATACTTGACATTGGAAAAGCTTTAGCAAACGAACTATACGATGTAGTGCTAGGCTTAGGATTGGGTCTTGTCCATCACATCATTCTCCTAATGATGTGATCCCGTTATCAATGACATCCAAAGTCCATGGTCAGGAAACCGTAACCATCTGTTGATCAACGAGCTAGTCAACTAGAGGCTTACTAGGGACACGTTGTGGTCTATGTATTCACACATGCATTACTGTTTCCGGATAATATAATTAAAGCATGAAAATAGGCAATTATCACGAACAAGGAAATATAATAATAACCATTTTATTATTGCCACTAGGGCATATTTCCAACACCCACCCCTAGGGTTTCCCAACCCTAGGTGCCTTGGGCCCTTGGGGGGTGCACCAGCCCACCAGGGGCTGGTTCCCCCCTTTGCTTAGTCCACTTGGCCCACCAGGGTAGGTGGCCCCACCCGGTGGACCCCCAGACACCTTCCGGTGGTCCCGGTACAATACGGGTGACCCCCGAAATCACTCCGGTGACCAAAACAGTACTTCCCATATATAAATATTTACCCCTGGACCATTCCGGAACTCCTCGTGACGTCTGGTATCTCATCCGGGACTCCGAACAACATTCGGTAACCACGTACATACATTTCCTATAACCCTAGCATCATCGAACCTTAAGTGTGTAGACCCTTCGGGTTCGGGAACCATGCAGACATGACCGAGACATCTCTCCGGCCAATAACCAACAACGGGATCTGGATACCCATGTTGGCTCCCACATGTTCCACGATGATCTCATCGGATGAACCACGATGTCATGGATTCAATCAATCCCGTATACGACTCCTTTTGTCTACCGGTATAGTACTTGCCCGAGATTCGATCGTCGGTATATCGATACCTTGTTCAATCTCGTTACCGACAAGTCTCTTTACTCGTTCTGTAACACATCATCACGTGACCAACTCCTTAGTCACATAGAGCTCATTATGATGATGTCTTACCAAGTGGGCCCAGAGATACCTCTCCGTCATACGTAGTGACAAATCCCAGTCTCGATTTGTGCCAAACCAACAGATACTTTTGGGGATACCTGTAGTGTACCTTTATAGCCACCCAGTTACGTTGCGACATTTGGCACACCTAAAGTACTCCTACGGTATCCGGGAGTTGCACAATCTCATGGTCTAAGGAACAGATACTTGACATTGGAAAAGCTTTAGCATACGAACTACACGATCTTGTGCTAGGCTTAGGATTGGGTCTTGTCCATCACATTATTCTCCTAATGATGTGATCCCGTTATCAATGACATCCAATGTCCATGGTCAGGAAACCGTAACCATCTATTGATCAACGAGCTAGTCAACTAGAGGCTCACTAGGAACATGTTGTGGTCTATGTATTCACACATGTATTACGATTTCCGGATAATACAATTATATCATGAACAATAGACAATCATCATGAACAAGGAAATATAATAATAACCATTTTATTATTGCCTCTAGGGCATATTTCCAACATGGGATGGGGGGCACCAGCCCACCAGGAGCTGGTTCCCCTCTTACTTAGTCCACTTGGCCCATCGGTGCAGGTGGCCCCACCCGGTGGACCCCCGGACACCTTCCGGTGGTCCCGGTACTATACGGGTGATCCCTGAAATCACTCCGGTGACCAAAACAGGACTTCCCATATATAAATCTTTACCTTCAGACCATTCCGGAACTCCTCGTGACATCCGGGACTCCGAACAACATTCGGTAACCACGTACATACATTCCCTATAACCCTAGCGTCATCGAACCTTAAGTGTGTAGACACTACGGGTTCAGGAATCATGCAGACATGACCGAGACATCTCTTCGGCCAATAACCAACAACGGGATCTGGATACCCATGTTGGCTCCCACATGTTCCACGATGATCTTATCGAATGAACCATGATGTCAAGGATTCAATCAATCCCGTATGCAATTCCCTTTGTCTATCAGTATAGTACTTGCCCGAGATTCGATCATCGGTATCCCGATACCTTGTTCAATCTCGTTATCGGCAAGTCTCTTTACTCGTTCTGTAACACATAATCCCGTGACCAACTCCTCAGTCACATAGAGCTCATTACGATGATGTCTTACCGAGTGGGCCCAAAGATACCTCTCTGACATACGGAGTGACAAATCCCAGTCTCGATTCGTGCCAACCCAACAGATACTTTCAGGGATACCCGTAGTGTACCTTATAGCCACCCAGTTATGTTGTGACGTTTGGCACACCCAAAGTACTCCTACGGTATCCGGGAGTTGCACAATCTCATGGTCTAAGGAAAAGATACTTGACATTGGAAAAGCTTTAGCAAACGAACTACACGACCTTGTGCTATGCTTAGGATTGGGTCTTGTCTATCACATCATTCTCCTAATGATGTGATCTCGTTATCAATGACATCCAATGTCCATGGTCAGAAAATCGTAACCATCTATTGATCAATGAGCTAGTCAACTAAGAGGCTCACTAGGGACATGCTGTGGTCTATGTATTCACACATGTATTACGATTTCCGGATAATACATTTATAGCATGAACAATAGACAATCATCATGAACAAGGAAATATAATAATAACCATTTTATTATTGCCTCTATGGCATATTTCCAACACATATGTGTCTGAATAGAGGGTTGCCTTCAGTTCTAGTACAAATTGTCTTGTACATCTTGATGGAAGAATATCTCTTATTTTGCCCAATGCCAATCAAGTTATATGAAGCTGCAGCTAGCTACTGATTCTGTACCATGTTTTGCAAGTCAACTAACTGCTCATATGGTTGCTTAGATAATGGAGTGTGGTGCAATTGATGCAGATCACTTTCTCCCATCCATGATGAAGCTGATTGGAATTCATTTTTGACAAGTGAATGGAGCCGAGGCATCATATCTATTAAGGGTGAGTCCATCCACTTGTCATGCCAAAGCACAATAGTTTTCCCACTTCCCATCTTACATTGGTAATGATCTTTAACTAATGGGAGGAGCGTCAAATGCATTTTCCACCAACTTGATCCCTCCATTCTCTGCCCGGGTAGCTTTTGATTACAATAAGTGTCCCAAATCAGCTTCATCCAAGGGAAGTATTCTTTATTCAATAATTTGTGGAGAGAGTCTTATTATGCAATAAGATCTAAAATTCCAAGCCCACCTTGATTTTTAGGCTGACAAACTTTGCTCCAAGAAATGAGCGAATGCCCTGCTTGCTCTTGTCCATATTTGGTCCAGAAAAATGCCTTAGATACTTATTGATTTGTTCAATGATACTCATGGGGAGATCAAGAGTGCTCATATAGAAAATTGGAAGGTTGAGAAAACATCTTTGATCAATAAGAATCTTCCATCATAAGATAAAAGGCTAGTGCGACCACAAAGTCTTCTTTCAATATGCTGACGGAGGAGTTAAAATCCTCTGCTTTTAGTCTATTGGCACTTAGAGGCAGCCCCAAGTATGTAAAGCGTACCTCCTTCTTTGCATCCTAGATCTTTTAGCGGATCAGCAAGGTTGTTATCTTGAACATTTAAGGGGATCAACACATATTTATTGTACTTTATTTTCAACCCGTCTGTGCAGCATAGTGCTTGAGAATATTGTTCACTTGCATAACTTGGCTATGCTCTACTGGAAAAGTTAATATTGTATCATCTGCATATTGAATAACTAGGAAATCATGATTTGATGGGCAAGGCAAAGGGGATTTGGTCAGTTTGGTCAGGTTAGCCTCCATAGCACTATTTAGGATAGTCTGAAGTAAGTCCACTTCAAGCACAAAGAGAAGAGGGGAGACTTGATCCCCCTGCCTTACTCCTTCTTTACATTTGAACTATTTGCCAGGGACTCCATTTAGAAGTACATAGGAGAAACCATAGATGAAAATTGTTTGCGTTCACATAATCCATTTCTGTCCAAAAACTTTGGCTTTCAAAATGTCAAAGATAGAGTTGTGTTCCATGAGATCAAAAGCTTTATCAAAGTCAAGTTTGAGGATAACAAGTTCCTTCTTTGATTGTTGACACTGATGAATAAACTCAAATGCCCATGCCAAGCAATCTTGAATAGACCCTAATTTTAGGGAACCATACTAGTTTTATGTACCAATTTAAGTATCACTTTCTGCAGACTATTTGCTAGGAGTTTAGTGATGATCTTGATAGTACAGTTTATCAGTGAAATGGGCCTATATTCATTGGCAACTTGAGGGTTATCCATTTTTGGGATGAGAATAATAAATGATGGATTGAAGATTTACTTTCCCATTGTAAAAGTCATCAATAAGCTCATAAAATCCCAGATATAATGTCCCAACATTTTTTCACAACAACACCATTAAATCCATCAGGTCCATTAGTTTTATGAGCTGGCATATCCTTGATCACATTATCAATTTCATCTTTATGGAAAGGAAGCTCCAAGTCAGATAGAGGGACATCATTTTGTAGAATGCTCGGAAGATGAAATGGTCTTTCGGTTGGAGTGGTTGTTCCTAGTCTCTCTTTAAATGATCTCCATATAATGACAGCTTTTGCGTTGTGCTCAGTGTGATCTTGCTGGTTTTCATCCCCCAGTACTACAATATGGTTGTTTCTATATTTGATAGTGGCTTTTGCTTGAAAGAACTTGGTAACTTCATCACTGAATTGTACCCATCTAATTGTAGCCCTATGCTTCCAATGGTTTTGATGTCAAAATGTGCTTGGGGCGAGGTTGATTATGCGAGTTCTTTTGCGGTAATCTCCGTTGGGCGAATTCCGTTCACTATCTAGGTGTTCTCCATGGTGCAAAGTTGGGCGCTCTAGATGTGTAGGAATAAGGTCACCTTGAAGAAAAACTAGAACATGAGGTAGCGCTTTACCGCGACTGGCCATATTGAAAACAAATATTAGATCTATTTAAAAAATTAATATGTACAAACAATTGGGAAAATGTGAATAGTTTACATGATTTCAATTATAAGTGAGACATGTTTCCGAGGTACCAGTTCAATGCTTTAAGCTTTTATAGATAAACTACAAAATAATCACAAGTAGTGGTTTCTAACGGTCCATCCGAGTGGTGCACCGCAACAAATCACGAACTCAATCTCGACATAGATGGATGATTAAGTTGAATTATATCACGTAGAACCTAGACTTTTGGAACTGACTCCACCAGCTAGTACACAAAATAGATCAATCGTGTACACAATTTAGAGTTGATTCATGTACGAAATGAGCACAATTTTAATCATTGTGGTGCATCATGCACACAAGAAAAGTCAGATCTAAAACCCATGCCATGGATTTATGTTGCCGAGGTGACCATAATTTTGGGCAGTGAGAGGATCTCACAACCGATGTGCTCTTGTTCTTTCTGACAACCGATGGGATCATGGTGATGGTCGAGTAGATCGTTAGCACGGGCCTTGTTAAATGCTTCGATGAACCAAAAAGGAATGCTTCTTGGAATAGATACATTTACCAATTTCATGTCATATGGAGAAAGAAGCAAGATTCCTCATAAAATCACACATAATCATCTAGCATATCATCATAAAATAACTACGAAAATAGAAGTGCAATATATCAACAACAAAGTCAGGCACACCATGTAGATCATGGCCGTTGCCAGTAAGAAGTGACATGGTTTCCATTTGTTCCCTCTTCTTCAATCCAATGCTAAAATCATTATCTACTATGTTGTAGCAGTCAAAAGGTTAAGAAAAATTGCTTGTCGCACCATGTTGAGAGGACATTGAAGCAAATATCATCACTGTAATTCGGAATTATAGTGACCCACCTTACAATTTGGTTGGATCATTTCTATGAAATTTGTAGCTCCAAGAAAGCATCACCCGATTGCCTGCAATACTTGTCAAGAACAAGATTTGGGTCTCAAAAGCTTGAAAAACATAAATCAAGTAGTATAGATACATTGCACTTCATTCGAGTTTCCTTAACCAAATTAAATGCTAAGTCTTGAAAAGGAAAACAAGATTGCTAAGACATGCACACTCACCATGCACTCCATGTACCATGTAATACCGCCAGGATCATTGGGCTCAACTTCAAGGACATCCACTTTCAGGTATTAATTGTGCCTATAGACTTGAGGAAGGTAGAAAATAATTATAGGAATGAACTGTGCATATAATTTTTTTAGCAGTAATAGGAAAAAATTAAAGAAAAATAGGGAAGCAAACAGACCTTGATGAAAGAAGCACAAACTCTCGTCCTAAGTTATCTATGTGCATGTGTAAAACTGATGCTTGGTTATTTTGTTATAATATGAAATCAAACAACGCCTTTCTTCTAAAGAATCATTTGTACATGTGCCTTTTTCAATTAACCTTTCAAATTTGGTCTACATTTGGGGTTAATCTAGAATGTTGATTTTTGGCTCATGGGAGCCCAAGAAACCTATATTTGTAACAACTGTTATTTACCCGGGATCTAAGTAAAGGTCTAAAATGTTTTCCCTAGGAGATACAAGTTGAATGCACTAGTTAATACGAAGGGGCGGATGATGTTTGCAATTGCAACGCAGCGTCATTAATTTTGCCGCCTAAGTGTGGAGTAACGTGGCATTGGACATAACACTCGATAAAAGAAGATTCAATGTGTACAACATTTATGAAGATATTTAGCATTGCTTGATGTCTAACACCTGTCCATTGAGAATTGACATTTCATTGTATAATCTTGATCACAAACTTTGATGATGACATATAGTTACTAACTTAAACATAGGCTAGATCATGGGAGCCCAAGATTATAAACGATACTCCCTCCGTTTGTGTTTATAAGTCGGGCACATATTTTTTAGGTCCTTAATTTGACTAATAAAACATGTATAATATGCCACAATATTATATACCTAGAAACTTCATTTGATGAAGAATCTAAAGATATATTTTTATAAAATAATATACTTATTTTACTAGTCAAATTGAATACCTAAGAACTTGTGCCCGATTTATAAATCTAACAGGGGGGAGTAGAAGGTATCATGGAATTATTAGTGTTACATTTAAAATTTAATTTTAGTTCAGGAGTTTTTTCAAAAGAATTAGTATTAGGCAATCTCACTTTTCTCTTCTTGAAATAGAAATTATTTCCCATAATTGGTATCATAATATTATCCATATTTACCATCATGGAATTTTTTTTTCACTTAAAATGAGATTCCATTTACCGGATGCATCTTGAAAACATTCATGGAGCCAGCACCATGAAAATCTCATTTTATTTTTCCAGACAAACATGATATTTGGGAATCAGTATCGCAATATTTACATCAAATATATCATGGAATTATTGGTTAGCCAACCTAACTAGAATAAAGTGTCGCATTTATGATTCAAAACATGTGGCTGAAAAGCATCCACGGGCAAGTGGAGCCCGCCCATCATAGGGCAGACATTAGATGGTTCATGATCTACATGCCAACTTACATTTATCTCCACATTCATAAAGTATTAAGAATTAAATACACACGAGGAAACTTGACATTAATATCTTTAAGATGATTAATGCAGCCAAACATAGATGCTCGTACGACCACCTAATGGAGGTCATGATCATTGGCTGCTGGAGCATATGAAATTATGAATTCAAAGGAATGGGAAGATCGTCGAAAACTAGCAACCGTGGCTTGATAGCTTGTAAATTTTAACCCTTTACTCTGATCTATTTTCCCATTCATCATACAACATAAAATGGCATGGTAGAGGCCTTCCCTACTGTTTTTCGCTACAATAATATACCGTCCGCTCCTAAATACTTCCTCTGTTCCCAAATATTTGTCTTTTTAGACATTTCAAATGGACTACAATATACGGATATATCTAAATATATTTTAAAGTGTAGATTTACTCATTTTGCTTTTTATGTAGTTACTTATTGAAATCTCTAAAAAGATAAATATTTGGGAGGCAGTATATGACGTTTTAGTAGTTTAACATCCTCTGTTCTTAAAGATGTTTTGGCAGTTGACAGACGTTTGATTTGGTTGAGTGAGATCCAAGGAGTGGAGCTCCGATGCAATCCATCCGGTTAATCTAACGGTAACACGCCGCCGCCACGTCTTCGTCTCCTCCGTTATTTCGTTGTGCTGATCCAAGTCAAACGGTCTCGTCCCGTCTTCCTCCCGTCCCGTGGTCTCTCGACTCTCGCCCTCTCCCCGGGCGCCGCGGCCATGGTGGAGAGGCGGCCGCGGAGGAAGCCCCTGGTGCTCGCGTCCACGCAGGCGCTCTTCGACTCGCTCCCGGGGGAGCGCCGCGGGCCGGCCCCGCCGCCGCCGGAGCCGGTGCGCCTCAGGGCCGGCGTCCTCCGCTTCCCGGCCCGTTCCTCCGGCTCCGGATGCGGCGGCGAGTTCGGCGACCTCGCGTCCTTCGTCGCCCTCCCCGCCTCCGCGCTCCGCCGTCTCGCCGTCGTCACCGGCACGACGGTACGTGGTTCCGTGCGAGGTCTCTCGGATCGAATTCCCGGTCCTCGGATGTCGGTTGGATGGCCGGGTCGGGGGTTCGATCACTTAGGGGATGGATTGTGGAACATCTGCTGCTTGTAGGACGAGTGAATTTGGTTTCATGGGCTTCGGAATAATTATGGATACATTTGGTTCTAATTAATAGTAATTGTAGATGAACTGGGTGGCGCTTGCTGATTTCTGTAGTCTGACTGAGCTGTAGTGATAAGTATACACTCAAGATGTGTAGTAGAACTTTGGTGCTACAGCAATGATCTCTGTGGGCACATTATATGTTAACTGATATATATCCTTTTCGTTTTTTGCAATTTTCAGCACTCAAATTGGTAGATAGGAATATCTTCTGTTGAAACTAAATGTAATGAACAACTATTAATCTGCAGGTGCTTGTCAAGAATACTGACAATAATGTTGGGAGGATTGTCAAAGCAGTAGTATTGGATCGGCCATCCCTCGATGAGTCCAAAAGAGAGCATCCTGATTCTGACCCTGTGGCCTCAACCTCTTCTTCTGATCGTGTGATGGGATTCTTACCTACTCGCTCATTTCCAGCTAACGGCTTTGCACCCTTGGATGAAGATGTTGCTTATGTTAGCCCACTTTTGGCTTTCAACCTGGGAGTGCATGTTTCCTGTCTCAAGCTTCTTATTCAGAAAGGGGAGGAACCTTTCAAGTTTTGCTCTAAAGTTGTCGAGGATGGTTCTGCTAGTAGCGGGACTGGTATTTCTCTTCACCTAGAACTTCTCCCATGCCCACAAGTGCCTAAACATGCTTTGCACTTACGGGTTTCTGTTGTGAGGATTCCTGATTGTGGTGTGCTTGCTTCCCTAAAGATAAATTCAGCCATTGGAGGAAGTGACTACCAAGATATGATAGATCAAGCTTTAAATGAACACTTCGAGTTTGATAGATTCCTAGCAAGCGGGGATGTGTTTTGCATACATAATGACTGGAATTGTGGCATGATCTCTTGCCTAGCGTGCAATAAGGAGAATGATAGACTGCATCCTCCTAGCATGATATACTTTAAGGTAAATTACCCACTTTTCTTCATTCAGACATGTTTAAATGAAGAAACAGACATACATAATAAATGTTATCTATCCCCTTAGCTTAAAAATTAAAATTAGACCAACGGGGGAGGAGCCCCGCGGCATTGTTTTAAAGAGAGAATGTGAGACACTGAATTCGACCTAAGAGGGGGTCGAACTCAGGTCGGCTGGGTGAAACCACAGCGCCACCACCACTGGGCTATGAGCCCATCCACTATCCCCTTAGCTTAGTTTTGCCCTAATTTTTTGTCTATAAGTATTGGGTGTCAATATTGTAATTACTCACCAGGTAACTGGCATGGAACCATCAAATGAGCCGATTCTTCGTGTTAACCGTGATGAAACAGCCCTTGTGCTTGGGGGAAGTGCTTCTGCTCCAATCCCTCCCTGCAGCTTCTTTTCTGCCAGTGATGATTCAGTCCCTTTGCACGGCGAAGTAGTGGAGCAGTTAGCATCCATCATCGCACCAGCATTATGTCCTTCAAACATTTTACCAAGAATCAAGTTTTCCACTTTCTTGTACGGCCCATCAGGTTGCACTTTCATTGTATTCTCATTCCTTTTCACATTTTACTACTCGACTTTGAACTGAACTTTTGTTCAAATCAAATGCTGTGGCTGCAGGATGTGGAAAAAGAACGGTAGTCAGGCATGTTGCAAACCATCTTGGTATGCATGTGGTTGAGTGTTGCTGTCATGATCTGATGACATCATCAGAAAGCGGGGCGTCTGCTGCACTTGTGGCTGCCTTCAAAGAAGCTCAGAAGTACTCTTCTTTTTGTCTTTTGTTATCTCTACAGAAATTAATTCCTGTTTTAGTTCGTAACTGTTTTGTTTAGTTCGTTTTACTTTTTCCAGGCGATGGTATTTACTTTGTTTCCTTTTTTGTTGAACATTCTTTTTTGAAGGTATTCTCCTTCTATAATACTTCTTCGCCACTTTGATGCAATTGGGAATACATCCCCCAATGAAGGCCCACAATCTGAGCAATCTGGCATTGCAGCAAATGTTGAGTCTGTCATTAAGCAGTACACTGGACAGCGTTGGGTTATGAAAGACTCGCTGCCAGCAAGGGATGTGGTTGGAAATTCAGTAGGTCTTTGTTCCCCAAGCTTTTAGGTTTTAACAAGCCCTTAGGATATAAAATCATCTTGGTATCAACTATGAAGTGCCTTATTATTGAACCTCTTTGTTTTCAGTACCTTGTGGAACCTGAATGTGTAAGCTCTGTCCAAGTTTTACTAGTCGCAACTGCAGACAATGCTGAAGGAATGCAGCAATCAATTAGGCGATGTTTCCGCCATGAGGTCAACATGAAGACTATAAATGAAGACCAGAGGAAGAACTTGATATCTGAAACACTCCATGGTGTCTCAACAGTTGCTGATGAGGTGTTTTTTGTTGTTGTTATCGAACCAGAAATAAAGTTTATGCTTTTATTAAAGTTTCGTGCTTATATGGTTTCATTTTCAGAGTATCGATGACAAGTTTGTAAAAGATATATCAGTGCAAACGTCTGGGTTCATGCCTAGGGATATACTTGCATTGATCGCAGACGCTGGTGTGTCATTTGCGCATAAAGTTGCAGTGGAGAAAAGCAGCAATGATGAGCTTGAGAATGCCCTTACTGCAAGCTCTTCTACCACTCAGAAAGAAGAAAATCATTTCTGTAAAGAAGATATTTTTTCTTCCTTGGAACGGGCTAAGAAAAGGAATCGTGCTGCATTGGGTACACCAAAAGTAAAACACTAATCCCTGCCTTCCAATATCTTATATCTTCTAGATTTCAGGCCCATCTGTGTACAACCCATGAAACCATACATGTCAACTTTAGCTTGCTTTCTGCAAGTCCTTGATTTGATTTTTTGTGTGCCATAGGTTCCTGATGTGAAGTGGGAGGATGTTGGTGGGCTTGAGGAAGTGAAGAAGGTTATTCTAGATACAATTCAGGTAAATTTTACTTGATTCATCTCTGAGCTAAGATATTGCATTCTATCAATGCAAATAATATTTGGTTATACCAGAAGCTGGTTCATTTGGTTTGAAACTGCTAACTTGTGTTCCCTTTTGTTGGTATTCAGTTACCTTTGTTGTACAAGCACCTTTTTTCTTCTAAATTGCCAAAGCGATCAGGTGTCCTGTTATATGGACCTCCAGGCACTGGGAAGGTAGGTGTAGTGAGTTTTTTTTGTTTTTTTTGAAATTTTATTCCCATTTGTCAAGTGATAGCTGTATCCAACGGCAACATGATACATGCTCACTAGGATGTTTTCTTTTGTATTCCTAGACATTACTGGCGAAAGCAGTAGCAACTGAGTGCTCATTAAACTTTCTTAGCGTAAAAGGTCCAGAACTGATAAACATGTACGTTGGAGAATCAGAGAAGAATGTCAGGGACATCTTTGAGAAGGTATATCCATCTGCACAAGCCACGTAATTGCCATGAAATATGCACATATACTTAGGTTTTCAGTTTTTCACTGTCAATTTCAGGCTAGATCAGCACGCCCATGTGTAATTTTCTTCGATGAGCTTGATTCCCTTGCTCCTGCACGAGGATCCTCTGCAGATTCTGGAGGTGTGATGGATAGAGTGGTTTCTCAGGTATTATTAACTTCATCAATGAGGCGGTGACTGGCTGTCTCAGTTTTCCCTCTTATTTTCAATGTTAAAATGTCAGGGTCATCTAATTCACTTTCCCCTTTTATCTCTTTACTAGTTGCTGGTGGAGATTGATGGGTTAAGTGATAACAGCCAGGTTATTTCCTCATCTACGATATGCCTTTTTTTACCAATATTCTCTAGATGCAGTAACATTAAAAGAAACCATTTTCCAAATTATTCTCTAGGACCTCTTCATTATTGGGGCTACCAATAGGCCCGACCTTCTTGATTCTGCACTTCTCCGCCCTGGCCGATTTGATAAGCTTCTCTACATTGGTGTAAATACTGAAGCATCATACAGGGAAAGGTAGTCATCGGTAGTTCTTCATTTTCACCAAATTTCAGGTTCGTTTCGACTAAACTATGATCTTTCTATAATTGTTATGCAGGATACTGAAAGCGCAGACTCGCAAGTACAAGCTCCACGAGAACGTATCTCTCTTGTCGATTGCTCAGCACTGTCCTCCAAACTTCACTGGTGCCGATATTTATGCATTATGCGCAGATGCATGGTTTCATGCTGCCAAGCGTTCCGTGAGTAGCTGTACTTCCCCATGGCCACCTTATGTTTTTCTCAGCTGTGCTCTGTTGGGACTTACGCATGTTATTTCAAGGTCAAAACACTTGAAGCTGATCCTGTAAGAAATAACGACGCCTCTGCGGAAGAAGTCACTGTCGAGACCGAAGATTTTATGACGGTAATATTCAAATCGTTATTCGGAAAGCACAATAAAAATCACTTTGGTCATATCTTAGGAGTTAAACTGGTTTTCTTAATTGCACAGGTGTTGGGTGATATCTCGCCGTCATTGTCAATGGAGGAGTTGCAAAACTATGAACAGCTGAGGCAGAAGATCGAAGGACCTTCTAGATGATGTTTTGCTAAGATACTTTGCTAGAAGAAGTGTGCTTTTCACCTCCCAACTAATCAACTATTGCCTGAGTGTACAGCCCTCAGCTTTTCTGTGTTGAGTGGAGTTGGAAATAATAAATTGTTGCCAAAGCATCCCAAACTCCTTGCATGAATGAGTCGATGGTTTCTCCTTGTACAATTTCACTGCATTTGACCCCGTGTTGGATGCAACTGCCAGTTAAGAATTTGTCATGTTTTCTAGTTTTACGAAGCAGGGATGTAAAACTCTGAAAAATAATGTGTATAACTGAATTTTGAGAAGTAGCTTAATAAAGTGTGACGACATCATAATTACAACCAAAATTTGAGAAGTAGTTCAATAAATACAGTGAGGATTTACGTAAACTACAGGCAGAAGTTCAAAGCTGAAATTATAACACTATACTACTTTACGTTTTTGCATTCCATGACAGTCTCTGTCATGTTATTCTAGCTTATTAAAAACCTCACTAGAATTTTCATTTGGACTGTCCACAAAATTAGTACGACATAAGACATAAAAGAAATTGCAACATAAAAAAATAAAACTACATTGTTTTAACATGCCTAATCATTAGGGGAATGTTAGGCGGGGGATAAAATAAAGAGAATAAAATCAGCTTGATTGTTTGAAAATGCATAGGGATCGAGTTCAAATCAAATAGGAGAGAGATCACCTCAGTTACTATGGACGTGCGCGAGCTCTTGTCATTAGTCCAGTCATTAAAACTTGGGTTGATGATGGACTCATGGTGATGTGATGAGTTGTTCCGCACCATACAAACCACCCTCCTAACCATCGAACAACGCGTTGGTTCGCCGAGGCAAGGGATGCGAAAAATTGTGGCGGAGTGGTAGCCTAATGTGTGCCTGATGAACGTTTTCACAGGACGACCACCGACGGTACACTCATTTCAGAAGGGTATATCTTTGGAGAAAAGATGCTGAAAGGAAATTATCTGCTCTCTGGAGCCAAAAAAGAAAAAGAAAACTCTCCCTCTTTTGCCGTAACTTCCTTTCTCCTCCGTCCTGATTTGCCGTGCCTTTCCTTCCTCTTTCCTCGCGGGTCGTCTACTACCATCGTGGCTCTCAACCCCCCCCCCCTCTAGTCCACCACCGGCCGGGTGCCCTAAAGCTCTGCCGCAACCGTGCCGTATCACGTACAGTAAGCATCATCATCGCCGACGCCTCGATCCCTCCAACACCTCCACCTCTCCCGCGCAGTTCCCGTAAGTTCTTCTTCCTCTCCGGGACACCGCGTTCCCGCCGCCGTCGCCACTCGCCACCTTACGGTTTTGAACCAAGCAGCACCACCTTATAGTTCGGCAGTTCCACTCATTTGCTAGAGAATTTTACTTCACCTGGATGCTGTAGTGCTCACGACTGATCGCTCCGTGTTTGGCAGAATTAAATTGTGGCGTGATCTCTCTCTCCCCACATCTGAGCCATGCATATCAAGAAGGTAACTCTGCTGGCCATGGAGTGACTAAACTGCAGTCACATCACCGCTTCCTCTTGACGTAATTAATGGCTGCCTACGCAGGTGGTGATCCAAGGGTTTAAGAGCTACAGGGAGGAGACCTCGACAGACCCTTTCAGCCCCAAAGTTAACGTAGTTGGTAATCTGTTTTCCTCCCTGTAACCAACTTGGCTATAGGGTACCGAGGTTCTTTGGTCTTTGCGTAAAAAAAAAAAAACTGGTTCATGGCTCACCAAAGGTGCTGCCAAAATATCAACCTGTCAATCAAATTGGCAATTTGAAGACTTATTACAGTGATGGTTAACACTAGGTGTTAATCCAAGAATCCATTCAATGCTACTATGAGTTTTAGCAATCTTTCCCGACCGGCATATCGGTTAAGCATCAAATTAATTCCAAGTGTGATAGAGATGCACTTCATAATCTTGCGCTCTCTTAATGAACTAACGTTGGTTTAACTGTTCGTCGCAGTTGGCGCAAATGGGTCTGGCAAATCGAACTTTTTCCACGGTAATATTTTCAAACGCACGATTATATATGCTGAATTACCATTCTTTCGTATGCTTATTGACTCTTACACGCCGCTTTCTTCCTAATTTGGCCATGGTAAATGCTCTAGCTATACGCTTTGTCCTAAGCGACATGTTCCAGAACCTGCGCGGTGAGGATAGGGGAGCTCTTCTCCATGTATGCCTTGTCTTTTCTTCGATCGAATCTGAGTAGTTGAAACAAGTGACTGGTGCTTGATACTAGTGTCCATTTCCAGGAAGGTGCTGGACACTCGGTTATATCTGCCTTTGTTGAGATACTGTTTGATAATTCGGACAACCGTATTCCAGTAAGTCCTCTGATTTATTCAGCGCTAGTTTATTTGACTCAAATCAACTACTTGACTCTTAAGCAGCGTCGTACTTCACCGAGATAAATAATATCAATACTCATCCATATGAGTGTGTGAAAATCATTACGGATACTACTTTGCTCCCCACCGATATGGCTGGTCCAGACACTCTGAAAGTCCTCTAAACTATTCAATTTTCCTGCAGGTTGATAGAGAAGAGGTACGCCTCCGGAGGACGGTTTCTTCAAAGAAGGATGAATACTACCTCGATGGGAAACATGTTAGGTATGTCTTATGACATACACCGGTTAGTAGTGTTGTATCTTGTCGCTTGCTGAGACCCACTTCTTGTTGCTACCACAATGTTCAGTAAAACTGAAGTCATGAACCTGCTGGAGAGTGCTGGCTTCTCTCGTTCTAATCCATACTATATTGTCCAGCAGGGAAAGGTAAATAGCGTTTTCATCTGATTGTTCCTGTGATGTGTCCAAACATGATATCAACAAAGTTTTCATGTGTAGATTGCATCCCTTACTCTAATGAAGGATTCTGAACGACTGGATCTTCTCAAAGAGATTGGTGGTACACGCGTTTATGAAGATAGGCGTCGGGAGAGCTTGAAAATATTGCAAGAAACAGGCGAGTTTAAATCACCAAAAAATACCTGTATATTTTTTCTAATGATCTGTTGAGACGTCCATTAATTATTTGATTAACAGCCCATAAAAGGAAGCAGATTGATCAAACTGTCCACTACCTGGAGGAAAGATTGAGAGAACTTGATGAAGAGAAAGAAGAACTAGAGAAGTACCAGGAGCTGGACAAAGAAAGAAGATCACTTGAGTATAATCTGTTGGACCATGAACTGAATGATGCTAAAAATGAATTAGTTTCAGTAAGTCTTTCCCTTTTGTTAGATAGTTTCGCCTTGGATATTATTATATTCTATCAGGTAAATTTGAATAGTCTCATTACAAAATGATTGAAGGCTGAACACATCATTAACATTTCCCACTCAAATGATCACCTGAGTATCGCTGTTTGACTGTCTTCCACAATTTTTGGCGCTCCTCATCAATGCTCAGAAAACTCGAGTCTAGAAAACTAGAAATACTTTATGAAGCACAGTGACACATAACATGAGCTGCCCATTTTGTGGACTGATGAATTAAGTGACACAACAAAAAGAAAAATAAATATTTTTGTCAATTGATGATATCCCCATTTCCTTTGCTGAACATCACCCGTATTTGTTCAGTAGCATTTCTGCAAATGTGTAAGATGCTTCTCCGCAGTCTTGTAAACATTCTCATGTTAACTCCATGGATTGTAGCCACTGCACAAGGCATTGTCTCCAAAAGGAGATACCCTAGATCCAACCTACTTATATCATCAATCCTGTTGTATAATCTAATGCTTATTCTACTCACTTCATTTGATTTGTCTCTTGTTAGATGGATGATGATCGAAGAAAATTTTCTGAAATGTTGTCTAATGCGGATGATGAAGTGGCAGATGTACGTGAGAAGGTCAAGAGTTTTGATAAAGAAATAGAAGTCTGTACAGAAGGGATAGATGAAATCAAGTCTCAAAAGGAAGATGCCGAGAAGAAGCGTACTAAAGCACTGAAGCTAGTCACTCAGATTGAACTGGATCTGAGAGATATAGAAGACAGAATTTCAAATGAAAAACGAGCAAAGGTATGCCACGCTTTTGGATTTCTCATGGATTTGAGTAATGTTGCCGCACTAAAAGTATTCGATCGTTAGGATGAAGCTGTGAAGGATTTACACAGTATGAGGAAAGAGAGTGAAAGGTCAAAATCTGAGTTGGCCAAAATTAGTAATGCGCACCAGGCCAAATTGCAGGAAGAGGAGGAGATGTCAAAAAGGTAAAACATAACAGATAAATTTTACCTGTTGATGGATATTCATTTTGACACGTCGCGCTTTGTGGGCATAGCATAACGGACCGCGAGAAGCAGCTGAGCGTATTGTACCAAAAGCAGGGGAGGGCAACTCAGTTTAAGAATGAGGCTGCCAGAGATAAGTGGCTTCAGAAAGAAATTCATGATCTTGAGCGTGTACTTTCATCAAATAGAAAGCAGGTACTGAACCAGTGACCTTTTTGATGCTTCAAGTTTCATTCTTGACCTTTGTTTTGATGTGCTACTCTATTCATTAATTGGATTTTCTGTTATGACAGGAAAGATTACTCCAAGAAGAGATTCAGAAACTTAAAGGCGAAATTAATAACTTGACGAACTACATCGAGTCTCGGAGAAGTGAATCCGGCAAGTTAGAGTCTGCTCTTGCAAACAGACAAAAGGATTATAATGACTTTATGCAGCAGAAAAATGCACTTCAAGATGAAAGGAAGTACGCACATTTCTTAACATTTACAACTTTATGATTTTATTGAAGATGTGTTGCTTTAGATTTTACTATACTAACTAGAAAGTAAATGTCACAGATCATTGTGGAAGCAGGAAAATAGCGTAACAGCTGAAATCGATCGGCTAAAGGAAGATCTCGTGAAGGCACAGAAGAGTCTTGACTATGCCACACCCACGGTATTCAAAATATATCATTTTGCACATATCTTTATTTAGCAGACATAGCTTTTGTTAATATTGCTGAGTGGTGCTGCTATATTACCTTTAAAGGGTTTCCATTCTTATTCCTATGTACGTACTTGCATATTGCATTGCGTATTATATATCCATCTGTAAATGATCCCAGGGCAGAATGCCATATTATGACCGAAAAAGGAAATTCATTAGTTTGATTGCATTGCTTCGTTGTTTTGATAACAAAATTTCCATGATTTTTGTTAGCAAAATAAAATATGCAATTTCAAAGTTAAAAAAAAATTATGTGAACACATATACATATCCTCTAAGGATCTGTACTTTTTTATTAAATAATACGGTGAATTGTAAGCTATACAAAATAGACAAAATTTTGGTCCAAAAAATAAGCCCATTTTTATACATGTATTCGTCTTTTTTTGTACACTACATATGAAATTATATTTTGATGGAACTTCATTCGGACAGAGTATACATGTATATGTATATGCACACATTTCATCGGATTTCTTTTAAAATGCGAAAATAAGTTTTCAAGAAAAATAATCTAAAGGGCTGCCTGGAGCCCGTCCTCCAAATGTTTCTTTTTTGCTGCAAATCTTGCCTCTTTAGGCATATACTGTAGCATTACTAATTTTTCTTTGCAAGGACCACTTAAAAGCATCTTTGCATGGTGCTAATGTTGTTTTCTTCCACAGGATACCAGGAGAGGCCTGAATCATGTTTACAAAATAGTCAAGGAACATAAAAAGCGCGGAGTTGTTGGTCCAGTATTAGAACTAATTGACTGCGAAGAGAAGTTTTTTACAGCTGTTGAGGTTGCTGCTGGAAATAGGTCCAGAACTGCCCTCTTGTCTTGAATCCCTTTCCCTTCATTTCACCATTTACTGTTGAATAACCTGCTCTTTACCGATGTGAATTAGCTTGTTCCATGTGGTGGTTGAAAATGACGACATATCAACCGATATAATTCGGATATGGACGAAACGTAAAGATGAACCTTCACGCAAAAAGGAAGAAAAAGATGGACGGGTGACTTTCATACCATTGAACAGAGTGTATGCTCCGAGCGTCAATATTCCACAGAGTTCTGATTTTGTTCCACTGTTGAAGAGGTTAAAGTACCATGCCGATCATCGCCGCGCTTTTGAACTGGTGATTCAAGTTTTTTCTGTTATTTTCTCCTTCCAATGCATCTTTTATTGCGCTATCACGGTTAATTTAGTTCAGGCTCTCTGGTCAATATTACCCTTTATTTGCGTTGAATGCCTCCTTTTTATTGTCATCTCGTGTATCCATCTTGCCTTTGTTTGCTTGGTGTCTTGGCACCCAAAAAAATCTCTCGAGTTACAAGTGCCATGTCAAATTATCTAATAGTTGTATATGAATATCCTTGTTTGGTGATGTCTTGCATATGTCCTTGATCGTAGCAGTACCAGATTATCATTCAAATTTATCTGCAGGTGTCAGCAGTGGCAGGCCTAGGATCTCAGTTCTGGGGGTGCCACAGTTCAAATATATTGAAAATTTACACCATAGATATCATCATCATGATCTCAACAAATAGTCCTAAACTAGCATTAAGTACATAGTAAAAATTATTGTTCTCTTCATTCCCATGTTTCCATTCGTGCATGTTTACCTTTTAGAGCACTTTTTTAGGGTGGTTATGGCATTTCCATGCTTATCAGTGACCCATGCATCCTCATCCATATTAAGTAGCTTCACTCCTACAATCACCTAGGCTAGATTTTTTGGTAACTTATTATTTCAAAGTTGCACTTCTTTTCACCTTCATACAATTCATTTTTAGCTAACTTTGAAACTTCTGTCAGATTTTTGGTAGGACAGTTATATGCCGGGACCTGGAAACTGCGACCAGGGTTGCACGCAGCAATGATCTAGATTGCATCACACTTGATGGTAGCTCTAAACTCTTGCTCTTGCTCTTGACTTGTCCTTGTCATTATATTATTGGTAACACATAAATTGACACCCCGATTATTCTCAGGTGATCAAGTTTCAAGAGATGGTGGTATGACAGGAGGTTTCTTTGACTATAGGCGCTCAAGACTGAAGTATGTAAAAATAATTAGGGACAATAAAACAACAATCCAGGAAAAGACGGTGCATCTGGATAATGTGGGAAAAGAGCTGCAAGATATCCTGCTTTAGTTTAATGATATTCATATTTCTCTTGCAAGTGTCAAGTGCAAAGATTGCATGCTTTTTCCTTGTAATGTCCGCTGCAGCTAAATATACATCTCCTAGTGCTTCTTACTGCAGGCCCGACGTGCAAAATAGTTTAGGTTTTTCATTCCACATTTAAATTTGAGATTCCCTGCTTGCATTGGAGCTCATCGTCACTACTATTTACTTACTTAGAAATAAATATGCACCCTCATAGTAGAAATAAGTATGCACCCTACATAGGTTTAACAATTGCAGAATGTATGTACTCCCTCTGATCCATATTAACTGTCACTGATTTAGTACAAAGTTGTACTAAAATAGCGATAGTTAATATGGATCGGAGGGAGTAGTAATGATCTGGTGTTTATGCCACCTTACACTTGATCAAAGCATATGGATGTGTGCATACTCAGTTACCAGTACAATACAGTTTATTGAAACTTATGACTTCGTGTTGCTTGCTTCTATTTGGTTGGCTCCATGTCCTAAATAATTTGAATATTTGAAGAAAATTTGATAAGTTATCAAGATGCTTACTGTTTAACTGCGAGAAAACTATCATACATACTAGAGCTCTCTTTCTTAACTTCCCATACATATAGATAGAAAACTAATGGATTTAGTTACCAAACATCAACAAGTGGACGCCGAACGTGATCATGCCAAGTTGGAGTTGGAACAATTTAAAGATGATATTACCAGGGCAATGAAGCAAAAGGGATTGCTCGAGAAAGCCCTTGGAAAGAAGGTAATACTACTTAATTAGTTCTACCTTTTTTTTTCTGCATTGCTGCTGGTAGATTCCCCTTCTTGTTATTGTTAAGGAGTATTAGTAGTACTCCCTCTAATCCATATTAGTTGTCGCTGGAACGGATGTATCTACGTATTTCAGTGCTAGATACATCTGTTTGAGCGACAACCAATTTGGATCGGAGGGAGTACTAATATTGGTATAGATGTCTACATTTGTGAATCCTTATACACTCCTGATGTAATTGTGGCCGGAATGTAATCTTATAATTTCAACCTTGCAGGAAAAATCACTCGGCAACATCCGCAACCAAATTGAGCAAATCCAATCTGGCATTGCAATGAAAAATGATGAGATGGGCACAGAACTGATTGACCAGCTAACAGTAGAAGAAAGAGATCTTCTTTCGCGGTTGAATCCTGAAATTGCTGGATTGAAGGAGAAGTTTGTCTTGTGTAAAAACAGTCGCATTGAGGTTGTCTAATGAAGTTTGTGACCATGCTTATACTGAAGCAGAGGTCTCTATTAGCTGTAACTAAAGTACAAATTATTATGTAATGTAGATTGAAACAAGAAAAGAAGAACTGGAGAACAATTTATCAACTAATCTGACGAGACGTCAGGAAGAGCTGGAAGCGATAATTTCATCTGTGGATTATGAAGTCTTGCCTCTTGAAGTCAGATCAAAAGAGCAACAGCTGAAACAGTGGAAGAGCAATCTTGATGAGTTGACTGCACTTCTGCAGGGTATAGCAGCATCGATTGACCTTTCTTTCGCTTTTGTGTTTTGCTAGATAGAGATGCCCCTTAACCCTTGAATGATCCTTAATTTGGGCAGCTAATGTTGATGCAATTAATGACTTTATGGGAAAGATGGAGCAGCTGAAAAAACAAAGGGATGATCTGAAGGTAACTTATATAGCAAGATTGTTTTCGGGGTTTTTAATTTAAATAGCTACTCTTGACTTGTCATATAACGTGTACATATGAAACACAGTCTGTTCAAGCAAATTTGGAGCAGACTGTGCAAGATGCAGCGAACGACTTGGAACAGTTGATGAACAGAAGGAGGATGCATCTGGTCAAGCAAGCCGAGTGTATGAAAAAGATGCGAGATTTGGGCTCGTTGCCCTCTGATGCTTTTGAAAAGTATGTTACCATTTTTCTCAATAAGCTGCTAAACTTGCTGAGTGAGTTGCACAATGTGGAGCCCTTTTTTTGTATGGCTCATTATCGTGTAGTGATTATCAGCACATAAATAAGGTGGTGCGATGATACCGTGTTAGCTCTTTTTTTTTGCTGGCAAAAAATATAGGTACAAGGGAAAAGATAAGCTGCTGCTGCAGAAGCTGCTTCATGACCGCAATGAGCAGTTGAAGCAATTTAGTCATGTCAACCAAAAGGCTCTTGACCAGTATGTGAACTTCAGTGAACAGCGCGATCAACTGCGAAGAAGACGGGATGAACTTGCCCTTGGTGACGAGGTAAGCTCTTTGATCAGTAAAACTTGTTTCCATTATGATCATCCTAAGCCTGGAATCTCATAAAATCTGCTGCTTGGAATGGCAGAAAATTCGAGACTTGATATCGCTTTTAGACCAAAAAAAGGATGAATCGATCGAACGAACATTTAAAGGAGTTGCAAGGCACTTCCGCGAAGTGTTCTCTGAATTAGTGCAAGGTGGCCATGGAGCCTTGGTTATGATGAAGAAAAAGGTTTATTTTCCTTTGTTTACCCACCAACCTTGGTTCTATTTCTTGCACTTTTGGGCTTCTTATCCATTATGTATGCTTCTTTATAAGAAGAATCTTCTTAATCTTTTCGGGTTTCTCTCAATCGTCTGATTTTTGTTCTTTCACATGTGTGTTTGAAAGATAAATTATATTCTGAGACTTCCTAACTCCCCTCGATTTCCGTAGGATGGTGATGCTGAAGACGATGACAATGATGAGGACGGGCCTCGTGAAGCAGATCCTAAAGGGAGAATCGATAAATACGTTGGCGTGAAAGTCAAGGCATGTGTTCTTTGCAGAGGTCTTCTATGCATTCATGAAATATATTCTAACTCCATCGTAAAAATCCAGATGATGTTGTGATACTATTACTGAATTGTTATGGTGATTGCTCCCTGTTTGGATGATCGTGCTCAATCACATTTCAGGTTTCCTTCACCGGCAAGGGAGACACTCAGTCCATGAAACAGTTGTCCGGGGGACAGAAGACAGTGGTGGCATTGACACTGATCTTTGCCATCCAACGATGTGATCCGGCTCCCTTCTACCTCTTCGACGAGATCGACGCCGCTCTGGATTCTCAGTACAGAACAGCCGTCGGCAGTATCCTTCAACCTTTTCTTTCGCTTGACTGTTTATCATCACCATAGAAGAATCTTGATGTGCCTGTTTTTCTAACCAAGTCTCTGTAACATTTGTTCTAATGTTCATTAAGCTAAAGCAAGTCGCGTCCGAAGGAAGCTTATTTTGCTGTTTTCCTTAAGTGTTGCTGTAGACGTGGTGCGACGTCTGGCTGACATGGCGGACACTCAGTTCATCGCAACCACATTCCGGCCTGAGATTCTGAAAGTCGCGGATAAGATCTACGGCGTGGCGCACAAGAGTAGAGTGAGCTACATCGACGTGGTATCCAAGGAGCAAGCGCTGGACTTCATTGAGCACGACCAGGCGCATAATGCCAGCTGAGGAAAGGTGCCTTGGGAGTGTCTCAGACTGGACATACTTATACTGTAGGCCACAGTTGATGTACGTAGTTGTGTATATGAACTTGTTTAGGCATGCTTAGGGATCACCTACGTGTGTGTTCATGGGAGATTCGCAGTGTTCTTCTTCGAGTACTGTACCCTAGCTACTGATTATCCTTTATGTTGTTTTGCTTCAGTGGGTTCCACGAATGGCGCTCTCCAGTTAGCAGCATGCTTCTTTGTTGGTTGAATGTAACTACGCCAGGTTTGAAAGCAAGAAAATCAAGAAAGTGTTACGTGTTTGGTTTGTTGGGTTATAACATGTTTGTTAGTTAGAGTCAGAGGTAACAACGCTATGTTATAGTGTTATTGAAAGTTCAAAACATATCAAAAGGGAAAACACTGGTGTCCTGGTGTCCTTGTTGTGTTAAGTTAACACATGGATAAGTGTTGATCTGGCGTCCTGGTGTCCTTGTTGTGTTAAGTTAACACATGGATAAGTGTTGATCTGGCGTCCTGGTGTCGACCCCTCCAGGGGCGAGCCCTAGACCCCCCCCCCC
>LR738710.1:815457846-815638169 GCA_902687465.1 Secale cereale
AGGCACGCCATAGAAAACAAATGGATATTTAAGAAGAAGACAGACGCGGATGGTAATGTGACCATCTATAAGGCTCGGCTTGTCGCTAAGGGTTATCGACAAGTTCAAGGGATTGACTACGACGAGACTTTCTCTCCCGTAGCGATGCTGAAGTCAGTCAGAATCATGTTAGCTATTGCCGCATTCTATGATTATGAGATATGACAAATGGACGTCAAAACAGCATTCCTTAATGGCTTCCTCAAGGAAGAGTTGTATATGATGCAACCGGAAGGTTTTGTCGATCCAGAGAACGCTAACAAGGTATGCAAGCTCCAGCGCTCGATTTACGGGCTGGTGCAAGCATCTCGGAGTTGGAATATTCGCTTTGATGAGGTGATCAAAGCGTTTGGCTTTATACAGACTTATGGAGAAGCCTTTATTTACAAGAAAGTGAGTGGGAGCTCTGTGGCATTTCTCATATTATATGTGGATGACATATTGCTGATGGGAAATGATATAGAATTCTTGGAAAATGTAAAAGCCAACTTGAATAAAAGTTTTTCAATGAAGGACCTTGGAGAAGCTGCTTACATATTAGGCATCAAAATCTATAGAGATAGATCGAGACGCCTCATTGGTCTTTCACAAAGTACATACCTTGACAAAATATTGAAGAAGTTCAATATGGATCAGTCAAAGAAAGGATTCTTGCCTGTTTTACAAGGTATGAGATTGAGTAAGACTCAGTCGCCGACCACGGCAGAAGATAGAGAAAAGATGAGTGCCATTCCCTATGCCTCGGCCATAGGTTCTATCATGTATGCCATGCTGTGTACCAGACCTGATGTGAACCTTGCCATAAGTTTGGTAGGGAGGTACCAAAGTGATCCCGGTACGGAACACTGGACAGCGGTCAAGAACATCCTGAAGTACCTGAAAAGGACTAAGGATATGTTTCTCGTTTATGGAGGTGACGAAGAGCTCGTCGTAAAGGGTTACGTCGATGCTAGCTTCGACACAGATCTGGATGACTATAAGTCACAAACCGGATACGTGTATATTTTGAATGGAGGGGCAGTCAGCTGGTGCAGTTGCAAGAAAAGCGTGGTGGCAGCATCTACATGTGAAGCGGAGTACATAGCTGCTTCTGAAGCAGCGCAGGAAGGAGTCTGGATGAAGGAGTTCATCACCGACCTAGGAGTCATTCCAAGCGCGTCAAGCCCGATGACTCTCTTCTGTGACAACACTGGTGCTATTGCTATTACCAAGGAGCCCAGGTTTCACAAGAAGACCAAGCACATCAAGCGCCGTTTCAACTCCATCCGGAATTATGTTCAGGATGGAGACATAGATATTTGTAAAGTGCATACGGATCTGAATGTCGCAGACCCGTTGACTAAACCTCTTTCACGAGCAAAACATGATCAACACCAGAACTCTATGGGTGTTCGATTCATCACAATGTAACTAGATTATTGACTCTAGTGCAAGTGGGAGACTGTTGGAGATATGCCCTAGAGGCAATAATAAAAGCATTATTATTATATCTCCTTGTTCATGATAATTGTCTGTTATTCATGCTTGAATTGTATTGTACGGAAACAGCGATACATGTGTGAATACACAGACCACAATGAGTCCCTGGTAGGCCTCTAGTTACCAGCTCTTTGATCAACAGATGGTCACGGTTTCCTGACCATGGACATGAGATGTCAGTGATAACGGGATCACATCATTAGGAGAATGATGTGATGGACAAGACCCAAACTTGAGCATAACACGAGATCGTATAGTTCGTAATGCATAAGCTTTTCGGTGTCAAGTATTTATTCCTTAGACCATGAGGTTGTATAACTCCCGGATACTGTAGGAGTACTTTGGGTGTGCCAACCGTCACAACGTAACTGGGTGGCTATAAAGGTACGCATCGGGTATCTCCGAAAGTGTCTGTTGAGTTGGTACGAACCGAGACTGGGATGTTGTCACTCCGTATGACGGAGAGGTACCTCTGGGCCCACTCGGTAAGACATCATCATGAGCTCAATGTGACTAAGTAGTTAGCCACGGGATGATGGATTATGGATCGAGTAAAGAGACTTGCCATAACGAGATTGAACAAGGTATCGGGAATACCGACGATCGAATCTCGGGCAAGTACCGTACCGATGGACAAAGGGAATGACATACGGGATTAAGTGAATCCTTGACACAGTGGTTCATCCGATGAAGATCATCGAGGAACACGTGGGAACCAACATGGGTATCCAGATCCCACTGTTGGTTATTGACCGGAGAGTAGTCTCGGTCATGTCTACGTGTCTCCCGAACCCGTAGGGTCTACACACTTAAGGTTCGGTAACGCTAGGGTCGTAGAGATAAATGCACGTGGAAACCCGAAAGTTGTTCGGAGTCCCGGATGAGATCCCGGACGTCACGAGGAGTTCCGGAATGGTCCGGAGGTAAAGATTGATATATGGGAAGTCCAGTTTCGGCCAACGGGTGATCTCCGGGGGTCACCGGGAGCGTCCCGGGACCACCGGAGGGGCCCCGGGGGTCCACCGGGTGGGGCCACCCATCCCGGTGGGGCCCCTAGGCCGCGAGGGGATGTGTCCAGCCCTCTGGGCTGGCGCACCACAAGGTGGCCCACCTCCCCATGCGCCTAGGGTTAAAACCCTAAGGGGAGGGGGGCCACCACTTGCCTTGGGGGAGGAGGACTCCTCCCTGGCCGCCGCCCCCCCTTGCAGATTGGATCTGCAAGGGGCTGGCGCCCCCTGGCCCCCTATATATATGGGGGGGGGGGGAGAGGGCAGCCGCACCCAAGCCCTGGCGCCTCTCCCCCTCCCGTCACACCTCCCAACTCCCACGCAGGGCGCCCGACGAAGCCCTGCTGCGATCTCCACTGCATCCGTCATCACGCCGTCGTGCTGCCGGATCTCTGACGACTTCTCCTCCCCCCTTGCTGGATCAAGAAGGAGGTGACGTTGCTGCACCGTACGTGTGTTGAACACGGAGGTGCCGTCCGTTCGGCGCTAGATCATCGGTGACGAAGAACGTGAAGAGTACGACTACTTCATCCTTGCTTCGTTGAAAGCTTCCGCACGCAATCTTCATAACGGTATGTAGATGCACTCTTAGTTGCTCGTTGCTAGATGTCTCCATAGTTGGATCTTGGTGAAAGCGTAGAATTTTTTTGAATTATGCTACGTTCCCCAACAGAAACACATAGGTGATTTTTAATTTTTTGATTGGTGTAGAAACAGGGATTATGAAGAAGAAAGAGGCCAATGAAAACTATACATTAGAAGAAAAAAACATTCAAAAGGCATTGTATATAATTATGCGGAATACTCGCCAGTATAACGGAATGACAACAAGATATAAAGTTAACAGAAAAATTTCAAAAGCCATACTTGTCACCTAATTTCTTTGATTGCATTATCACTTACGCAAGCTTAAAATTTGTACTAAACCGATGGGAAGGCGAAGTGACATTTACAAATGCCCTGAAGACCATAACTGACGCTTGCCAATAAAAACAAGATCTGATAACTGCTGAAGAAACATCATTTAGGAATTGCCTCAAATCCAAAGAATTGATGAAACCAAATCAATATTATGGAACAAAACAAAAGAAGATGTTTAAGTCACCGCATCCAAAATCAGCCATCTGCTTTTCTTTACCAACACACCACCTAAATTATGATTCGTGAAGAACCGATAGATCTGACACCCAGCTCTATCTCTCCACTGGATTGGATGTTGTCGAAATAGAAAGAGGCCGGTGACCAGGTAAAAAAAAATAGGAACCCGTAAGAAAAAAGGTAACCAAAACATAGGAAAACAAGAACACACTGAACCGAGGAAAACAATAGGGTTCTCTCACTCACGAACAGAAAGGAGGCGGCGGCGGCGGCTGGGAGATCTCGCATCGGCGGCGGCGCGCGTGAAGGTGATTCTTCTCTCTCCGTCCTCTTTCCTTTCTTTCTCTCGAGTCGGGGCCGGAAGGCTGCGCCGGACGGCGAGCGCCTCGCAGTTGCCCGTCCTCTCTCGTCTATATCCCCCCTCTCTCTGACCGCGGCGGGAAGGTACTGCGCGTGCTGCTTCCTTCCCCTCTGACGGCAAGCAGCTCGGTTCCGGGGGCCCGTGCCCTGGCCTGGAACGGCGAGAGGTTTCCGGGCCTGGATCGGCGTCTCCCCCCTCTAGGCCTCTCTATCCTTAGTCCTCTCAGATGCGCGCGTGCATCCGCAGCGAGCAGGAGGAGCTGCTGTTGCGCGACGGGCGGGCCGCTAGGTCATCTCCACTGTCACTGTTGTCAGGCAGATGCTCCTAGCGCTTGGGGAGAAGGATTTCGTTCCGATGTTCGTTCTGAAATAGTCGAATTGGGGCGCAAACTCTGAGCGATCTCGAACCTCGATCTGGATCGGGTTCCGAAGCTCAAGGTGTCTGGTTGCCGGGTAGGGTTGCTAACTTGCTATGCTGCAGTAACAGGTTTTCTCATAAATTTGTTGTGCCAAGCTGAACCGCAGAACAACAGAAGTAATTCTAGTTCAAGCAGATGAAATAGCCCCAAATAGCTAGGTTTTGCCTTGTAGTTGTTGAATCTGGTTGAGAGTTTCTGTAGCAACCTTTCAAACTTGGTCAGGGCAGCATTGTGTATGCGATGTATAGAAAGTTTATGATTGGATACTTAATATGTTTCCTCTGCAAACATCATCAGCTTTCTCTCGTGGTATTTCTGGAAACACTCAATTTGTTGTTTGCTTCAATACACTTTCCAACATTGCTCATTGTTAGTATGCTTCAGCAATATGTTTGCCTTTGATGACCTTGGTAATTTTCTTTCTACAGCAGTATATTTGTCTTTTTGAGTGTTAAGTTATGGTGATTATTGCCAACTGTGTGTACGGATTATTATTTGTTTTCTTTGCTTCCTGAAAAATTATCTCTTGACTTCTTGAGACACTATCACTTGGTTACGCTGCAATGGACTTTTACCCAGTTTTGGTTCTAAATGAATGTTCATTTTCTCTCTGCAGTTTTCCTTCTTTGCTGGTAGCGCATCACAAGGAAAATGGCAGGCAGAGCAGGTGGTGACGGCAAAGAACCCATAAATGAGCAAGTAGTTGCAAATACCTATGCCAACATGCGCACTGAAATGAACCAACTCTACACCAAGATCACGGAGCTGGAAATGGAAGTCAGTGAGCACTCCCTTGTGATTGGCGCAATAGAGCCCCTGGACCCCACAAGGCGTTGCTACAGAATGATTGGTGGAGTCTTGGTTGAGAGGACCATCAAGGAAGTCTTGCCCGCCGTCAACCGCAACAAGGAGGGCCTTGAAGAGGTGGTCGCTCGCATGAAGGAGGCTCTGGAGAGGAAAAAGAAAGAGATCACCGAGTTTGAGCTCAAGTACAAGATCAGGATCCGGAAGGGCGACAACAGTGCTGAGGAAGAAGGCACCATGAAGGAAGCCTCTGCGCAGGGTGTTCTTGTTGGCCCTGCTGGCCAGTAGAGCAGAATGACAGGACACAAGGAGACTTGCATAGTTCTTCATCGAAGCCATATTGCGCGTTGCCGTCTGTCTGTCAACCTGACATAGTGATTGTGTGTTTGTGGGTGCAGTTTATCATGCTGCACTTTTGCAGCACCCTCGAATTCTCGTGTTTAAAACTAGATATTATGCTGGATCAGAACTTTGTTGGTAACTGCAGATTTTGCCCAGACTTGCGCATCCTTCGTCATCGTTCTGTTTTTTGTGCTTCAGAATTTTTCGTCTATTGATGGCTCTTCGTTTCAAGATGAGTTTCACAGATTATTTTTTCTACTCCCTCCGTTCCCAAACATTTGTCTTTCTAAAGATTTTAACAAGTGACTTCATACGAAGTAAAATGAGTGAATCTACACTCTAAAATATGTCTACATACATCCGTATGTTGTAGTCTATTTGAAATATCTAGAAAGACAAATACTTCCTCCGTCCAAAAATACTAGTCATCAAAATGGACAAAAAGGGTTGTATCTAGAACTAAAATACATCTAGATACATCCCTTTTTATTCATTTTGATGACAAGTACTCCCTCCGTTCGGAAATAGTTGTCATCAAAATGAATAAAAAGGGATGTATCTAGATGTATTTTACTTCTAGATACATTCTTTTTTGTCCATTTTGATGACAAGTATTTTCGGATGGAGGGAGTATTTCCGAACGGAGGGAGTATTTAGGAACAGAGGGAGTAGATCAGAATTGGATGAGACCTGATCAGGCCTTTTGTTGTTTGAATGACAAGCTGCATGCTTCTTCTAGATCAAGTTTGATGGGACCTGGTCAGGCTTTCCATCCAAGTCGTTTGGCTTTTCGATTATCTGGTGGGACACTTTAAACTTTCCATCTAAATCGTTTGGCAAGATGGTAGTGATTGCCTCATGTAGTAACCATATATTATACTACTCTGGAAATACTTATCATCAAAATAAATAAAAGGGGATGTATCTAGATGTATTTTAGTTCTAGATACATCACCTTTTGTAGTATTTTCGGACAGAGGGAGTATAATCTATACAATGTGGCTTCCCTTTGCGTTCCAAAAAAGTCTGCATGTTCATGTGTCAAGGTGCAAAATCAATGGCGGCTTAACCAGGGCAAGCACAGCAAAACCCTCCTCTTGAATTGGGCAACCAAGGAATCCCGTCCCTGATGGCTTCTCCGAGTCTCATGTCCCCGGCGGCTTCTCCAAGTAGTGGTCCGGGGAACCAGGATGCTGCCGATGGATCTCACTCAAGTAAGAAGTCTCACTCTGTTCTTCAAGATGAATCATCGGCAAATTCTCCTGCTGCACCCATGTAGAACTTCTACAGGAAACCATGACCACTGAACACAAATCTGTTGATGCCAAACAGCGACGAGCAGTTAGTTATGTTGCATTTGAAAAAACAAAGCAGAAGCATGTACAATACCCCGATTTCACATTTAATTGCATGTGAAGACGTTCTTGCACAAACCTTATAATGATATGAAATAAAAAACAGAACAAGGATCGTATAGTCCATCTTGATTTCTCCTCTAAACCTTAAGATTACTACAGTATTGATCTCTGTTGCATTGGCATGTCTGTGGATTAACTAAATTGAATCCTAATTGATATAGGATTTGCAATAAACCACGGCAGATCGCAGTGATAAAAGGGTAACAAAGCTTGGCATGACAATTTATGTCTGAAGAGGAAGCTTATTTATTTTAGAACAAGTATGGTGAAACTATCGGTTTCAGCATCAGAAGTAGTGGCCATAAAGCGAAGAACTCTTCTGCAATGCAGCAACACACATTTACATGCTCTCGTCAAGGTATGTATTACTTTTAATTTGTTTTGATTCTAACCACTTACTTATGCTCTAAGACAATTACTACAACTCATAGGCCGCCGGCAAGAAGATAAAAGAGAGGAGCCATTTAGTTACAGTAGGCCTGAAAAACGATGTGGTTGTAATGCCCGTATGAAGATAAGCCTTAAAAATGGATTTTATTATGTATGAATTCGAGGCGTCACATAACCACACTCTTGCTCATGGAATCATGGCCCAATACTTGAGATCCCAGAGAAAAGTAACAGAAGCACATATAGCAAATTCAGAGGTTGCAAAGTCAGTAGGCATTTCAAATAAAGCAACATTCGATTTGATGGCCAAGGAAGCATGTGGAAGTGAAAACCTTGGCTTTATATGTGAAGATATGAAAACTCCTTTGTACTAAAGAGAACAATAAAAGTGAAGGAAGGTGACACATGGGGAGTATTAGAATATATGAAGAAGAAAGTCTTGGAAGAAGTCAACTTTTTCTATTCAATTCAGATTGATGAAGCTGAGTTGATAAAAATATTTTTTGGATTGACTTCAAAATGGTATCCGACTATGCATTATTTGACGATGTTATGCTTTGACACTACGTACATGAAACTAGATGATGGGCGCCCATTTGGTTTGACTGATGGGGTGAATAATTATCAGAAAACTATTGTCTTTGGTGCCGCTCTTCTTTATGATGAAACTGCAGCAAGTTTCGCTTGGTTCTTCAGAACTTTCCTAAAAGTTATGTCTGGAAAACATCCACGTACAATTCTTATCGATGAAGATGCGGCAATGGCAAAGACAATCCGTAAAGTCTTCCCTCAAGCTCACCATTGACTTTGCGTGTGGCATATGAATCAAAATGCTTGCAAGCTTCTCGTTGGAGTTGTGACGAATATAAGAAATTCAATGTTTATTTCCAGCATTGTATATATGATACAAAGAGGAATATGAATTTGTAAGTGCATGGTATAAAATGATTGACAAGTATGGACTAGGTGACAATGCATGGCCGCAAAGGCTATTTGAGAAGAAAGAACACTGGGCACGGGTGTATGGTAAAAATGCGTTCTCTGCCCACATGAGCACTACCCAAAGAAGTGAAAGCATGAATAATGAAATAAAGAGGTACATTAGTATTAAATATGACATGCTTACTTTCTTTAAACATTTTGAATGGACAGTTTCAGATAAAAGATGTGAAGAGGTGAAGTATGACTTTAAGGCAACACAAACTACTTCCAATCTCAAGACTGAATCTAGCTATATGCTAACACAAGCTGAAGCTACATATACCCATGCAATATTCAAGATGTTTCAAGATCAACTGCTACGGACTCTGAACTACGACACATTGCTTTGTGATGGATGTGACACAGAGTTAAAAGATTTATGTAGTAAACATTTATGGCACACAATGTGAACATGTTGTTAGATTCATTCCAAAAGAAGAAAAGGCCAGTTGCAGCTGCAAAAGGTTTGAGTTTGCTGGAATCCTTTGCTCTCATTGCTTAAAGGTACTTGATATTAATAATATCAAGCATATCCCGGAAGAATATATCTTGAAAAGATGGACAATTGATGTCAAAGCTCTGGATATAACAAGCAAATTCAACCCGAATGAGAACCTCAAAGCAAGAATGTCCAATCGCCACAAGGAATAGTGCATAATCTTTCTGAAAATAGATGCCCATGCCGTTGAGTGAGAAGAATCGTACAATAAGGTTGCTATATGTGTAGATCAATTAGCACAAGATTTGGAGAAATGCTCTAAGCTTAGGGCCGATCTAGATTTGGGAGACTCCTGTCGTAAAGAAAGTGCATATTATTAATTATTTCTTAGACTATTGCCAAACAAGGTCTGACATTTACCATTACAGTGGCAGGAGTGAACATCCGCTCTAGTAGAATTTCCAAACACAATGATGGGCTTGCGAAGCCAAACAGTATAAAGGTAAAGGAGAAGAGTGTCAAATGATCTAAATGGCTCGTTGGTGGATTTGAGAAAGCAACTTCAAAGAAGAAAAAGAACACAAATGATATTGTACAACTAGAGCTTCATGGCCCCTCAAAGGTATTATACTTTGTCACTTTGTGTCTTATAAAACCTTTAATTGTACTGACCTTTCTCTATCATTTTGACACGCCCCATTGGAGAAACCAACTTCAAAGAAGAAAAATAACAAAAATGATATTGCACAACTACAACCTCATGGCGGCTCAACGGTATAACACTATCGCTTGTTTCTTATAAAACCCTCAAATGTACTAACCTGTCTCTATCATTTTGAACAGGGTCCTTTAGAATTTGTTGGAAACCAAATGGGTGCATATCAATTACACTACAACACTATCCTAAATGCTTCAATGCAACCATCAATTGGTAATACCATCCCAATACCACCGCAACCCCCAACAACTATTGGCGAGATTCCAACCATACAACACAATAGTGGTACAAGCAGTCCATGCTTTCAAGTTTACTATTTTTTAAACTTCATTGAAACTGAACTTAGCTACTTTGTGCATAGGGTCATCCGACAAACCACATGTACACCTATTTACAACAACACACCTCTGCTTTGAATCCCTCCCTGCAATAGACAATTGGAGAAAAACAAAGCTTCCTTCTTCAACTGAAGCCAACAACTATCCTAAATGCCACAATGCAGCCATCAACTGGTCAGAGCTTCCCGATGCCACCACAAACCCAAGGACCCCACAATACTTCAGTAGTATAACATTCCACCCTCTCGAGTTTTCCAGTTTTAAAATTTTATTGAAACTGAACTTTGCTACTTTGTGCACAGGGTCATCCAACAAACCACATGTTCATCAATTCACAACAGTAGAACTCTGGTCTGAATCCCTCCCTGACAAAGGCCATTGGAGCCTATAGTTCGATGACAAGAGAAAATCAAGGCCTCCTTCTTCAGCCTAAGGCGACATCTATCATAAATGGTCACACCATCCTAATGCCACCACAGACCCATGACCCACACTATACTCTAGTGGTATAACATTCCATACTTTCAAGTTTTCCAATTATTGCACTACAATGAAACAGAACTTTGCTACTTTCCCGTGCAGGGTCATCCGACAAATCATAGGTATACCTATTTACAACAACAACACTTAGCGCATAATCCCTTGCTGCAAAAGACCACTGGAACCTCTAGCCGCGCTCCCTACCCTTGTGGCTCACCTCACAATGCCCTTTGGCCATAAAATCCCATTTACTCTAGAAAAAAAATCATAGATAAGTATCGGGACTTTCCACCGCCGTCTCGGGCACTTTTGCTCTCCGGGGGAGCGATTGACGATGCCATGGACCTACGGTAGGGTCATAGGCCTGACCTAGACACCCTACCCAAGGTCACTACCCTAGAATCAAGGACATTCAAAGTATAACAAAGGATAGCGACTGAAGTAACCCCAGAGTGCAATCCACTCGACCAATTATCTCACTCGGATACCCAAATTCCATTCGACCAGGATGAAGTCACTCAACCATACAAGAAACCACTCGGAGTACAGAAGATCTAAAGTCACTCAGGATGACAACGGTCAGGTGTTCACTCTGCAATCTTAAAGGTCATTTATAGCTCTTTATAGCTGGCGTTATCAGTAATGCCCTGTATTAATGGACATTGAACCCTATGTAACGGGGGATGGCTGGGGTCCTGGTACAAGGGTTCGCACCCCTGTAACACACACCCTCATATTCCAGTCGACCGCCTCAGGGCACCGAGACGTAGGGCTTTTACCTCCTCCAAGAGGGGCCTGAACTCGTAAACTCGTGTGTACAACCTCGTCGTAGTTAGGATCTTGCCTCCTCATACGTACCCCTTACTCTTACTGTCAGACTTAGTACCATGATAGTTGGCGCCCACCTTGGGGCAGGTATCTTAGCGACTTCCAGCGAGGTTGCAATTTTTCCGATCTTCATGGTTTCCGGCGGTGGTCTGGCTCTGGGCCATGAGATCTGACTCGGCGCGCTCGTCTTCATTGCCGATAACTCCGCCTGGCTCCAGGAGGCCCCCTCGACGTCGAGGCACTTCCCGTCCGTGGGGCGGCGCACTTTCGCGTGAGTGCCTGTGGCGTCCTCGTGTGGCAGTCGTTGACCCAGTATCGGTCGGCTCCTACATCATCCACTCTCCCTGCTGTTCGCCACCGCAAGCGGTCCGATCGATCGCTGTTTCAACGCTGGGTGAAACATGCGGTGGCCCGTCAGTCTGCCACTGCCAAGTTGCGGCAACCGAGCCCGATGAATCTCTTTATGGTCCAGTCGACTGGCTCCATATAAACTCTTTTGGAGTGCGGAAGCAGTGACCCTGCGGCGGAGGTCCTTATGGTCGATTCCCGTCGCAGCCCACCTGTGTACCCTCGCGACGATGGCGGCAGCGGCAGCGATGGTCCGTCATATGGTCACGATGAGTATGAACCTCAAGCCCTCACTGCGTAGCAAAGGGAAGAGTTGCATCGCCGTAACGTCGAGGCGCTCTAGACCCCCATCGTGGGGGAGACTTCCGAGGCTCGGGCCTTGGAGGCCGCGCGCCTGGCCACCTTGGCCAAACGTGCACGTATGGAGAACCTTCAACATTCATTCGACGAGCATGCCCGTCGATTGATCCCCAAATCCAGCCGACGGCAACGACAGTTGTTTCCGCCTGAGCCCCAGGTGTACCGCACTCTGATCCAGAATCTTACAGCTGCAGCCCATATAGCAGAGTCGATTTAGCCGTCCCAATCAGAGGCTGGGAGAGGTTTGATGCAGATTCGAGCGCTGCTCTGAGTAACAGGCGAGCAAAACACAACAGTTTCTCAGTCACGCAACAGGATCCACAGCAGGTCTGTGGTGGCGGACACAGTCTAGTCGGCTCACAGCCCAAAATCGCCTCCGCGGCGTGAGGGTCGTGGGCACCGCCAAGAGCAGTATCTGGGTCGGAACTACGAGCAGTATGATCATCGAGTCGACCGTGATGACCGCCGTCGAGTGACTATGCCACCTCCAAGGGGCGGGTCGTATGTGCCCTGGCAGTACAATGACAGGCGCTCGTATGGCGATGAGCGAAGGATCCTAGTCGACCCCAGAGAGCCCGGGTTTGATGCAGGATCGATTCTTGTGCAAGGTCCGATCGACAGAAACCGGGCGCGAAGGACAGGACAAAGATCGTTCGATTGGCAGCAGAGTGCATGTTTCTGGGCCTGAATGTTTTAGCAGAGCCATCAGAGCTGCAGAGATCCCTCCCAACTTCAAGTTGGCGATGGGAGTAAGCAAATTCACTGGTGAGTCAAAGCCAGACACGTGGCTAGAGGATTACCGAGTGGCTGTACAGATTGAAGCGACAATGATGATGTAGCCATGAAGCACCCCCCCCCCCTTGTTCAAGATCAAAATGAAATCTCTGTTATTGATCGATTGAGAGTACAACTTATATATGTGCTGGAGAGACGCGACGATCCATAGGGATGCACCGGTTCCAGGAGAGAGGCTTCAGTTGCTACCGCAATCGCACGACCGTTCAGGCAAGGGGAGATTTCCCTAATTACATATCGTAATTAATTCTAACACTCCCCCTAATTACGCTTGACCATATAGAATCATCTTCAAGATTATCCGGGAAGTTCCATCACCTCAAAAAGGATTCTCCTCCAAAAGTTCTTCATAACATCTTTGATGAGATCCTGAAATATAATCTCACAAAGGGATAACATAACATGATGTATTTAAACAAGAATATCTCAAGAAGAGACTCCTCCTGATTCTTGCATATTCCGAAGTTGTCATATACCAATTCCATGAACACATTTCCGGAACATAGAAGTTGGTAGATACCTGGTGAACAAATCAGTCGCATGATTTGACTTGCAAGATATGCAATATGGTGATATTGCTTATTATGTAACCTGTTTGCATCTGGACAACACAAGAAACATTATCGTTGAGATAATGGTTGGTGGATGTAGCCATGAGGTTTGTTTTGAAGACTTCATGAGAGGGCTACCACACCTAGTAGAAACACTAAGCTTGTCTACGATATGACATAGTGGGGATCTGATCGATGTATCCAATGATATCGGAGTTCACATTTCTGTGAAACTGAAAAACCAGGACAAGGTGTTTGATGCCTTGGAGATATCGAAAGATATTTTTGAGTACCAACCAATTGTGTTTGGTGGATCCAATGGCATTATGGAACATGGAGTCCCAATATCTCATTTCCATCATCTCTTGGTCTAAATAGATCTTTCTCCACGTCTAGAGAATGAACTACCATGAGAGTTATTGATGGATAAGATTTGTCCACAATGAATTTCTCCAATATATTATGGATATAGATAACATAGTATACCATAATGTATGAATGAAGGTGCTCAGTTTATAGTAACGAGCAGTATTTTGGTTTACCCAAATTTTTCATTTTAAACTTCGTCATTTAGATGATTACATGTGTCGTCATTGCAGACACACAAACATGGATAATCATCATTGTAGGAGTAATCCTTGTGTATAAGGATCTCACTACGTCAGTTGTACCATATGTACCGACGATAATAAGTCGTACGATGACTTACTGATTTTACACAATGTATGTTGCATTTTGTATTTCGATTCAGAATTGAGATTCCATCGGGAATCAATCATATATGTCTGAATCTAGTGATCCATATGGATATGTAATCACTACATCTATCAACTGCAAAGATAGATGGTTTTGTGCTGCCAATAATATAAGTTATTGGAAAGAGATTCCATCTCTGGAGAATAGTTGGGTATCTGCGTGAACCCTTGTGCAACAATACTTGCTCTTTATTTCACCACCTCGTTATTCTCAATTCTGTTTCCAGAAGAAAACTGGTATAGGTATTGCTTATGAATACCTTCCCATTATTGAGCAAGATCATTTCTACCTAGATTATACCCTTTGCTTGAGTTCAGTCCGAGTGTTGATCACACTTTGCCATGGCCATGATCTTTGGATCTGAATCACTTGAAAGGTTTTTTCAATCTAGTTGAGAAATGTATGTCGACAATTGTAGACTTCCAGTTATATGTTTCTTCAGAATCTATATATCAATATATAGTTGATGGAAATATCGTTATCCATGGTGACTGCTCGCGATTTCCCAATGCGATTGAGTCGGGTATTCTGATGTCCCAGTCATTGTGTGCACTATGACCTGGGTTGGTTGAGGTTTCCCGTCCACTGGGTGTATACCACTACTAGGAAAAGGACTATAGATGATATTGACACTAATGGCGCACCATGCATGTGGTGCGCCACTGCTATATAGTAGTGGCGCACCAGATACAGGTGCGCCATTAGTGTCCTCATTACTAATGGTGCACTAGAGACAAGGTGCGCCATTACTAACATTTTTTTCTAAAACTACTAATGGCGCACTAGGGGGAGGTGCGCCATTACTAGTTTTAGCTAGTAATGGCGCACCACACACTCCGTGCGCCACTACTAACAATTATTTTAATTTTTTTTATTTTTTATTCAAAAATAGTAATGGTGCACCACTTAACAGGTGCGCCATTAGTAAGCAGTGTTACTAATGGCGCATTTTAATGTGGTGCACCATTGGTAACCTGAGATCTTTTTGACATATCCATCTACCACACTCACTTTCCCCACTTCATTCTCTCCACCTCCTCCTTCAAGTTTGTCTCGGCTGCCTCCTCCTCCTCACCTCATTTGCACCATAGATTCACCCAAATTAAGTGGTTAAATTACCTTTTTTGATAGGTAAGTAAGGGGAAAGCTTTCTTTACATTGTAGATCTACTTTTTTCTCCCTCCAACAACGTGCACATGCACTTTTTATGGCCTAGATCTTCGTATGTTTGTGGTGTTGCATATGTTTGTGGTGTTGCATATGTTTGTGTTTGCAGGTACCGGTATTTGAAATACATAGTTGCCAATATTTTGCCGGAATGTTGATTCATTTCCGTTTCGGCGAGAATTTGGCACTATGCATTCTTTTTGGTCCTATTTTTAGGCAAAGTCATGCCAATTTTTTTTGGGTTCTAAAATATTGTTTTGCTCTACCCCGCAGGCGACTATGGTCCGCACAATGACCGAAGGCATCGTGAATAGGTTTTTGAGCTCCGCAAAGGCCGAGATGCTTCAAAAGAACGAGATAGACATAAGATGTCCGTGTCGAAGATGCAAGCTGAAGAGCCTTATTACGGACCCGAATTCCGGACAGGTGCGGGAGCACCTGCTCTTGCGTGGTTTCATGGATGGCTATCGGTGGCAAGGTGATGAAGATGACTATGAAGTCGTCCATGGGGGCCGGGCATGAAATGAGGAAGGGCAGCAAGACAACCGCGGCGAGGGCGGGCGAGAAGACGAAGAATCTCCAGGACATAGTCATCGTGTAGAAGATGCCGGACATGATGATGAGGAAGATCAAGATGAAGGGCATGATCATGAAGACGAAGATGCCGGACCAGACGACGATGGACCATCGATGGGCTGGGTGCAGGACCCTCATATTCAAGAGCAGCTTCGCAGACAGATAACGCAAGAGCTGCCGCCCGAGAGAAAGCCAAGCTGGATCAACTGGAGATAGACGCGGTTACTCCATTGTATGAAGGATGCAGGCCCAAGGATACCCGCTTGAAAGTAACGCTCATGGCTCTGGAGATGAAGGTAAAACACAAAATGACCGACGCATGCTTCGACGAGAACATGTCATTCTGGCACGAACGTCTTCCCAAGGGGAACAAGTGCCCGACTAGTTTCGAGGAGGCGAAGAAAATCGTGTGTCCTCTGGATTTACCACACGTGAAATACCATGTGTGCATTAACAATTGCATCATTTATCGGGATGAGCATGCGGAGTCTACCATATGTCCGGTGTGCGGCGTCACTCGATACAAGAAGAGGAAGAAAGATCCTCAAAAAGTGGTGTGGTACTTTCCGATCACTCCTCGTCTGCAACGTTATTTCGCGGACCCTAAGCTAGCAAAGCTCCTGCATTGGCACGCGGATAGGGAGGAGAAGAAGCGAGAAGATGACGGAAATGATCCGAATATAAATGAAAAAGACAAGATGCTGAGTCACCCTAAGGATGTGAGTCAGTGGCAAGCGTTGAACTTCGAAGACGCAGAATTTGGGGACGATCCAAGGAACATCATGCTGGGCGCGAGCACCGATGGAGTCAATCCGTTTGGCAGCCAGAGAAGCACACATAGCACCTGGCCTGTGTTTGTGTGGATGTACAACCTCCCCCCTGGTTGTGCATGAAGAGGAAGTACATTCACATGAGTATGCTAATTGAAGGGCCAAAACAACTAGGGAACGACATCAATCTGTATCTGGGGCTGCTGAAAGAGGAGCTAGACACGCTGTGGAAAACGCCAGCCAATACGTGGGACACCGTAGACAAAGAATATTTCCCTATGAGAGTCGCACTGCTCACGACGGTGCACGACTATCTCGGTTACGGATATGCCGTGGGGCAGGTGGTCCACGGGTTTTTTGGATGCGTCAGGTGCATGGACGACACAACGTATCGCTAGCTAGATAGAGATCCCGGGTCTTCGAAAACTGTGTTCATGGGACATCGAAGGTGGCTTCGCGATGATGACTCATGGAGAAAATGCAAGGATCTGTTCGATGGTGAAACCGAACCCCAAAGACGCCCGCGTACGAGGAGCAGCAAGGAAATAGATGAGCTGTTAAAAAATTGGAAAGAGTGCCCACCATCGGGAAAGAAGCGAAACGCGCCAGAGCCGCTGCTGAAGGTATGGAAAACGAGGTCTGTTTTCTGGGACTTGCCGTACTGGAAGATCCTCCGTGTGCCTCACAGCCTTGATGTCATGCATATCACGAAGAACGTGTGCGAGAGTCTGCTTGGTACCCTGCTCAACATGCCAGAGAGGACCAAAGATGGGCCGAAAGCAAGGGTAGACTTGAAATCAATGGGCATCAGGGAGGAGCTTCACGCTAATGATGGATGATGATGATGAGGCGAAGCAGGACACGGAAAGTCATCGCAAAGGCAAAAAGGCCAAGAAGATCGGAAATGACTACCCTCCCGCGTGCTTCACTCTAAGTTGGGAGGAGATCGAGCAGTTTTTCACTTGCCTCGTAGGAGTAAAACTTCCTTACGGTTACGCGGGGAAGATAAGCAGATACCTAGACTCAGCGAAGCAGAAGTTCAGCGGGATGAAGTCTCATGACTGTCACGTGCTGATGACGCAGATACTTCCAGTTGCAATCTGTGGGATCATGGACGCACACGTTCGGGAAGCGCTATTTGGCCTATACAACTTTTTCGACGTCATCTCTCGGAAGTCGGTTGGCGTGAGGAAACTCAGAAGGCTACATGAAGAGATCGTGGTGATACTATGCGAGCTTGAGACGTACTTCCCGCCCGCATTCTTCGATGTTATGGTGCATCTGCTGGTCCATATCGTGGAGGATATCATTCAACTCGGGCCGACGTTCCTGCACAACATGATGCCGTTCGAAAGGATGAATGGTGTCATCAAAGGATGCGTTCGCAACATGTCACGTCCAGAGGGAAGCATAGCCAGAGGCTTTCTGACTGAAGAGTGCATCTCCTACTGCACGAATTATCTAGGCATCGAGAACCCCGTTGGTCTGCCCGTCAACAGGCACCTCGGCAGGCTCACTGGATGGGGTCACCGCGATGGTCGCCGCGAAATGCATGTCGACTTCGAGGGTCGACTCGCCGACTTTGAAAGAGCAAACCTAGTCGCGCTACAACACATAGGCGTGGTCGATCCTTGGGTGGTAGAGCACAAAACCTTTATTGAGAAGACATACAATGACCGAGGCCAACAGAGGACGGACGGAGATATAATCAAAGAGCACAACTCATGTTTCACGCGTTGGTTCAAGGAGAAGCTTCTGTCGTACCCTTTACATGAGGATTCTTCCGCGGAAGAAAATCTCATATTCGCCTTGTCACAGGGCGCCGAGCACAACCTGATGACGTATGAGGCGTACGATATCAACGGCTACACGTTCTACACCGATGACAAGGACATGAAGAGCGATGGTTATCAGAACTCCGGGGTAACGATGGAATCCTACACCGGTAACGACAAGGACAGATACTACGGAAGGATCGAAGAGATCTGGGAGCTGAGCTTCGCTGGAGAGAAGGTCCCGATGTTCCGTGTCAGATGGGCCAAGAGCGTCCTAAAAGAAGACCGGTATTTCACCACCATGGTTATACCATAAGCCCAATCCAAGACCGCGGGCGCAAACGTCACCGCGAAAAATGAGCCATGGGTACTGGCTTCCCAAGTGGACCAATGCTTCTTCATTACCGACCCGTCAAAGCCCAGTCGTGTTGTCGTGAGGAGAGGCAAAAGGAAGATCATCGGAATGGATGGAGTCGCCAATGAGCAAGACTTCGACAAGTACGGCGACCCGAAGATGGAACATGACGACGACGATGAAGTGCCATACACCATAAGAAGAAGCAGGACCACCCTACCTAAAGGACGTCCGTTCAAGAGAAGAACTCCATTTGCGAAAAAGAAGGGCAAGAAGATTGAGAAAAGATAGCTAGCTAAGATCGATTGTATTTAAATTGTAGCCTTCATTTCTCGATTGTATTTCGACATATGGAAATGACATTTCTTCTGTTCTAGTCCGCATGAATATTTATTTATGTTCATTCTGATATTTTTGTTTATTCTGGTATACCAATTTTTATTTATGTTTATTCTGGTATTGAATTTCTAACTCACAAAAAGTATTGAATTTGTTAATGTTTTTTGAACTCATGAATATTTGTAATTTTCATGGGCACTTTTTGAATTCATGAGTATTTTTTTCAAATTTGATGATATTTTTTCATATTCATAAATGTTTTACAAATTTATATGATATATTTTTTCAAATATTTTCAAATAACAAATTTGATGAAATTTTCAAATAACAAATTTGATGATATTTTCAAATAACAAATTTGATGATATTTTTTCATATTCATAAATATTTTCAAATAACAAATTTTATGTTATTTTTTCAAATATTTTCAAATAGCAAATTTGATGATATTTTCATATAACAAATTTGATGATATTTTTTCATATTCATAAATATTTTTGAATAACAAATTTGATGATATTTTTTCAAATATTGTCAAATATCAAATTTGATGATATTTTCAAATAACAAATTTGTTGATATTTTTTCATATTCATAAATATTTTCAAATAACAAATTTGATGATATTTTTTCACATTCATAAATGTTTTCAAATTTGATCGTCATTTTCAAAAAAATATTAGATGCAACTAAAAATCCAAAAAAAAGTTAGTAATGGCGCACCCTTGAGAGGTGCGCCATTGCTAACCTCCCCCCCGATCTATATGTACGTGTGTGCTTGTCGGTGTACAAAAAGAGGGGCACACTTTTTGTACCCCTATAACTGTGCACGGGCAGTCTGAGCCACGGGCACCACCACACCAAGCACATCAGGGAAGGTGAGCCAAGGTAAGACCGAAGCTCGATGGAACTGGAGCAACGCCAAGAACAAGACCACAAAGAGCAAAGGGACGAAGCGGCTTCCCCCGGCAAGATCCTTGTCGGGAGCCGGTTTCAGCAGCCCTGGCAAGACCCTTGTCGTGGCCTGCTGTGGCAACCCCGACAAGACCCTTGCCGCGGCAGCTCGCCCCACGCCTACGGAGCGGATCACCCTTGAGTCCACTGCCCCCATGGGGCAAGGATTCGGGAGATATCCCCATGGTGGCATGCAGATCTTTGTGAAGACATTCAAGGACAGATACACACACTAAGAGGACGACGACCCTTGGCGGGATTCCAGCCAGGGAGGACCACAAGGCCTCCGGCAAGCACCTTGCCGGGGATGACAGCAGGCACCGCGGCAAGACCCTTGCCGGGGCCCCGGCAAGGCCCTTGCCGAGGACGCCCGCAGGGCCACCGTCAGGCCCGCACCAACTGAGTTTCCACCGCCCATGCGGCTGCCGACCCAACCAGCTGGGCAGGCTCCTGCGTGGCAACATGTAGATCTTCGTGGAGGCCCGCCGTTGCGCCACCTCAGCTGCCTGCCTGCCTACATGGCACCTCAGGCACCGCTGGCCAGAGTGCGTGTCAACACAAGGAGGAGCGGCGACGGACAAGACGGACGTCTCCCCTCGTCCCCGATAAAGCGAGGACACCTAAGCTAAGCGCATTAAATGCACCTTGTCCTGTAAAGCAAGGGATAACCTCGCATCACTGTACCCTTTCCACCTCCTGTGTGCCACTGTGGCAACCCCATTTTCCTATAAAAGGAGGCCCGAGGCGACTAGGAGGAGGATTCGGCTTTTTAGAACTCTTCACGACTCTTTTGGAGCTCCTCACTAGCTGAAGAACACAAACATATAATCCACCAAAGCAGGAGTAGGGTTTTACGCACCTTTGCGGCCCGAACCTGGGTAAAGGAACCGTGTGCTAACTGTTAGATCCGCTCTTCTTTCAACCCCGCGCCCCGCAACCGTAGTAGGGATTCTTGTGATCCCATAGGTGTCGATCCAAATACCCCGACATCTTTGGCGGGCCAGGTAGGGGGCGCAGTTGTGAGAATCGGCTTTAGCAGTTAGTTCGGCGCTCCTTCATCATCATGGCTCCCAAGAAGAAGACGACGGTGGTGGTTGGCCAGTCGGAAGCCGGACAGCCCGTCCCGACGCGGGCGAGCAGCGGACCGGTCGCGGAAAGGACCCGGGGCGCTGCTCACAAACACCAACGCCGTCCCAGCAGCCGGAGTCTGGGAGGTGGCGATGTTTGTTCGCCTGGTAATGGGCCGCACACTGCCAGTTCCAAAGATGGAGCCAGGCCCTCCGCGGGTGGCGCGGGGCCTTCCAAGGTCGCTGCCGCATCACCCGGAAGTGACGCAAGGGCCTCCAGAACTCCCACGCCGGCGCCAACAGTGCGTTCCTCTCAAGCAGCGTGTGACGAATGGCGTTGCCACCCCGAAGATCCCGGGCGTCGCCATGGGAAGAGCCCCGAGCACCACTCCCGGGACGTAGAAGACCTGCTCGCCCGCCGGGGCACTGGTGGAGACGGTATGCGACCGCGGGATCGTGATGGGGCTCCTCCTGACACGGTCAAGGGTCGAAGCGCGTCATGGTCCGTACAGGCTTCGCTACCGTTGACCCCAACCGAAACCCTGGCACGCGCGCAGTTGCTCCTCGACTTTCCTCCCGTTACGGGGAAACTCAACGAATGGAGAGCCACCATCCGAAGCCTTGTCGCAGTTGCCAACAAGGATGAACCAAACCTAGCGGAGCTCCCGGGTCGACGCTCCGATGGAGTCCCATGCACCGGTGGTGGAAGGGCCGGGAGCGCCGTGGCTACGGTGCATTCGCCTCCTCCACGCCCGGTGCCGCGTGCGTGGACTCGTCGGGACGTCGTGGGCGACGCCATCTCCATAGCGTCGTCCGACCTGCGGACCCACGGCGACCAGCGTCAAGTTCTTCAGGAGCGAGCCCATGAAGACGCTCGAACCACCATCGAGCGCCAGCGCGGAGCACGCCACCAGTCAGACAGGCGAGCAGGGCCTGCTGTGGACCGCCTGGCACCGGAGAGCCCTGGAGGTCTACCTTACGAGGTAGGCCGTCTGGCTTTTACCCGTGAGCTGCGGCAGTTCCAGTGGCCCTCTCACCGCACCTTCAAGCCGGACGTTGGCGAGAAGTACAACGGCAAGACCTTACCGGGGCTCCTCCCTTGACGACAAATAGGAAGACGCGCTTGTCACCTTCCTGCGGGTGAATGTCGACGTGTTTGCATGGCAAGCATCCGACATCCCTGGCGTTCCCAGGGAGGTGACTGAGCACCACCTTGCTGTCTGTCCTCATGCGCGGCCCGTCAAGCAGAAGGTCAGGAAGCAAGCTTTGGAACGGCAAGAGTTCATCACGGAGGAGATCCGGAAATTGGAAGCTGCGGGTTTGGTAAGAGGAGTGCTCCATCCAACGTGGTTGGCCAATCCAGTGGTAGTGCGCAAGGCAAATGGGAAGTGGAGGCTGTGTATTGATTACACATATATCAATAAAGCTTGTCGCAAGGACCCCTTCCCGTTGCCACGCATCGACCAGATTGTTGACTCCACGGCTGGGTGTGACCTGCTGTCATTCCTCGATGCCTACTCCGGCTACCACCAGATCTTCATGGCGAGAGAGGACGAAGAGAAGACAACATTCATCACCCCATGTGGTATGTACTATTTTGTACGAATGCCTTTCGGGTTGAAGAGTGCTGGCTCGACGTTTGCAAGGGCAGTCCAGATTGGTTTTGAACCCCAGCTCCATAGAAATATGGAAGCTTATATGGATGATATAGTGGTCAAAACTAAGAATAGGGCAACCCTTATACCGGATTTAGAAGAAACATTTGTCAACCTACGCAAGATCAACCTCAAGCTGAACCCTGAGAAGTGCGTCTTCTGCGTCCCGTCCGGCAAGCTCCTTGGGTTCTTTGTGTCACAGCGTGGGATAGAAGCCAATCCGTACAAGATCAAAGCTATTGAGCAGATCGAAGCACCCAAACGGGTCAAGGACGTGCGTCGGCTTGCTGGCTGCGTTGCCGCCATGAGAAGATTCATTTCCAAGTCTGCCGAGCGCGCCCTCCCCTTCTTCAAGATTTTGAAAAAGGCAGGGCCGATGGAGTGGACGACAGAAGCTGAAGCAGTGTTACAAGATCTGAAGAGGTATCTTTCCTCCATGCCAATACTAGTTGCGCCTAGGCCACAAGAACCGTTGCTGCTATACTTAGCGGCGACGAACCAGGTGGTCAGCGCCGCACTAGTGGCGCAGAGAGAAATTGATGACAGGGTCATAACAGTGACAGAGCCTGGTGCCCCTGGCGTAGAGACGACACGGCCGGTTGAAGTGCAGCCAAGGAAGAAAATGATGCAGCACCCAGTCTACTTTGTTAGCTCCCTCTTGCAGGGGGCTAGATCAAGGTACTCCGGTGTGCAGAAATTGCTCTTCGGCCTTCTCATGGCCTCGAGGAAGCTGCGTCACTACTTCCAGGCGCACGAGATCACTGTCGTCACTCGCCTCCCTCTACAACGGATATTGCACAATCCAGATGCAACGGGAAGGATTGTAGAGTGGGCACTGGAGCTGTCGAGCTCTGGCCTCAAGTTTGAAAGTACCTCGACGATTCAGAGCTGAGTCCTGGCAGAGTTCATCGCAGAATGGACCGCAACGCCTGATGAAGAAATCCAGGAAACTTCTCTCCCCGGCCAAGAGGCGAGTTGCAACTGGATCATGTACTTTGATGGAGCTTTCTCCTTGCAGGGCGCCGGGGCTGGCGTACTGCTGGTCGCGCCCACTGGAGAGCACCTCAAGTACGTAGTCCAGATGCACTTCCCCAGGGAGGTATCAACGAACAACACTGCTGAGTACGAGGGGCTGCTTGCTGGTCTTAGGATCGCGGCAGACCTCGGGATCAAGAAGCTCATTGTCAGGGGCGACTCACAGCTTGTCGTCAAACAAGTCAATAAGGATTACCAGAGCCCGTTGATGAAGGCCTACGTCGATGAAGTGAGAAAATTGGAAGAGCGCTTTGATGGTATACGGGCGGAGAACGACATCGCCGATTACATGTCAAAGCGTGCTGCCCTCAAGCTACCTGTGGAACCAGGTAACTTTGTGCTTCAGCTTTCTCAGCCATCCGTTGATCCATCAACAGAGCAGAACAAGAGGAGGATACCAGGACCCGGCAAGTACTTTCCCGCCAAGCTCCCCGGAGCCGCCGGCAAGGATGTTGCCGGAGACACTAAGCCCGCCACAGGACGACTAGCTCCGGCGGAGCGTCAAGCTCTTGCCGTCGAGACAGCCGCTCCCTTGGCGGAGGAAAGGCCTTTGGTCCTCGCCGTCGAGCCCCAGGCTCCAGCGTGGGCGCAGCATACCGTCCGATTCCTCCAGATTGGGGAACTTCCTAAGGAGCAGGAAGAAGCGGAGAAAGTATCCCGTCGGTCTGCTATGTACCAGTTCGTCGATGACGTCCTGTACAGAAAGAGACCGAACGACATGAAATTGAAGTGCATCCCTCGAGAGGAAGGACTAGAGCTGTTGGAAGAGATACATGGAGGCATATGTGGATCCCACATAGGGTCAAGAGCCCTTTCCGGCAAGGCATTCCGGCAAGGCTTCTTCTGGCCCACTGCCCTCCAGGATGCGACGGCACTGGTCATCATGTGTGAAGCATGCCAGTTCCATTCAAAGAAACTCCATCAACCAGCTCAAGCCCTTCAAATCATTCCTCTCTCCTGGCCCTTCTCGGTCTGGGGGCTCGACATACTGGGCCCTCCCCCCCGCGCCGTCGGGGGCTTTGAGTACTTGTACGTTGCAATCGACAAGTTCACAAAGTGGCCAGAGGTGGAAGCAGTAAGGAAGGTCACAACTCAGTCAGCCGTCAAGTTCTTCAAGGGAATAGTGTGCCGTTTTGGTGTGCCCAACAGGATCATCACCGACAACGGCACACATTTTACAAGCCGCACCTTCATGCAATATACCCAAGACCTCGGCAGCAAAGTCTGTTTCGCTTCCGTTGCTCACCCCCGAAGCAATGGTCAAGCTGAGAGTGCAAATGCTGAAGTGCTGCGAGGATTAAGGACAAAGACCTTTGACAGGCTGCACAAGAGCGAGAGGCGCTGGATTGATGAATTGCCGGCGGTTCTTTGGTCGATCAGAACGACGCCAAATCGAGCCACCGACCAGACGCCCTTTGCCCTGATATACAGGGCAGAAGCAGTTCTCCCCACTGAACTCATATACGGGTCACCTCGAGTGCTCGCTTATGACGAGCTTGAGCAAGAGCAACTGCGGCAAGACGACACAATGCTCCTTGAGGAAGATCGTCTTCGGGCGGCTGTGAGAGCAGCACGCTACCAGCAAGCCTTGTGCCGCTACCATAGCCGCAAGGTCCGTGCCCGAAGCTTTGAGGAAGGCGACCTTGTTCTCCAGCGCGTTCAATCGGCCAGGAATACGAACAAGTTGACGCCAAAGTGGGAAGGCCCTTATCGGGTAATACGAGTCACCAGGCCTGGCGCGATCCGCCTGGAGACCGAGGATGCCATTCCGGTGAGCAATTCCTGGAACATTGAGCATCTTCGCAAGTTTTACCCATAAGGCGCGGTTTGCCGGGCCCCCCGGCAAGTCACCCTTTTGTACAAGCCTTGCCGGCAAGGCATGTAACCCTTTGTACAAAGCCAGGCGTAGACCCTGAGAATAAATAAATGAAGGGCTGGCGCCCTAAGTTATAGCATGCATGCTGAGTCGAGTCTCGTCCTTGGTTAGGGTTGATAGTGCTTAGCGGCGGCTAACCCCTAGCTTAGAGGTCGAGTTTGTGTCTCTTTGTCTTTCCTCTATCTGCTTTGGTTCACAGGATGCACAGACATCCTTGCCGAGGCCATTTGGGAGAAGAAAGAGGAACAAATCAGCATCAAGGCCCTGGCAAGCCAGTGTTGCCAGCGGCTACAAGAGCAAAGATTCGCCCACGGCGAATCAGGATCGCCGGGGGCTGCGACTCTAGATAAGTTCTTCATCCCCTATCATGCATTCCATTATGGACTGAGGTATGTGAAATCTTGTTCTTTTCCTTAAGCTACCGTGCTCCCATAACTCTAGATCCTAGGGCTTGTTCCTGGGACTAAGTTTGGTCGTAGTCGCGGCAACGAAAAGGTGAGACGAGGGGCCTAAGACCACTTCATCCCTGCCTCCGCCAAGGGTGTGAGAAAGGTCGAGCAAAGTAGGAGGGACGGCAAGGCCTGTTGCCGGGCAAGAAAATGTTTATCCTAGAGATATCAGGGATTTATTCCCTATTGTGGGTTCTACCTACGAACAAATGACCCGGCAAACATTCCTTTTTCATTAAAAACATTCCATTCAGGTACAGTCCATAGGGAATGAAAAACATGAACAAGGAGATTACAAGTTTTAAAGTTAACAGATGCCCAAAGGCTTACAGACTAAAAAGAGATAAGATGCCCGTAATGCCTTTCTTGTCCCTCTCCTCAGGAGGCAGGTCAAGGAGGCGAGAAGGGCAAAAAGGGGCGCCTAGGCGAGCTACGGGTGGCAGAAGACACCGAGAGGACATCTCGGTGGCCGCCCAAGGGCTGGATGGCGATGACAGCGCCGGAGGCAGAGCTCGAAGACGAGGCGGCAGGACGTCAGTACGCGTCGAAGGCGTCGGTGCCCGCGTACTCCGACATGACGACCTTGCCGCCCGCCTTTTTCCTCTTCCTCTTCCGTAGCCTCCCTACGCCAGCCGCCAAGGAGACGGCCCCGAGAAGTTCAAGGAGCCGGCGACGCAGATGATGGGGTCGCCGGTGCCACCAGGAGCGGCGCCCGACACCTAGTCGGACCCGTCGTCCTGCCGTCCACCGCCCTCGTCGTCGCTGTCGCTGTCCTCCTCGTCACCCTCGTTCGAGGAGGAGTCTTCGTCATCGGAGGAGCTCTCCATGCAGCACCTCGCACGTGTCCCGAGGTGCCCGAAGACCTTGACGGAGAGATGACCATCCTCCATTAACTTGAAATGGAGGGTGAGCCCATCCGTCAGGCTGTGGATGAGAGCGAACGTCTTCCATCCTTGACGAAGATACATCACGTGAGGGGCAGGGAAGTCGACGCGGAACCGCGTGCCACTGATCCCGCAGCCCCTCATGTGCAGCCGCAGCGACTCCGGCGGATCCACCTCCATCTCCCACGCAAATGGAGTCGGGAGACGAAGGCGACGGCGCGGCGGCCCCCGCATCCTTACGAAGAACTCACAAGGGTCATCCCCAATATGGCATTCCATTGGAGGAGAGGCTGCTGGCGTTGGCGAGGCCGGCGGGCCGCCCCGTCCTCCTCTTCCCCGAGCGCCCCGGCCTCGCCCACGGCCTCGCCCCCTCCCCCTTCCCCTCGTGGCTGGTTCAGCCACTGCAGGTGCAGGAGAAGGAGGGACGCGTTGTCGAGCAGCGACCCTCGCCGCCACCGTTGAAGAGCCGGGATTTCCTCTCTTCATGGCGAACATAAGAGAGAAGCAGAAGCTGAAGAGAACGAAGATGGGGGAGTGCGGGGCGCCGTCCCTTCCCTCCGCTCTTTATAAAGGGGCGAGGCTGGGGCTCGACCGCCCCGCTCGGCCAATCAAGACACGGAAGGCGCGGGAGCCGGGACCAACCTACCGCCCCAACCAGCGACGGCTCGGTTTCCCGCCTCCACCGTTCGCCACCTCAAGCGCATGAAGGGCACGTGGCGGATATGCAGAACCGAGGGGACGGGTGAGGCGACCTCTCCCCACCCCGAGATCATGGGGAGTGGACGCCTTGACGACCGCGCCTCGGCCCCGTTCAGTAGATGGGCCGCGCCTCCACGCCTTCCCCCGTTTACGGGGAAAACGCGAGCCGCCTCCTTTCGCATTTACTGCGACGTGACACATGCCTGTGGGAACCGCCCCACGCATGCAGCCCACGTCACGCACGCCCCTCCACTCAGCGTCGTGCGCGCGGCTCGTGGGAGGCGTGGCGCGCGAATTTTTTTACCACGGTGAAAACCGCCCCGCCTGCCCACGCACCGTTCTGGGCCTGGCCCAACAACGCGTCGCGCTCATGTGTGGCCTAGGCCCGGGGGCTCCTGTTGGTGTACAAAAAGAGGGGCACACTTTTTGTACCCCTATAACTGTGCACGGGTAGTCTGAGCCACGGGCACCACCACACCAAGCACAACAGGGGAGGTGAGCCAAGGTAAGACCGAAGCTCGATGGAATTGGAGCAACACCAAGAACAAGACCACAAAGAGCAAAGGGACAAAGCGGCTTCCCCCGGCAAGATCCTTGTCAGGAGCCGGTTTCAGCAGCCCTGGCAAGACCCTTGCCGGGGCCGGCTCTGGCAACCCCGGCAAGACCCTTGCCGCGGCAGCTCGCCCCACGCCTACGGAGCGGATCACCCTTGAGTCCACTGCCCCCATGGGGCAAGGATTCGGGAGATATCCCCGTAGTGGCATGCAGATCTTTGTGAATACATTCAAGGACAGATACACACACTAAGAGGACGACGACCCTTGGCGGGATTCCAGCCAGGGAGGACCACAAGGCCTCTGGCAAGCACCTTGCCGGGGATGACAGCAGGCACCGCGGCAAGACCCTTGCCGGGGCCCCGGCAAGGCCCTTGCCGAGGACGCCCGCAGGGCCACCGTCAGGCCCGCACCAACCGAGTTTCCACCACCCATGCGGCTGCCGACCCAACCAGCTAGGCAGGCTCTTGCGTGGCAACATGTAGATCTTCGTGGAGGCCCGCCTTTGCGCCACCTCAGCTGCCTGCCTACCTACATGGCGCCTCAGGCACCGCTGGCCAGAGCGCGTGTCAACACAAGGAGGAGCGGCGACGGACAAGACGGACGTCTCCCCTCGTCCCCGATAAAGCGAGGACACCTAAGCTAAGCGCATCAAATGCGCCTTGTCCTGTAATGCAAGGGATAACCTCGCATCACTGTACCCTTTCCACCTCCTGTGTGCCACTGTGGCAACCCCTTTTTCCTATAAAAGGAGGCCCGAGGCGACCAGGAGGAGGATTTGGGTTTTTAGAACTCTTCACGACTCTTTTGGAGCTCCTCACTAGCTGAAGAACACAAACATATAATCCACCAAAGCAGGAGTAGGGTTTTACGCACCTTTGCGGCCCGAACCTGGGTAAAGGAACCGTGTGCTAACTGTTAGATCCGCTCTTCTCTCAACCCCGCGCCCCGCAACCGTAGTAGGGATTCTTGTGATCCCATAGGTGTCGATCCAAATACCCCGACAGTGCTCCATCTCGCTAACTCCCTTGCCAGACCCCCCTCGCCCCAACCTCTGTCCCGCCGCTCCCCTGCCCTCCCCACGAACCCTAGCCGCCCCTCCCCTCGAGCGCACGCAACCTCCTCGCCGGCGCCCGCTCCCACTCGCCATCCACCCACGCCCGCTCCTCCTCGCCCCCCGCGCCCGCTCCACCGCCGCCGACGACCCCCGCACCCGACGACCCCCGCACCCGCTCCACCGCCGCCGCCGTCCGCCCGCGCCCGCTCCCCTCGCCCCGGCGCCAAAGCCGTCCCCGCCCACCAAGTCCAGGATCCCGCCGCGGTACGACGTCGACACCAAGTGGGACGCTTGCCTCAACCTCTCCATCCGCCATGTCTCCTACTCCTCCCTCGCCGGCGCCTTCGGTCAACTGGAGGTGCGCCTTCGCCGGGAGGTAGCAGTTGCAGGTGCCGTACGACCACGGGCCGGTGCAACAAGCCATCTCCGGCGAGATCACGCCCCTGCACCACCGGAGGCACCACAGCGGCAACTGCAACATCAAGTTCTACATCGGTGGTAAAGCGACGGCCTTTCTTTCCTCCCCTCCATCTTGTAGCACTTCAATTTTCCCCTGGATAGCTTGTTGGTTTGGTTTGGTCTGGGGTTGCTCCTATCCATGTAGTCCGTAGCAGGTTTCAGTTCAGTGGGACACTCATAGATGGAACAGAGGAAGCATATGACATTGGAAAACAATTGACGTCATTGGTGCAAAGGTTGTTATTGCTCAAATAAAATCTTCATCAGGATTACAGTTAGCGAGTTTCTCAGTCTCCATGCTCTGAATTTTTTCACTTCTACTTTATCACACATCTGGACTTGTTTACATTCAGAATTTCTTTGGGAGGGAGATTCGTTCTGATTGTAGTTCACGCATCACAGTATCCATGTACATAACTGCTTTTGTTCTGCATTCACTCGTTGCTGCGTTTTGCTAAATGGGTTAGAGAATATTAATTATTGATTGGTCAAATAAAATCTGAGAACTTGTGAGTTGCTATTAACAGTGTTCTTTGGGATAAAAAAATCTGTAGGAATCATTTAATGCTCTTTGCATAGTTGTGCCTGTTTATTTTGTTTCCTGAAAAATAAACAGGTTCTCAGATTAGCCACTGGTCACTGTCTGCCTATTGTGTTATTTTGTTTATTTTGTTTCCTGAAAAATAAACAAGTTCTCAGGATATGTAACAACAATATAAATACCTGCCTATTGTGCAACAATATAAACTTTCTGCACTAGTTTGTGAATTCTGTAATCAATTGGTTGCCTAAATCTCTGCCTATTGTGCAACAGTTTAGCCACTGCTCACTGTCATCATTAACATCAGATATTGTCCTAGAGGTGCTCCACTTGTCTGTCAACATGGCAATCAACCATTGCTCTGAACCTAAAGGGAACATGGATTACACTCCTAGAGTTGTTGGACTTGTTTGTCAAAATACATACCATCATTTGACACATCCTAGAGCAAGTACACATAGAGTATCAGTACAAGGATCAATGAGATGCCGCACTTGTTTGTCTATGCATTATTTACAGAATTTACAAAAGAAGAATTCACTATCAGATGCTGCACTTGTCTGTCAAAATACAGACTATTGTACTCCTACTTCACAGTACTCCTTGTGTACACATTACTGCATCATTGAGAAGAATTTACAGAAGAATGTATTACTGGAGTATCATTTGTCTGTCTAGAAACATCACTAAGAAATGGAGTAGCAAATTGACTATTGTTTGATGCATTCTGGATCATATTAATAAGAAATTTACAATACTCCAAGATAAGATCAACTATGACTGTCACATCATGCATCTCTACAACAGTACGAGTACATCATTCACAAGAAACTACAACATCCACATGTTTAATTTCTACATTATGCAGCATTTGCAAGAGCATTGTACTCCTACTGATTGTGGGTCAGGAATAGTGAGTTCAAACACGAACCATATTCACATTATCCAGCAGGAAATGAATCATATAAAAAAAATTGTCCATGTTAAATGCATATCTGATGTTTTAGCTTATAAAACAGTTCTCATATAAAAAAAATTGTCCATGTTAAATTAGTATACTATGTGTGTTAATTTTTTCGATTTTTTTGGGTTATTTTTGTGTTAGTAGATCTCATATTTTTTTGTCAGTTACTTTGTATGCCTGAATATTAGTTACTAGTTACTAGTTTTGACAGTTTCGTCAGTGTTAGCATATGTTTCAGACCTAATTTCATATTTGCTAGCTATATCAGCCAGTGTAATTGCTTTATTCTGCTACATATGTCAGTGTCAATGGTAATATGTGATATCTTTTTTTCAATGCTATTTATGTGAGGATGTGAACAATAGAGTTTCTGGATGCATTCTAGAGAGATTGTAGAAAAAAGATTTTGGTGGCAACCTTTGGGCATATAAAGTTGGGCTGAATGGGAGGGGAGCTTTGTAGGTAGCATACATACATATGGTCTATGGCCTTTTCATCCATCATTTACACTGTGAATCCAACATTGTGGTGCTGCTTTGTTTCTTTGGATTGCCACTTTAGCTTTTGCCAAATGCAAATATAGGATGTAGCTTACCACATTTGCCCCATCACTTTGTTACCCCTTTCTCCTGAAATGTTGATTAATTTCCGTTTCGGTTGAGATAGGGGCACTCCTAGGTCAAGAAAATCAGCAAAAGTCATGCCCAATTTTCTTGACCTAGAAGGTGCCCGATTCTCAACCAAACCAAAAATTAATCAGCATGTATCTTGACATCAACCAACTTTCTGGGCGCATCCCTCGACAACTAGGTTATCTTGAGAACTTAGAGGAGTTGTGGCTTTGGAAAGAGGGCTTGAAAAGCTACTCCTACTAGCTAGATGGAGATTTGTGCTCTGCTGTGGCACACACTAGTTATTTGGTCAACTTAGAGATCTTGTTCCTTGACAATAACCAACTTTTTGACCAAACTTTTTTCCTATTTAGAGCGAACATGGCCCACAACGATGAGGCCGGCGGTTCGGGCAAGGCATTTTGGCAGCTGTCCCAGGAGATGGAGGAACAACCTCACCGCTATGAGGACGCCGCGGAAGACACCGACCCCGACTACACAACCCCTAGTGGCGTCGGGGATGACACCACTGATGCCGCCGCCGAGGATGCCACCATTGATGATGACACCACTGATGCCGCACACACAGATGGTAGCCAACCGAAGAGGCAACGGAAGGACCGACGCTCGAACGTGCTCGGCACCGTCAAGGAGGAATTTACTGAAGTGTCCTCCAGTGGGCATCCAACGGCGCCCAAAGAATTAGTCAAGGGGTACGCGGTACAGCTCGGGTGCATTCTCCGGAGCACCGTCTCGATCAACACCAAGAACCTGAGGTATCCTGACCGAGGGAATTTGCGCAACCTCCTCTTCACGAAGCTGCACGAACGATACAAGTTCCCCGATGAGTTCGCAAACACACGCCTCTCAAGGAATAAAGTGAACAGTGCCACCCTCACGAAGATGAGCACGACCCTGGCTACTTGGAGAGCCGCGTGAAGAGTATGATTGATAAAGGTGATAGTTATGAGAAGATCAAGGAGAAACATCCTTCGATCAGCAAAGCTAACTACCTCGAGTTCAAGATCAAGTGCGAGAGCAACGCCATCCGAGGAATCAAGTCAGTGGGGGAAAGATATGCGGGAGTTGAACTTAGGGGTCCACAAACTCGGTCCCGGCGGTTAAAGAGTGGCGGAAACTATATGGGACAAGGAGGACGCGGAGCGTGCCGAGCAAGGCCTACGGCCCCTCTTCGATAAATACCGTGACAAGCAGACCAGGAACTATGTCAGGGCCCGGTACAAGATTGACCCGGTAACAAAGGAGCTTACCACGGATCCGAAGACCAAGAAGCTTGAGCTTGTTCTGGTAAGAAATACCCCCCCCCCCCCGCGTAATTAGCTCCATATGGTTGCATTCTAATTAATGAAGCCAAATTTCTAAATGGTTCACGTTCTTACGCAGGCTTATGAAAGCAGTAGCGCGGGGTCGTCTAAGAGCTCCCCTTATGACACCACTTTAAATAGGGCGTTGAACGTAATGAAAAACAAGGATAAGCTTAGTAAGCCGTCGTCAGCTGGTTGTGTGGCTGGCAAAGGCTTGTCCACGAAATGGTCAGAATACTATATCGCTGGGCGAAAGGAGAAAAAGACCAGCTCGGAAAGCCAGGAGCGCGAGGTTCAAGAACTCAACGCACAAGTGGCGCGGATTCTGGAGATAGTCGAAGAGCAAGTTCGAGACCAACTGGGAGCGACGATCACCGCCATTGTGCATACCTTGATTGAGGGGTTGCAGGCGTGGATTGCGGGCGACCAACAGGGGCCGCCCCCGATTCCCTGCTTCACGGGCAGCAACTCGCACAACGCGCCGACAGCACCATTGGTGTCTCCGGCGTCGGCGCTGGTGTTGGAGCTTAATGCACCCGGGTGTGGGAAGAATACACCGACCGGCCCCTCGGCATCAAGCGGCCCCACCGTCACTTGCACGCCCGCCATTGGCGGTGCCATGACATTAGCCGAGCTCGACGCCATCACGGTAACTAATTAAGCCTCTCTCGGCCAATGACTTCATTTCCTTGCCTTTGACTGGGCATCCCCGAGGCCCTACATGTTTTCGCAGGGCGCCGCCGATGTTCCATGCACTCTCCTGCACTTCATGGGCCGCAAGTTGATCGATGTCGCCAAGGCCAGAATCATTCAACCGGGCAGCCGCGTGTTCCACGGTAATGCGATGCCACCCACCGTGTATAGGGTTCAACTGGTTCGGGTGCTGCGGGGCTTCGACTACTTGTTACCTCTGTATCGACCCCCTGGAGCCGACGAAGATGATGTGATGACCCTCAACACCTGAAAAACTGGCCCATGCTATGGCTGAAGAGCCAGATTCGTTTGGGGGCGGGGGACACCACCCCACAGACAACACCGCCAGTCGCGCCGGCGCCAAGCCATGGCAAGACCGCCACAACGCTACTGCCGTCAGCTGATCCGGAAATGCATATGGCACATGATCCGAATGACAACGATGGTACATTTACCAACGTCGTTAAGTACTTCAACGAACATGGGTACGATGACGAATTCTTGGGGCCTCCTTCTCAAGAACCCAACCCTGCAAAATACGATCGCGATCTAGCTGGTACCGCGGAGAAACCCAATTGCAACAGGCGCCGTTTGGCGTTCAGTTCTCAGGAGACGCCTCCAGCTGCCGCCTTCACCGAGCCTCAGATAGCTGAGGTGCGAAATATTATCAGCCCTAACACACTCAAGAAGATGGTCTCTGAGCAGAACTCGATCCCATTACAGCAGAAGAAGCAGAAAGGACGGAAAAGAAAGAATAACAAGGGTGCGAGCCAGCCGGCACCGAGTACGATCCATGCTCAGGACGGGCCACCTTCACCTAAGGATATCTCGAGGAGGGTGCATGTGGCGGGTAGGCCGATGCTACCGACTAATCTGCTCAATGCTGCAACCGGTGCTATGCGGAGTCTGCATGATAGTGTTCTTTCTTTGGAGAAGCGGCGTCTCTCCGAGAATGATGGTGCATACCCGGTTTTCGTGGCCAAGGTGCCAGAGCGCAAGGGCTTTGTGGATAGCGCCATCGGGGGTATGATCGTCCTGCGGTTTGATGACATCTTTGCTATGTTTAACCTTCATCCGCTGCACTACACCTTCGTTCGGCTATTTTCGCTGAGTATGGAGATGCAGATCATTAGAGACAAGACCCCGGACATCGTGATAGTCGACCCCTTCTACATGCGTGCCAAGATCTTGGGCAGCGCTGGGGACCAGCAAGTCGCGAGTTCATACCTCGAAGGCGTCATTCTGTCGAACACAGATAAGGATAACTTCCTCGTGCCTTACTTTTCTAAGTAAGTCATCCCCTCACCGCCCCGTAACATATGATTTCTTAGATTTCGATCGTTCTTTTTTTTTCTAACATTCCGTTTTTTGTGAAGTGACACACATTGCACACTCATCCTCTTAAGCCCGCAATATTCCATGGCCACGTTTTTCCACTCTAACCGTCAGTCGAAGAAAGACTATCAAATGTGAATAAAGTTCTTGATGAAGTTCTCCCCGGCTACGCCAAATCTGGAGGCACCTTCAAGAGGCCATTTTTAGGTACGGCAGGCACGTGTTCACCCACATAACGACGTTCCCCTGCGTCAAGCAGCCGCATGGCGGTCAGAAGGATGCCTACTACTCCCTCTATCACATGCGGGCGATCGTACGGAACCATCATCACCTTCTGCTACCAAATAGTCTCAAAGCATGGGCCGCATGCTTGTCGGAAATCCAGGAAGCGGACTTTAGATAAGAATTCTTTCGCATCCAGTCAGAGTTTTCGGAAATCATCCACCAAGATGTCCTTCGTACCTCGGGGTAGTTCTACCTCAAATATCAACCGTCCAACAGTGAAATAGAAACAACGCTACAAATGCAGGCTGACAATGACCTCACATTCATGGCCATCACGAAAGATGGCGGCTTCATCCACGCTCTGGTCCCTGAGTCGAGTCGAAAGTAGTAGTGATTCTATGTAGTTGTGAAATATCGATTAGCTCATGTTGTAATTAAACTTTTTAATGAACTTGTATGTCTCTTTGGTTTGGACAGTCATTCAACTTTTATGTAATCGATGCTATTTATTAGTAGGACCATGAATCGTGCTATATGTTAATGCATGTGTTGATGATTTTCTCTTCTGATCGTTTTGTTGCATACTTATATATTGCTTATGTATTGTTTTGTCTAGTGCATTGAGATGCCGTCGTATGTCGTGTACAAGGGTAATGTTCCCGGAGTCTACGACGACTGGGAGGAGTGTCGGAGACAGGTTCACCACTTCAGCGGTAACAGTTACAAAGGGTACACCACTAGGGCGGAGGCGGAAACTAGATACGCGCGCTATCTAGCGGGAGAGAGGAGGGAGCGGAGGAGGAACCGGATGAAGACCAATTTCATCGTGATGATGCTCATCGTGACCGCAGCTCTCTTCTATGTGATGATGGTAGTTTAGATATCGACTTGTAATGTGAAGACAAACTCGCTACTCGCGGTCTCGAGACTCGTAATGTTCTAACTTTGTTCGGTATTTTGAATTCGGTGACTAATATGATGAATTGTATTCGGAGAAAAATCTTCTATTGTATTCGATAAATCTGCTGTTTATATGTTGTGCTATTTATATTCTGTGTTGTAATGTATTTTGTAACCTGTGCAAATATCAGAAAAGCAAAAAAAAAGAATCCTAATATTCATAGTAGTGGCGCACCTCTCTGCACTTTAGTGGCGCACTGTAACAAACACACTAGCGGTGCACCCCTGAGAGGTGCGCCATTAGTAACCTAGAGCACAAGGTATATATGGCCCCCTGGGAGGCATACTAATGGCGCATCTGGGCACGCACTAATGGCGCACTGCCTGGTGCGCCACTACTGTCTGGTATACTAATGGCGCACCAGGTAGTGCGCCATTAGTAATTGTTACTATTCGTGTGGTAGTAGTGGCGCACCTGTAGTGCGCCATTAATGGCCAAAATAGGTGCGCCACTAATGAGCCTTTTCCTAGTAGTGTACTGCCCATTAGATGTCTGTCAACGTAAAGTTGACATGCATTTACTGATTCAGAGGCCTTGATATCCTTGCTTGCAAGAAGCTGAATCCTGATGTACTATTGTCGTACTTCTCCCCCTGTTGCTTTGAACGGGGAGTTGAGTGGTTTTAGTTGGTACCTACACTCTTTTCGACATATTTTTGCCAGATTGTAGGATTGCGTGACACCTTTATAGTCAGTAAATGAATATGGCAGGTTATTTGCAATGTGTTGCAAATCTTTTGAACGCATGGTTCAGATCTTTGAGTACGTGGATTTGAGGCAGAAATGTGTTGAACATTCCACTAATTTCTTGGCATTCTTTATGGTACTTGAAATCTCCCCCTAATGCCTGGAAATGTTCCTCATTGAATCAGCATACTGGCCTTGAATAACTCCCATGTGAGGGGCTTGAGGTATTGACGATAATACAGTTATTCCTCACATAGATCCCAACTATATGTTGAGGGGCTAATGATGTATGCCGGGTGGTGATATCGGTATGCAACCGAAGTACTACAGATGGGAAATACTTGGTAGATTTCCACGTATCAAAGATAGAGGGGAATAATATATGCAGTTTGGTCATGAGTGTGTAAGACTACATGATTCCAACGTAAAGTTGGTAAGTTGCAATTCAAAGTAAAGATCATGCAATGAGCTCAATTCTTTGGACGAGATTCTACCAAACCATTTTGAGTCTAGATATTAAGAGAAATTGCTAAACTTCAATCCAAGAGCCATAGAGAAGGCACTCAAGGAAAATTCTGCAATGCTCTCCATCCGATTTGCTTGGAATCGATGTCAGGATAATGAGCCAATGGTTTCGTGTGAATAAAGCACACACTTAAGACCATCATGTGGATATGTCTTTTAGAACCATGGAATACCTGAATAGTCTAGTCAATGGATGGGAAGAGCCACTTACCTCAACTTGATGCATTCAAGGAGTCTGAGTGGTTCAGCGTAGACTTTAAGGTGTGCGGACCTTAAAATTAGCTTCCCAGTGTTACTTGTAGCGCACATAAAATCCAAATGTTGTTAGAATTTAGCATCATAATAATCATAAACTATTGGAATTGCTGATAGTTTTGGTTTCAACCCAATATCTCGATGACCAAGGCGAGTGTGCCAAGTTTGTCATGTACAAGACACTCTGAAAAACTATCTCATACGGAACATGTGCTACGGGTTGTGTCGTATGTGTAGTACAATCCAGATGATACAAAGAGAATGTGCTTACCATATCCGTTGCATATGGTAAAGAGAAGTTATTTCTCTTTGTTGTCATCATAAGTTTCACTATGTAAACTATTTTGATGGATACCTCCATAGTTTAGTAGGGTACGAGTTAAACTTGCGAAGCAATAAAGCATCCCGACGTTACTCGAGTACCCACAGGGATAGTAAATATGACTCGAGTTGAGCCAACCATTACCTCATCGCGTCTAGCGATTTAAATATCTCCTTTCTCTCAATGAGAGTGAAAGCATTGGACTTCCTTGAGTATAGAGTTTGTGGTGCATATGCCCACAAGGCACATATCGTTTTTCATCGGATTGACTCCCGTAGAAATCTATATATAGACATGAAGATTCTCAATATGAAAATCACTATCAGATATATATAATACATACAAATGTAGTTGTATCAAAGTGTTGATACAATATATTGTGATATACAATATATGATGACAACAATACTTATGTTGTTGTTACAACATCATGAATGAACATAATTTATATTGACCACTCAGGAGAGTAGGGGATTATTCATAGTCTCCAAACATGTCAGTTGAGGCGTATTCAACCACACGTTCTCCATGCCCATAGGATCATGTCATCACTGGTGATGTCGGGTTGTAGGTTGAAGTGAGCTTCAAACCTTTGCCCTTGAATTCATTGTATCCCAGGAATTGCTACTATAGAATAACCAGATGCTGAGATCTGAATCTAATGCCTTATAATATATAAGACACCATTTTCTGTTAGCGGTCTGATCTTGACCAGAGGTGAATACTGGATTGCACACTTTATCCCACGAGAGACAAGAGCGATCATGATTTCCATGGCCTAGATAGGCCAGTGGTGGCCATTGAGGGTGAGTGCCTCAAATTCTATAGCCATATGTTACCGCTATGGGTAAACCAGAGATAATGATCAATTTATGGTGAGTAAATTAAAGACCATCATGGTTGATGTTGTAATGAACTCAGCAAAATCAATGGGTATTTCAAGAAGTTATCTTGAAACCATTAGTGTGAATCTCAAATTGATAAATATGATCTACACGTAGTAGATCTACACACTACCTTGTGATCCCAAGCATCAATTTGAAGAAATCACTTTGAATTTTGCATCAATATTTGCAAGAAATTTAAAATCTCAATTGCAAATAAATGTATTAATCTCGACATGTAGAGAACATGGAGATACATGCATTCCGGAATACCTCGTACTCAACAGAAATACACTACTATTGTAATGAATAGTAATGATGTTGTAAACTTGATGTTCAAGTGAAAACTTGAATTGTATAAACCTCAAATCAAATGAGATGATGTTTTATCAAGTTGCAAGATAATTCAGCAAAGTGAATTCATATTTTGTGAGAGAAAATTAATTTCAATCAGAATTAGATTGTTTTGCGATAAGAACATTCTCAATCACAAATCAGTACTCAATTGCAAATTGTGGATGTATAATTTCAACATTTAGGACATGGAAATATATCACATCACACATATGTTCTGGAATACCAGGTACTCTACAGAAACGCAGTATTTAAGACAGATACTGGAAATAACAGGGGCTAAAAATGTGAATACTAATAAATAGTACTACTGTTAAAAAAACAGAGAAAAAAACGAATGCCAGCCGAGGCGGCCATTCAGCCCACAGCCGAGCGGGGCGAGCGCCTGAGCCTGGGCCTCCACTGCCTTTGGCCAGCCCAATAGCCGCCACACTGAGTAAAGTAGGCGGTTAGGGTTGGGGATTTGGGGATCGATCGATCCCAATCAAACCCAATCCACTCCTTGCAACGGCGCCACAACGGTGGTCTTGGCTGCCGCGCCCCCACGCGTCTCCGGTGATCACCGGCCGGCGCCTCCTCCACACGTGCCGTAGCGGTGGCGTTCATCGGCGGCGATAGGCACTCCTGCCGCGCTCGTCATCGACTGAGGATCCTCCAGGGAGCAGGGTGCCCGACGTGACGCTGTTGAATGCATCGTTTGGGCGGCCAGGCTCCAAGTCCCTGCGCGCGCGCGGCGCGGCTGCTCACCGGAGGGCTTGATGCCGTGAAGCCGAAGGCGTGGTGGGTGTCGAGGATGGCAGGCGCAGAGGCGCGATGGCACCGTCAGCCATGGCACTCGAGAAGCTGCGGACGCCGGAGCCGAAGACAAAGGTGGAGGCCGCTATCGGTGCGGAGACGTAAGCGAGGGCGTCGCCCTCCTTCTCAACAATCGTGGGGGTCGGAGACGGTAGTGGAGCAGCCTCGGCTTCATCGAGCACGTCCTCTAGTGAGGGTGAAGGGGGCGCCGCCATTATCGGGTCGATGACGATGGACGCAAGCGCGCGAAGGGGACACAGATCCCATCCGTGGTACTGGCACCATCCCGACCGTGGCGGAGCCGCGAGTGCCTGGCCAACGTCCACGACCATTGGCGCGGCCGGACCAACGAAGACCCAGTCAGGCACAGCCGGTTCCAGGGGCTGCACAGCCGCTTGCAGGGTCGATTCAAGGGCTTGCACCGACAGCAGCACGATGGGCTGCTGCGTAGCCGGTACAAAATACTGCATCGTAGCCACCTTCATCGTAGCTACGTCCATGGCCGCGACGCGGGTGCTGCAGCCTGTGCAGGTGAGGAAGCCTTGCCTTGGAGGGGGGGGGCGCCTCGATCCATGGGATGGCGCTGCACGCCATGGCAGGGGCGAGGTGTAAGACCACGGTGGTGGGCGCTGCACCGCTGCCGCTATTGCTGCTCATCGCCATGGCAGCGTGGACGGGCGCGGCCGAGGCGCGGGGCGGTGGCCAGACGGCGATGGCGCGAGGCGCGGCGTGGCTAGAAGGAGCCGGCCACGGCCTGGCTCGGATGGGCGCGCTCAAGACCTGGTGCGGGTGGCACGCGGGGCACGGCCGCGAAGGCCGCAGAGCGGCGCAGACGCGGCCACGACCGGCGGTGAGGACACGAGGCACGGCTATGTGCCAGTTGTATTCACCGAGGCCATGCAGTTCCATGCTTCGTCACCATGCCGGGATGCCTTGCAACCACATCTCCGCACCAGCAATCGTGTGGAGTCGTCGTTGTTGCGTAAAAGGAGCCACGATTGGCTGGAGCACACGAGGAGCCACGACTGGCTGGAGCACCGTCGTGTGTGTGCGCTCATCTTGCCGCCGATGCCAATTCGTTGATGGCTTAGTCGCAGCATCAATGATTCGCTCCTCTCGTGTGGCCTTTCTCTCAACGAAGAGCGAAAGTGCTGATAACGTGTTCGAGATCAAAAATGAAATCTCTGTCATTGATCGATTGAGAGTAAAACTTATATATGTGCTGGAGAGATTCGACGATCCAGAAGGATGCGCCGGTTCCAGGAGAGAGGCATCAGTTGCAACCGCAACCGCACGACCATTCGGGCAACGAGAGATTTCCTAATTACATATCGTAATTAATTCTAACATCCTTGATGCTGGAGGGCTCAGCCAGAGCTTAGTTGAATCAGTTGGCTCCTGGTAGCATATTCAGTTGGGAAGAATTGTCCCGAGTGTTTGTCAGGACCTTTTAAGGCACTTGCAAACGACTTGCAGGGCTGGCTGAATTACAACATTGTGTCCAGAAGCAGAATGAAACTTTGAGAGATTACATACAGAGGTGGACCACTCTTCATCATACCATGGAGAATGTGTTAGAACATCAAGCGGTTTGCGCCTTTAAGGAGGGCGTTAGGTACAGAGAGCTTAACCTCAAATTCGGTCGGACATGGGACATGTCTCTGGCTCGGATGATGGAAATAGCCACTCGGTACGCCAACGTCGAGGAAGCAGACTGACTCCGTAGTGGCAAGAACAAACGAGTCGCCCAGGACGACGGAGGAGGGAATTCCAGTCGCAAACAGAAGCACAAAGATGAACCCACAGGTCCTGGTGAGGCCGCAGTTGTGAACCAAGGGAAGTTCAAAGGAAAGCCTAAGGGTCATTGGATCCCCAAGAAAGTGAAATATCAAGCGAGAAACGATGTGCTTGATTTACCGTGTCATATACACACCAAGAAAGATGAAGAGGGGAACCTGATTTACCCCAAGCATACCACTCGACAGTGTCGACTCCTAATTCAGAGCTTCCGAGAGGGTCAGCCCAATGAGGAAGAAAAGGAATCTGATAAGGATGGGGACAAAGAGGAGGATGCTGGTTACCCCAATATCAATACCACTTTAGTGATTTTTGCTGACATCGAGAGCAAAAGTCGACTGAAAGTCATCAACAGGGAAGTAAACATGGTTGCTCCGGCAACGACAACATATTTGAAGTGGTCAAAGACTCCCATTACATTCGACCAGTCCGATCATCTAGCGCGCGTTGCTACCCCCGGGCGGCAAGCGTTGGTAGTCGACCCAGTTGTTGAGGGCACTCGACTGACCAAGGTTTTGATGGACGGTGGCAGTGGCTTGAACATCTTGTATGCTGAGACCCTTTGAGGGATGGGCATCCAAGCTCAGTGAGAGCAACATGCGATTACACGGTGTCATCCCTGGGAAGAAATCCAATTCACTCGGTTAGATCACTCTTGATGTGGTTTTAGGTGATTCAAAGAATTACCACAAGTAAAAGTTGACGTTTGAGGTGGTGGATTTTCACAGTGCCTGCCATGCTATTCTAGGCAGGCCTACATATGCCCGTTTTATGGCTCGACCGTGTTACGTGTACCTCAAGTTGAAGATGCCTGGTCTCAAAGGCGTGATCACAGTCACTGGAGATCGGCAGAAAGTAGAAGAGTGCTTCCAGAAGGGCTCAAAGATCGCCGATGAACAAATGGCAGCAGTAGAAATGGAAGAATATCAGAAGAATGCAGATCCAAGTGATTTGTTGCGAGCCAAGAAACCTGCTTCAGAGTCTACGTTTCAGTCGACCAGAGAGACAAAGCCTATGCATATTCATCTGATTGATCCCAATGATGCTCCGACTCATATCTCAACAACACTCGACAGCAAATAGGAAGAAGCGCTCATCCAGTTCCTCCATGAGAACTGGGACATCTTCGCATGGAAACTGTCGTGGAAATAACACGGCAGATGTCCGGTTTAACGGACTTAGTGATGGAAGCATCACACGGGTTAGCTTGAAGGGGTTTAAAAGCACACAAAGGACACAAGGGATTTTATACTAGTTCGGCCCCTTCAATGAAGGTAAAAGCCTACATCTAGTTTGGTTTGGTATTACTTGGGCGTCGATGAACAGGGAGCGGATCGCTTGCCTGTGTCTCGACGGGTTGTTTCTTGCTTGTCCCTGAACCGTCGCCGGGTCGTCCCTTTATATAGAGGTGACACCCGGTCTGGTTTACAGAGTCCCGAGGCCGGCTCATACTTGTGTCCGCCTCGGTCTCTGCTCTTCCTTTCTTATCTCTCAAGTTACATGATCAGGCGGTTTACAAACCATAATGTTACAAACGGGCCCTAAGCCTTCATGGGCCGTAACTTCTACTGGGTATTACAATTATACAAATGAACTATCATAATCCAGTTTACGCTAGCCGGTTTATACCTACTAGTAATATCCCTGACATTAGGTCCCAGAATGATTTGAACTCGTTCACATCAATCTTTTCAGTCTTGCATGATCTTCTTTTCTTGTGTCTTCTCATTTTTGTAAACCGGCCCTGACGTCATCCTTGAAAATCACTTAATTTGACTGTGACATCACTTCTGCATTTATCGCGCCCAGCTGTCTATCACCTTTGTTTAAAGGCTATCTCGAGAATCGAGGCGACAGGGAATCTTTATCCGATTTTTTGTCTCCTCAAATCTCGTGCCTGCCGTTTCGTTCTCTGCCCCTTTATAAATACCGCTGCAACTCTTCCTCATTCACCTTCCGTTCGTTCTTCTTCCTCCGTCGCCCGAACTCAAGTCTCCGTCGTCGTCCGTCGAGTTCGCCTCCGCCGGCCGCTGCATCAACCTGAGTGCGACCAGAGAGACTCCACTGCCGCTTCTCGCTGTTCCAGTTACTTCATCTTCTTCGCTGTAGATCTATAGTTCTAGGGTTCTTCTCGCGCCTCTGCCATTAAACCTCAGAGAAAGCTTCATCTGTTCGTCCTAGGCACCAAGCTCGCAGTAATTTCAGCCTTTAGATCTTGCCCTTAAAACTTGCCTCTGTTCCGCTGCCGTATACTTTAGATCTCGTCCTTTAGATTCAACCTTTAAATTTGCCTGCTCTGTATATGACCCCCCTAGTTCTTCTTGCGATAGCAGCGTATTTGTTTTTGTTTTTCCTGGGCGCTCAGATCCGTTTTACTTTAGCTATCTACAAAAACTTGTTTCTTCATCCTTGTAGATCTTGTAAAATATTCTCCGGCTTAACTAGTCATATGTTGCTTCTGTAATAATTCAATGACGGACGTGATGGTTTAGCTCCTTCTCTTTTGTTATCATGAACCGGTAGTAATACGCCTTCCTGCTTACTGCCGGGTTAGCCATATCATTAGTCCCTTGTCTAAACCGGTGCGTGATCTTTGCATATGTCTTCCGGTTTATGCCACCGTACTTGAATAATCCGGGTTTATACTTTACCCTTTCAGCGCTGTTCTTCTGTTGCTATGGCTAAACAGTTTGTCTCTTGCAACTGGGTTCCTTCCATTGTTACGGAAGAAGATTTAATCAATGCTGCTACAGTTGGCACTCTAGGCCCTCAGTCCGTTTTAAAATGGCGGGCTCCAGGAGACGAATGTCCTCCTACTCCCAGAGAGGGGGAGGTTATTGTCTTCTTCGACCACATAGCTCGAGGTTTCACTCCTCCCGGTTCAAAGGTCTTCCGGGACGTGCTTGCTGCTTTCCAGCTCCACCCTCAGGACATAGGTCCCAACTCTATTTCCAACATCTGCGACTTTCAAGTTTTCTCAGAGGTGTATTTGCAAGAAGAACCATCAGTCGATCTGTTCAGGGACTTTTTCCACTTAAACTGGCGAACTGAGTTTACTAGTGGTCCTCATCAAGAACTGGGCGGGGTCAGTATTCAGAAAAGAAAAGATGCAGTCTTTCCTCATGCCGCTCTCCACACGCACCTCAAGGATTGGAACAAGTCTTGGTTTTATTGCATTGACACTTCACCTGAAGGGGAAAACCCACTGCCGGGTTATCGCGAACACCGTCTTCCGGAGGATCACCCTTTGCCGCAACGCCTCAGCTCCTCAGAGCGGCCCCGGTTTGCTTCTCAACTTGCTAGGTTGACAACCTTTATGGCCAACGGTTTGACCGGAATTGATTTTATGTGCTGCTGGCTTTCTTGGAGTATCATTCCTCTGAGTCGACGCCCGAGTCTGATGTGTAAATATTCTGGTAAACCGTATGATCCTCAACGGTTTTCTAAAGACAAACTTTCTGAATCGGAAGTCATTGAGTCTGCTAAAAAGATGCTCAATGTCTCTTTGGAAGAATGCAACCAAACCGGATTGGCTCCGTATTATAAGAAGAACAAGCTGCCTGCAGTAAGTCTTGCTCTCTTTCGTATGTTTGTAATCCGTTCCTTTAAACCGTTCTTTCAATCACTCTTCACCTTTTGAACAGGCTGATGATACTTTTTGGAAGAGGAAGCCTCAGGAGAAGGCTGGAAAACTGCCACGCCGGAAGGCTTACGCCATCAAGAAGAAAAAGGCGGTTGCTGGCTCCGGTTCACATGCCGAGGATGATGATCCGGACTCTGAGGTATGAGTTAATCCGGTTATGGCTTGTTCACCTTTATCCAGATTTATGTTAACAGTATCTTTTCACAGGAGTTGGCTAAAGGAGATAAACCGGCAGAAATTGAGGTAACTATTCTTTCTTCAGATTCAGAACCACCTCCACCAAAAGTTCGTCGGACAGTCCGGAAATATCAGTTTTCTCACCCTTATGCTCAATTGGATCCCAATTTTCTTTTGAAGAAACAGCAACATGAAGCCCTTCGCCGGACCACCCGCCATAGCGGCCTTGCAGTGGAATCATCCGGAATATCCCTTACTCCGGCTCGGAGGCGCCGCTCTGAGGTTATACTCTCTCCAACTCTTCTTCATCCCAAGGCCGGGCTTATACGCAAACCGCTTAAGCCGTCTAACCCTAATTATCAGGATACTCCCTTATCTTCTTCCGGCGAATCAACTGCCACACAACTCCCACCCCTGAAAACTGTCCCAGGGTAAGTATTTTAATTTATCCGGTTTATGATTGTACTTTTCTTTACAGTTCTGATTTCTTTTCCAATTTCTCTCAGCAAGCCTAAGCCCAGCAAAAGGGCAAAGGCTAACAAGCCAACTGCTGAGGCTGCCATTGATGATCCGGCGGTTGGTCCGGACACAACTATCCCTCTGGAAAGCGAGCCCACAATTCCACTTGAAGATCCTGCTCCTATGGATCATACTTCTGCGCCTGAAAATCCTAACTCTGAGAATGTCCATGAACCGGAGATTCCTGCTCGGGCCGACCCTCCTCAAACTAGCCCGGCTCATGCTAGCCCGGTTCATACTGCTATTCCACCAACGGCAACTGCTTCTCCAGAGGTTCAAGTAACTGGTACAGCTTATACTGCTCCTGCTGAGCCCACTGTCTTAGCCAAACATACGGCTAAAGCGGAGAAGTTGCATCAAGAAAAGGGTAAATGGAGTACAGAGCTGTCTAGCTTCGCTGATATGAGTGCCCAGGAGCTCTATTCCGGGAATTTGAACCGGCTCCATACTAGTCGAGATTATGAAGCAGGCTTGGTTAACATGATGAAGGACAAGTATGAGGTAATCCTTTGCTTTTTTGCTTTTTTGCTTTTGACATGCTTCTGTCTATATCATAGTAGTCCCCAAGTTCCGGTTTAGCTACGTTTAGAAGGTGAACCGGTACTTCCTGATGAAGCAAATGATCTTACATTAGCCCCCAAGTGCCAGGGGCATAATTCGGTTTATGTTCCTGGGACTTGTCTGAATTTTTTCCTTTTGATACTTCAACTATCCATTAGCCCCCAAGTGTCAAGTAGACAACTTGTTTGTGTGCTTGAGACTTGTCTTTGAATTGCTACTGTTTGACGCTTCAACTGCCCATTAGCCCCCATGTGTCAAGTAGATAACTTGGTTATGTGCTTGAGACTTGTCTGACTTTTGCTTTCATCCACTTGATTTTCCTTGCAGGCTGATTTGAACCGGAGGGCTGAAGAAATTACTGAACTCCGAAACAGACTTGCTGAAACGGAATCTGCTGCTTCTAAGGCCAAAAAAGACTTGGCGCTGAGCTTAAAGACTGCTGAACAGCTGAAGAAATTCTTTGAAGAGGAACGGACCGCCTTTGAAGTTCAGAAGAAGGACTTAGAAAAAAGGGCAAAGGACGCTGAAGAAGCCTTTAATCCGGTGACTGAAGAGTTAACCGGTTTAAAGCGGCAAATAGAACTGATGACTTCTGCTGTCTTTGGTAAGTACTTAATTTGTATTCCTGCTTTTATCCTTGCAATCTTTAATCCGTTCCGGTTTAACTGTGATAACCATATACAGGGCGCCGTATCACCCATCTTGGGGATGATTTACGGAAAAAACTCAAGGCGTGTTATACTTTAGTGAACTTGTAGCCACCCACCTATGGGGCTACCACCAAGGCCAAGTGACCCGGATTATCAACTCGTAACGGGTGATCCTCCCTGCTCCACACGATAGGCTGCTCTGACCAGCGCAGGAATTGTGGTGTCGCCGGTTCAACCGCGTGGGCCGCCCGCTTCAAGACTTTCTGATCCCGTTTACACAAACTTGTAGTAAACACATGATACTGCCCACTACTCAGCTCCTTCGGATTACTCTGATATCCGGATTGCTGCTGTTGCTGTTGCTGTTGCTGACGCGGCTGACTGCCTTGGTTATTGTGATTACCTTGGCTCTGCTGTTGGTTGTTTGGGTTATTGTAACCACCTTGACCACGCTGCTGATTGCCTTGGTTATTATAACCGCCTTCGCCATACTGATTATTGCCTCGGTTATTATAACCACTGTTGTTGCCACGATATCCCGATCCGGAGCCGTTCCCTTGGTAATTCGGACCATAAAACCCTGGGCCTGAACCGCCATTTGGAGGCCCGTTGTTAGAGCCGAACCGGCTCATTATGGCTTCCATCAAAGGCTTGCATTCTCCTATAGTATGTTTTGCTGGTCGTTCCCTCGTGCTATGTTTCAGACAAGGCACATTTAACTCCTGCTCCCAGCTAACGTTTCCTCCGCCGGCTTGTGGAGGCGGTTTACCCCTATTGCGCTGGAAACCTCCTTGAACTTGGGTATTGGCCATGAAATTAGAGCCGCCCTCCGCTTTTCGCTTGCCTAAGAAGCTTGTAGCAGCCGGATTAACCTGCGCCGGTTTACTAGGCTTGTTGACTTTTCCTGCTTTGTCTCCCTCTGCTTCTGGATACTTAGTGTTGTCAGAATCCCCATACTTCACCAGAGCGCTCATGAGAGTTCCCATATCATTACAATCCCGTTTAAGCCGTCCCAGTTTTAACTTGAGAGACTCAAACCGGCAATTGTTTTCCAGTGTCACTATCGCCGTACTGGGATTGATACCGTTCGAAGAGTGTAAGATTTCTGATACTCGCCGTACCCATGCGCTTGTAGACTCCTGTTCTCCTTGTATACAGGCTGCTAGATCTACCACTGACATCGGCTGCTTGCACGTATCCTTGAAGTTTTTGATAAACTGGCGACGTAATTCTCCCCATGATCCGATAGAATTAGGGGGTAAGCCCTTTAGCCAGGTCCGGGCTGTACCCTCAAGCATCATGGTGAAGTATTTCGCACAAGCCGCTTCATCCACATCCAGCATCTCCATGGCCATCTCATAACTCTTGACCCAAGCTTCTGGAGCCAAATCTGCCATGTAATTAGGCACTTTTCGTGGCCCTTTAAAATCCTTGGGCAGCTTCACGCTCCGTAAAGCGGGGATAAGACACTGCACCCCAAAGGAACTCGTCGTGACTCCTGTCTCTGTTGTGGCTGTGTGAACCGGCGTCGTTTGACGGACTTCCTCCCGGGCCACCGATCTAACCCGATTTGCATCCTGAGCTTGTGCATCCACGCCTGCCGGATTATTTTGTCTGTGACGATGTCGCCTGCGTTCACTGCTAGACACTTCTGGTTCCTCCCAATGCCTAGTGTAACTCCGGCTGGGGCGTGTTGTTGAATGGAGCCTCTCCCTGCTATGAGAATACGCTTGTTGTTGTACTAACGCCGTATTAAGTAGATCCTTGACCCTGCTTGCCTCCAATGCCACAGGGGATGTCCCCTCAATGGGTAAAGCGGCCAAGCGTGAAGCAGCAGCGACGATGTTGTCCAAAGGATTCGAATAATGACCCGGAGGGGTAGGAACGTGAGGTGAAGACGTGATCCGCCGATCTTGCTCCGCACTAGGCTGCTGAACCGGCTCATCCCTCGCTGGGGGTGCCCTCCGGTTTAAAGCCGGATCATTGCTGGTTCCCGCTCCTGGTGTCCTGAAAAGATCCGTCGCCGCATAAACCGGCGATAGACGAGACTGGTACTTCCGACTCCTTACTCCCTGCGCAGAGGCCTGCTCCATCCTTAGATGAAAGGCCTGATCATTCAGCTCTGCCTGCCTCATTGCTATCATAGCCTTCTCTGTTTTTAGACTTTCCCTCGCTTGATCAATCCGGCCCTTTAGCTGAAGGAGCTCTGCATCATGTTGCGCCTTGTCTGCTGGAGCTACTTCTGCCATGGCTCGGGCTATGAACTCCTCGACCAAGGTGGATAGAACGTCAGCGGGCGAGAGGGCCTGGCCGCTCCCCCTGCACCAGCTTCTGCTGTCGCCCCGATCACCGTGGAATGCGGCGTAGGTTGTGAACCGGCCATAAAGACAGCCACCCGGTTTGGCGGGTCAAAAGGATCCGGAATACTATCTCCGTCGGACTCGCCCTCAGACCGGCCGTCCCGCAACTGATACAAAGACTCGCCGCCGCTTCCAAGATCGGGAGCACCAGGAGAACCCTTCCCGGCACCCTGCCGGAGGGGAGGATCACCACCGGGAGCCTCTCCACCACCATGGACGCCTCCCGGATGAGTTGTGAGTAGTCTCCGTTGGACCATGAGTCCATGACCAGTAGCTATGTGATGTTCTCCTCCCGTTCTTGTGCTTCACTAATTAGTCCTCGTGAGCTGCCCTACATGATCGAGGCACATATGTAATCCTTATCCTGTTGCTATGATGAGTTTGCTGGGATCCGATGGATTATGAGATTATGTTCAGATTGTTCTTGAGTAATATATTTGATCTACCTCTTTTATATTTATGTTCGTAAGGAATTCTTGCATGTTCTCCGTTGTTACTAATTGCTTTGGCCAAGTAGTAGGTAGTGACTCCAAGAGGGAACGTTATGCTTGATTGTGGGTTCATGCCCCTCGATGACTAGCTTGAGTGACAGAAACATGAGTCTAGGGGATGTGTTGTTGCCACAAGGGGGAAAACAACGGTGCTTGTGCCCGGGGGTGCAAGGATTGTTTACTTTACGCAAAGTTCTTTTAATGCAGTTGTCTGTTGCATTGAGTTTACACTATGGGTGGGACTCGCAACTTAATACCAGCGAGATGTTCTGGATACATATCTCAAGGTGGATGATTAGTAGTAGATATTGATGGATTTCGGTCTACTTACTTTGGAGTACCGCCCATGCTTTGAACCTCAACCTTTCTTGCAATGTAGTCAGCATTGGTTTGCGTTCGTGGTCCCGTCAATTGCCCAGCTGTAATTCGTTTACCTCACATAGCTGTTTTATCGTCTTTTGGGAGAGAGACATCAGTAGTGAACATCATGAGACTCCGGTCCATATTACCATCATTGATCACATCCGCTATTTACTTTCCGCATTTATTTACTATTGCAAACATTATCTATCACTACTATCACTTGCGTTTAATTCTTTGTGAACTACAAGGCTGGAGGGATTGACAACCTCTCTGTACTCGTTGGGAGCAAAGTTATTTGTATCTGTGTGCAGGTCCACGTTGATTGCTAATATCTGGCGCCGTTAGCAGTTGCCACCTTCTTGTTGAACCTAGGAGTCTCTGGGGATTCGATCCTTGGTATCTTTGCCAAGGGAAAAACTTCCGCAACACTACATCTCACACCTTCCACTTGGGGTAACCAACGAGGGGCGAGAAGCCTAGCAGCGACGGGCTGGGTTTTTCGCCCGGCCGCTCGCGGGAGCGGACGAGCGAGCTGTCACTGTCGTGGAATTGTCACGGCAGATGTCCTAGGATTAGGACTTAGTCATGAGGCCAACGCATCTATGTGGTAGCTTGAGAGGGGTTGGGCGGAATCGAGAGGCGCAATGCAAGACATTGATTTAGACAGCTTCGGGCCCCGGGAAACATCATCCGGTAATAGCCCGACATGCTGTTTGAGGCTGGATCTCATTATGATCCTCATGGAGTCGCCGGTAAACCGGCTCTCCTTTAGTTGTGTCTAGCCCTAAAGAATATGGTGCCTCTAACTTGTGAGAACTTGTCCCTCTTTGGGGAGCCCTGCCCCTCCTTATATATGTTGAAGGGGCGGGTTACATGACTAGTCCTAGTAGGATTAGGATTACTGTATTACAAGGAGTCCTAGTCTTGCTTCCTTTGTAGGAGAATATTCCTTGTGCTTTCTTCATAAACCGGCCCACCATAATATGAATCGGTCTTCTGGGCCTTGGGCCTTGTCATCCGTCCGCCGCCCGCCGGGTTACCAGTGACTCATAATGTGCAGGCTGGTTGCTTGTAAACCGTTTGGTTAGAGCGGGTCGCCAGTGAACCGCCAAGTGTAAACCGGGTCTCAAGTAAACTGCGAGGTCCGGCCGAGTTATACTTCCAGCCGGGTTACGCCGCGGGGTATATCCCCGACATATGGTGAACCGCTATGTGACGAAGTTAGAGCATGAGGTATTTGTAGAGTGCCGACCTTTGTGTGGAGGTCGGGGGCGCGTGATGGTTAACTCCTACCAACCTCCCCCCTAGGAGCATGCGTTGATTGCTTTGTTTTTTATGACTCGTAGATTTTTGCAATAAGTACATGAGTTCTTATGACTAATGTTGAGTCCATGGATTATACGCACTCTCACCCTTCCACCATTGCTAGCCTCTCTTGTACCGTGCAACTTTCGTCGGTACCATAAACCCACTATATATCCTTCCTCAAAACAGCCACCATATTGTTCCTCAAAACAGCCACCATACCTACCTATCATGGCATTTCCATAGCCATTCCGAGATATATTGCCATGCAACTTTTCACCGTTCCATTCATATGACACGCATCATATTATCATAGTGCCATGCATGATCATGTAGTTGACATCGTAGTTGTGGCAAATCCACCATGCATAATATTTCATATATGTCCCTCTTGATTCATTGGCTATGCCAGTACACCGCCGGAGGCATTCATGTAGAGTCATACTTGTTGTAGTATCGAGTTGTAATTTCAAGTTGTAACAAAAAGTGTGATGATCATCATTATTAGAGCATTGTCCCGTGTGAGGAAAGGCTAATAAAAAAAGAAAAGGCCCAACAAGAAGAGTGGGGCTAATAAAAAAAAGAGAGAGAAAAGACCCTCCAAAAAAAGAGAAAAGAGAGAAGGGACAATTGCTACTATCTTTTTCCACACTTGTGCTTCAAAGTAGCACCATGATCTTCATTGTAGAGAGTCTCATGATTAGTCACTTTCATATACTAGTGGGAATTTTCATTATAGAACTTGGCTTGTATATTCCAACGATGGGCTTCCTCAAATGCCCTAGGTCTTCGTGAGCAAGCAAGTTGGATGCACACCCACTAGTTTCTTTTGTTGAGCTTTCATTCATATTTAGCTCTAGTGCATCCGTTGCATGGCAAGCCCTACACACTCACATTGATATCTATTGATGGGCATCTCCATAGCCCGTTGATACGCCTAGTCGATGTGAGACTATCTCCCTCCTTTTTGTCTTCTCCATAACCACCTCTATTCCACCCATAGTGCTATATCCATGGCCCACGCTCATGTATTGCGTGAAAGTTGAAAGGTTTGAAAAGAATAGAGTATGAAAACAAATGCTTGGCTGAAATCGGGGTTGTGCATGATATGAATATTTTGTGTGACGAAGAGGGAGCATAGCCAGACCATATGATTTTGTAGGGATAACTTTCTTTAGCCATGGTATTTTGAGAAGACATGATTTCTTTGTTAGTATTGCGTGAAGTATTGTTATTTCTTATGTCAATATAGACTTTTATCTTGAATCTTTCAGATCTGAACATTCATGCCACAATTAAGTGAAAAACTATATTGGTTAGCATTCCACATCAAAAATTCTTTCTTTATCATTTACCTACTCGAGGACGAGCAGGAATTAAGCTTGGGGATGCTTGATACGTCTCCAACGTATCTATAATTTTTTATTGTTCCATGCTATTATTTATGAAGTCTTGGATGTTTAATGGGCTTTTGTCAATCACTTTTATATCATTTTTGGGACCAACCTACTAACCAAAAGGCCCAGTCCAGATTGCTGTTTTTGCCTATTTTAGGGTTTTGCAGAAAAGGAATATCAAACGGAGTCCAAATGGAATGAAACCTTCGCGAGAGATATTTTTGGAGGAAATCACGCTCGGGAAATGTCAGGACCAAGTCAGGGGACAGAGGGCCTGCCCTCAAGGGTGGAGGGCGCGGCCCTCTTTCCAGGGCGCACCCCCTGCCTCGAGGTTGGCCCACACGGCCCCCAGTGCCCTCCTTCTTCCTATATATACCTACGTACCCCAGAAACTCCATACGTAGAGAGAAAACCCTAATTCCACCGCCATAGCTTCTGTTCCCGTGGAGATCCCATCTTGGAGCCTGTTCCGGGAGGGGGATCCATCACGGAGGCCTTCTTCTTCATCATCATCATCGCCCTTACCATGAGTTGTGAGTAGTTTACCACAGACCTTCGGGTCCATAGCTAGTATCTAGATAGCTTCTTCTCTCTCTCTGGATCTCAATACAAAGTTCTCCTCGGTCTTCGAGGAGATCTATTCGATGTAATCTCTTTTTGCGGTGTGTTTGTCGAGATCCGATGAATTGTGAGTTTATGATCGAGGTTATCTATGAAAGATATTTGGTTCTTCTCTGAACTTTTTATGTGTGCTCATAATATCCTTGCAAGTCTCTTTGAATTATTGGTTTGGTTTGGCCTACTAGATCTATAGTTCTTGCAACGGGAGAAGTGCTTGGCTTTGGGTTCAATCTTGCGGTGTCCTTTCCGAGTGACAGTAGGGGCAGCAAGGCACGCATTGTATTGTTGCCATCAAGGATAAAAAGATGGGGTTTTCATCATATTGCTTGAGTTTATCCCCCTACATCATGTCATTTTGCTTAAGGCGTTACTCTGTTCGTATGAACTCAATACACTAGATGCATGCTGGATAGCGGTCGATGTGTGGAGTAATAGTAGTAGATGCAGAATCGTTTCAATCTACCTGTCTCGAACGTGATGCCTATATACAATGATCATGCCTAGATAGTATCATAATGATTCGCTTTTCTATCAATTGCTCGACAGTAATTTGTTTACCCGCCGTAGAATACCGCTATCATGAGAGAAGCCACTAGAGAAAACTATGGCCCCCGGGTCTATTCTCAACATATCAATCTACATCTACTTTACTTTTCTTGCTTTTATTTGCTGTTTTATTAAACTAAAAATACCAAAAATATAAACTATCATCTCTATCAGATCTCACTCTCGTAAGTGACCGTAAAGGGATTGACAACCCCTTATCGCGTTGGTTGCGAAGTTCTTATTTGTTTGTGTAGGTGCGAGGGACTCGCGCGTGGTCTCCTACTGGATTGATACCTTGGTTCTCAAAACTGAGGAAAATACTTACGCTACTGTGCTGCATCTCCCTTTCCTCTTCGAGGGAATACAACGCAAGCTCAAGAGGTAGCAGACCCCTACCCTATTTTAACAACCCCACTTGCCATTTTGGCTTCCCCTACCTCCTAGCCCTCTCCTCCTCGAAAACCGTGCCTCCAGCCACCTCCACCTCGTAGCCGCCGCCCCCACCTCCATTTCCGCGTCGACGAACGGAGCTCCGCCACTTGGTGCTCTCTGGTTGGTTGTGCCGCCACCCGCAGCCAACAGGAGGCCGCCACCTGGTCCTCCGCGTCCCCCCGCCCGCTTCAGCCGCCGCGGCCCGCCTGGCCCGTAGGGAGCCCGCCCCGGGCTACGATCGGGCCGGACCCGCCCGCTCCATCGCTCCCCGCTCCTCCCTCGCTCCGCGCTCCCGCAACCCAGCGCCGATCTCCCCGCCACCGCCCCGCCTCGCCACCTCGCGCATCGCTGTCGTCCTCACGCATCACCGCCGCCGCCGAGCCCCTTCGCTCCTCCCGTTGCCCCGCGACCCCGCACCCCTGCCGGTGACCCAGCTCCTCCACGGCCGGCCTCCTACCCCGCCGCCTCTGCCACCATGGACGCCGCCCCGCGACACCTTCGCCGGACTCCGCACCACCGCTGCCGTCGACTGCTCTGCGCCGCCGGTGGCCGGATCTGCCACTCCTTCGCCCCCTCGACCTTCTCCTCATCGGGATCGGGCGAATCCCGACGCGCCGCCGCTCAACGCTGGCCGGTCCTCCTCGTCGAACCGGACATGTCCGCCCTCCGTCTCGCTTGTGTGGCCGACAGGTGGGCCCGCGAGTCCCAACCCCGGACGTGTCCGACCAGCCCGGACATTGTTCACCCGAGACCCCCTTCGAGGTTGTTTTTCCCACTAAGTCCCTGGAATCTAACACCATGTAGGCATTTTGAACATGATGTAACTTTGTGCTTGATGCTCCGTTTTGAGTGAATGATATATCAAAATGTTCGTTGTGATATGCTCTATATGCTAGTTGCATTTCCATGCATGTTACTGTTCATGGTGATGCCTTAATCTTCGTTGCAAAACTGCTATGTGATGTTAGTGTCAAGTCCTTGTTGTCTGTCAGCAATATGTATGCATGTTTAACATGGTGTAACTTTGTGCATGTTGGTCCAAATGGAGTGTATGATATGTCAAATGTTCGTCTTGTGATGCTCTTCATGATGGTTGCATTTGCATAAATGTTAGAGTGCCTTATGCCATGTTTATCTCTGTTGCAAAAGTGCATGTGGCTGTTAAGTGCTAAAACTTGTTATAAGATGCTGATTTGTCTTTTTCGTATCTTTATGTGTGATTTTTTGAGCTACATGTCAATATGTTGTAGAAGGACAATCATGTCATATTTGCTGTGGTGTAATTATTTTTTCATGTTATGCCTTGTGGTGATTGCAACAAGCTTGTAAAGTGGCCTACTCGCTGTTGTTATTTTCTGAGACTTGTTGAAAACTGCTAAGTCTGAAACTGTTATATCATGAAGCCATGTTTGCTTGATGCCCCAGTCATATCCATGCACATTTGGGGATGTCCAATGATCATGTCTTGATGTCCATGTTATGCTCTATCCATCCATGCCTTTGTTTGCAAGTATGGCCTGCTGTAGCTTGTTGTTTTCATGCTCTCAAATTGCTATAAAATGTTTCTGTCAATCTGTTAACAGTAAGTTCAGTTTTGCCATGTGGATAGCTAGTGCTCTATGCATCCTATGACTATGTTCTTGCGATGAGTAGCTTCATAAACATGTCCTCTTGCTGTTGGTTATATTCCCATGCCATGTTATGCTTTGAAATGAGTTTCACAAGCTTGCAAAAATGCCTACTTGTCGTTGTTGTTACCATATTCAGTTTTTTTCACTAAGCCTGTGAAACTGTTATCTTTTGCAATCTTGCCATGATGTTTTGAGCATGTTCTAGGGGTGTTTGGTAGTAGCTTAGTGATCATGCTTGTAGTGCTTGACATGTAAATGCTTGACATGCCCTTTGTTGCCATGAAGTGTTATTGTATCATGTTGTTTTGATGTCAACTATATGCCTACTTGCTGTTTTGGGCTGATTGTGTTTCAAACTTGCTTCGTGTGTATGTGATGAATCATTGCTCCGTGAGCATGTCATATATGAAACTTGTGTGTTTTTTCATGTAGATGCATAATAACATGTTGAATACCTGTTTGGAGTGTGTTTACTTGTTGTTTGGATGCATCTTGCATCTTTGTCATGCTTGACTTGTTTTGCTCCTATCTTCTAGGTCGTAGCTCCGAATTAAATGAAATTTATATGTAACTTGACTAGAATTTAGAGTAGATCATCATGGTGCATGTTAACTTGCTGTTTAACAACTTGAACTTAAGGTTTGTTCAGATCTGAACCAATTTCGAAATTTGCATATAAGGACTTACCGGAGTTGTTATATGTTGTTTCCGGCCTCATTTAAACTTGTTTGGTTGTGTTGGTCTTGTATGCATCATCCCTTGCCATGTTTTGCATCATACTTGGTTGAGCATCTTATCATGTTCTTGAGTGGTGTGTTTACCATGTTGTGTGCTTCTTCTCGCTAGTTCATATTCCGTTGCGATCGTGAGGATTCGTTCGACTACACTTGGTTCGTCTTCGTGGCTTCTTCTTCTTATTATTCATCATGGACTCGTTCTTCTTCCTTGCGGGATCTCAGGAAAGATGACCGTCACCTTGGATACCTTTACTATCATTGCTATGCTAGTTGTCTCGATGCTATCGTTATATGTCGCGCTACCTATGTATTTGTCAGCCTCTCCTTGTTGCCATGAAACCTCTAACCTTTGACACCTTCCCAACAAACCGTTGTTTGGCTATGTTACCGCTCGCTCAGCCCCTCTTATAGCGTTGCTAGTTGCAGGTGAAGATGAAGATTGCTCCATGTTGGATCTTTCTTGTTGCAATATCACAATATCTCTTAATTATATTAACACACATATATACTTGGCAATGGGTGGAAGGCTTGGCCTTTTGCTCGGTGTTTTGTTCCACTCATGCCGCCTTAAGAACCGATAAACAGGCGTTATGTTCCTTGATTTTGCGTTCCTAACGTGGTTGGGTATATGGGGACCCCTTGACAGTTCGTCTTTGTATAAAACTCCTCCAGCAAGGCCCAACTTTGGTTTTAATTTGCAACATAATAAAAACTTAATTATTAAATTGCATAGGGAGTTAGCGCTACCCGAGGATTCTTCTACATACAGGGGGGCCAGTGCTGATGGTGTTGGTCCCAAACGGGCGGACTACGGGGCCGCCTCGAGGAAACTCAAGGTATCTGGTATTACCCGTAGGATGTCCCATCTGGACGTGGCCTGAGACGAGATACGCGCGGCTACTATCAGGGTGTCAAAACGCCGGGAGGTCTTGCTGGACTTGTTTTACCATTGTCGAAATGTCTTGTGCACCGGGATTCCGAGTCTGATCAGGTTGTCCCTAAGATAAGGGGTATTATTATTTTTACCTCTGCTGATCGTGAGAGCTTGTGATGGGCTAAGTTGGGACACCCCTGTAGGGTTATGATCTTTCGAAAGCCGTGCCCGCGGTTATGTGGCAGATTGGAATTTGTTAATGTCTGGTTGTAGAAAACTTGACAGAGGATCTGAAATATAATACACGAACCGTGTGAGTAACTGTGACCGTCTCTTTTCACTTTGAGAAGAGAACACGATGGGGTTATGTTTGACTCGTAGGTATTTCAGGATCTCTAGCGATCATTACTAGTTTGCGACCGTCTGTGTAGATGATCATCTTATTCTTGTACTCGTAAGTTAGCCACCATACATATGCTTAGCCACTGCTGCAACCTCACCACTATCCTCTCCATACCCATTAAACTTTGCTAGTCTTGATACCCATGGTTATGGGATTGCCGAGTCCTCATGGCTCACAGATACTACAACAACAGTTGCACGTGCAGGTTTCCGATGACTTGACGTGAGAGCGATGCTTATTTTTGTTGGAGTTCTTTCTTCTGCTGCTTTGTCAGTCTTGAGTTAGGTTCCTGGTCGGCAGCCTGGGATAGCAGGATGGATGTCATTATGCTTTTCATGTTTGCATCCGTAGTCGGATGTCTTGTATTGGTGTTGTTGTATTCATGTGATTTGTATGGATTGTTGTATCCCCATGTATTTATTTAATGGTACAATGTAATGATATCCATCTTGCTAAGCGCCTGAAATGCGGTTGTGCCCCAATCACGAGTGTGTTACATGATCGGGACAGAATCGCATCTTGGGCGTGACAGGCCGACAGCGAGTGCCCCATGGATGGCACCTACGGCGAGCGCCCCCCGCGTGAGAAGAGGACGGCGACGAGCTGCGCGCACAAGGAGAGGAAGGCGGCGAGCTGGTCCGGCGAGGAGAGGACAGTGGCGAGCTGCTAGCGTGAGGAGAGGACGGCGGCGAGCTGCTCACGTGAGGAGAAGACAGCGGCGAGCTGTTCTGGCGAGGATAGGACGGCGACAGGCTGCGCGCGCGAGGAGAGGACAATGACGGCTAGGGTTGCGGGAAGGACAAGGGGAATGGATGGGGGTTGTGGGTATGACGAGGGGAATGGACAAGTCGCTGGAGGGAGTTGACGAGAGCGAAGAGGTACGCAGGGCTCACTTCGCGGTGGCAGGCGTAGGTAATTTCTCTCAACTCCCGCCTTCCAGTTTCCTTGGAGCCAGCTTTTCCCAGCTCCATGACTCTGTCGATAATGCACGTAGTCCATAGCCAGCTTCTCGGCCCAATAACGAGGATTGGAACCGTTCGGCTGGACTCCGAGGCTGGATACGAGGATTTCAGAAGCTAGAGGGCTCCTGAACACACTGTAAGTTGATCTCTAGCAATCCTTCGATTCTTTCGAAGCAACACACTAGCATCATATGGAGTTGGAGAAGGCTAGCAGTCGCTATACCCAAAATGACTCAAGACATTTTCCACATAGTGAGACTGAAGCAGTGTAATCCCACCATTCTCATCTCTCAACAGCTTGATGTTTAAGATAACATCAGCAACTCCTAGGTCCTTCATCTCAAAACAGCGAGATAAGAAATCCTTAACCTCCTTGATTAAATCTAGTTTGGTTCCAAAGATCAGTATGTCATCTACATACAAACAAAGAATAACTCCTTCGCCCCCACCTTGGCGATAGTACATACACTTGTCACCGTCGTTTACTGCAAAGCCTGCAGCAGTTAATGTTTCTTTGAACTTCTCATGCCACTCCTTAGGAGCTTGTTTAAGGCCATATAAACACTTTAATAACTTGCGCACCTTTCTTTCCTGACCAGGTACTACAAAAACATCGGGCTGATCCATGTAAATTTCCTTCTTCAACTCTCCATCGAGGAAAGCCGTCTTAACGTCCATTTGATGAACGAGAAGACCGTGTGAGGCAGCCAGTGATATTAGCACCTGAATAGTGGTCAGTTTAGCCGCAGGTGAGTAAGTATCAAAATAGTCTTCACCTTCTTTTTGGGTATAACCCTTAGCCACAAGCCGTGCCTTGTACTTTTCAATCGTATCATCAGGTCTAAGCTTTTTCTTGAACACCCACTTACATCCTACAGTTTTGTACCCATAAGGACGACCAGTGATTTCCCAGGTTCCGTTAGCTAAGATGGAATCCATCTCGCTACGGATAGCTTCCTTCGAGTAGTCAGCATCAGAAGACTCATAGGCTTCTGAAATGGTCCTGGGAGTGTTATCCATGAGGTACACAATGAAATCATCACCAAAGGACTTTGCGGTCCTCTGTCTCTTACTCCTTACAGGAGTTTCATTGCCAGGATTCTCAACGTGTTCCATTGCAATGGTGGGTTCAGGAATTACCGCAAATTCCTCACTAGATGGAGTAGGTATCTCCTGATTTGATGAACTCAACATACCCTTCATAGGAAATATGTCCTCAAAGAAAGTCGCATCATTCGACTCCATAATTGTACCAACATGCATGTCGGATACCTCCAATTTTATTATCAAAAATATATATCAAATGCTATGAAAATTATAGCCTAGAAGAACACAATCCATGATTTTTTGTCCAAGCTTGCGCTTCTTGGAAATTGGTATATTAACTTTCGCCAAACAACCCCAAGTACGTAGGTAGCAGAGTTTCAATCTTTTCCTTTCCCATTCCTAAAATGGAGTCATGGTCTTATGCTTTGTTGGAACTCGGTTTAGGACATGACATGCAGTCATTAACGCCTCCCCCCACCATGCCTTGGAGATACCCGATGTGTCTAACATGGCGTTAACCAAATCAGTTAGAGTTTGGTTCTTTCTTTCGGTCACCCCATTTGACTGAGCTGAGTAGGGAGGCGTCCTCTCATGGATAATACCATGTTCCGCATAAAACAAATCAAACTCATTGGAAAAATATTCTCCACCACGATCAGACCTAAGCCGTTTAATTTTTCGATCAAGTTGGTTCTCTACTTCAGCTTTATAGATTTTGAAGAAATTTAGAGCCTGGTCAATATCTAGTGGAGTCATCAATCAACGTCATGAAGAATTTTTTGCACCTTTTGTCAACACGCCATTCATCTCACAGAGATCAGAGTGTATAAGCTCTAGTGGCGCCAAGTCTCTAGCCTCTGCAGTCTTATGGGATTTGCGAGGTTGCTTAGCTTGCACACACACTTGGCACTTGGAGCCCCACATTAGAGAATTTCGGAATTAAACTCATATTGGCTAGCCGCGTCATGCAACCAAAGTTAATATGACAAAGTCGTGAATGCCAAATATTAGACTATTCATTATTGTGGCAAACATTATTAATAACTTTAGTGCAAATATCTGACAAAGATAGGCGGGACAAGCCTCCGCACTCATAGCCTTTTACAACAAATTGTCCATACTTAGAAATTACAACTTTATTGGACTCAAAAACCAACTTAAAACCGTCTTGACATAAACGGGAACCGCTGACGAGATTTTTATTGATGGAGGGCACATGATGTACGTTCTTCAGGCGCACGATCTTCCCCGAAGTGAACTTCAGATCAACCGTACCAATCCTTCGAACAATAGCATGTGACTCATTCCCATCAGCACGGGAGAAGTCCCTGTGACCGGGTAAGAAGAAAACATGGAGGCGTCAGCACAAACATGTACATTGGCACCGGTGTCAATTAACCAATTAGGATATTGAAATACTTAAAGGACGGTAGGAAAAATACTGTACCCAGAATCCTTCATATCAATATCATTGATGACAACATTAGCGGACTTGCCGCTCTTCTCATGTTCACGCTCCTCAAAGCGGTTAGGTCATCTTGGAGCCCAGTTATTAGGATCACCGTAGACATGGCATAGTCCCTTCCCCTCCTTATGAGGATTCTTCTTGAAGTTGGTAGAATTTAACGACTTGTTCTTTGAATCAAACTTGCCTTTGCCCTGAGTTTTGTTCTTGTTGTTTTTGAACTTGTTGGGCTGGAAGGTCTTCTTCTGTACCATGTGGGCACTAGAAGCTCTCTTAGCACCTCGAGCACGTGTGTATTTTTCTCTCGCCTTCTCTTCGACATCAAGAGTACTAATGAGATCCGAAAGGGAAAACTCCTGTCTCTTGTGTTTCAGGGAAGTAGAAAAATTGTTCCACGAAGGTGGAAGCTTGGAAATGATGCCACCGGCAACAAATTTGTCCGGTAGCACACACACTTAAAGTACTCAAGCTCTTTGGCGAGTGAATGTATCTCATGAGCCTGTTGTACAACAGAGCACTCATCAGTCATCTTGTAGTCATAGAATTGCTCCATGTGGTACAACTCACTGCCGGCGTTCGAGACACCAAATTTGGCCTCGAGTGCAACCCACATGTCCTTGCGGTTGTCAAACGACATAGACGAATCCACAATGAAACCATCAAGAACACTCAGAAGAGCGCCTTGAAAGAGAGTATCGATCTTCTCAAAAGCTTCTAGCTGTGCTGGATTAAGATCACCCTCAGGCTTGCTCTTAGTGGCGTCATAGCAGCACATGGTCTGAAACCAGTAGACTGCTCTCGTGCGACACCTCTTATATTGCACCCCTTAAAGGCAGACGGCTTCAAATGCTCAGCAAAACCACTCGACATAAATTGCCTACAATCAGGTTTTTGGATTGTTGGAAATATGAGAAAATTAGTACGAGATTTAATTCGAATAAACAGAAGATAAGTCATGACAGCAATAGCAAAGATTAAACTAATCATGTGAACTAGCATAGTAGATGAACATATCACATCTAGGGCACATAATGGAAACATGAATTGTAACATGATCTCGAACAAGAAGGATAGAATCACATACGGTGCAGCGGGACCAGCACCGCCGACGTTGATGTTGTCGCCCATGTCGTCGAGGAGGAGGTTGCCGAGGTCGGGGAAGAAGTCGTGGTTGGAGAAGTTGTCGCTGCCAGCAGTCACGCGAGTGCGCTCCCCAAAAACCCGATCGTCCCTCTCCTGTATAGGATTACAAGAGGTGGGGTTTTGGAGGCCTGCTGTCCCTTCTTGCGGTGCACGCTGGAAGGAGGGATGGTGAAGACTTGCGTGGCGGCACAATGCTTTGAAACGGTGGTGCGAAACCATACGATGCGGCGGCTAGGGTAGACATCTGCATGACTATATAATGAGGGTTGGGTAGGTCGTGGAGAAACCCCACGTCCAAGTAACAGCCACACGATACAAAAGGATCGGAAACGGCTAAGTAATTAACGCGTCTATTAATTATTAATTAATGACTTATTAATTATCCCCGAGTAGCAAAAATATAGACAACGTGCATAGCTATGTCCTCGGCTCGTCTCATTCCGCAACCCGCGACGCGTCGTGACAAGGCGTGGCGTGGCGAGGTGAGCGAGGAGGAGCGCGCGTGTAGGTCTCATCTTCTCATGCTCATACAAGTGGTAGAAGAGCTCACCTTATAAAGAGGTGCAACTCTCTCTCAACTTCCATGGTGGGACTAAACTTTAGTCCCACTCACACCACTCACTAGCTATGCATGAATGGGTCAAGAGAATTTCAGAATTTTAGTTGGACTTTGTGTGAAAGGCCTACTAGCAAAATTCCAACAGTAATCAAGATGCACACGAGCTGGGTGGCATATTTACAAACCAATTTCGAAAGTGGTGATAACCCACAAGTGTAGGGGATCGCAACAGTTTTCGAGGGTAAAGTATTAAACCCAAATTTGTTGATTCGACACAAGGGAAGCCAAAGAATACTCTTAAGTATTAGCAGCTGAGTTGTCAATTCAACCACACCTGGAAACTTAGTATCTGTAGCAAGATAGTTTAGTAGCAAAGTAGTATGATAGTGGTGGTAGCAGCAATAAAAGTAAAGATAGTGTTTTTGTAGTTTTTGTGATAGTAGCAACGGAAAATTAAATAAGCGACAAGCAATATAGGTAAAGCTCGTAGGCATTGGATCGGTGATGGAAAATTACGTTGGATGCAATTCATCATGTAGAAGTTATAATCTAGGGTGACACGGAACTAGCTCCAGTTCATCAATGCAATGTAGGCATGTATTCCGAATATAGTCATACGTGCTTATGGAAAAGAATTTGCATGACATTTTTTGTCCTATCCTCTCGTGGCAGCGGGGTCCTATTGGAAACTAAGGGATATTAAGACCTCCTTTTAATAGAGTACCGGACCAAAACATTAACACATAGTGAATACATGAACTCCTCAAACTATGGTCATCACCGGGAGCGGTCCTGATTATTGTCACTTCGGGGTTGCCGGATCATAACACATAGTAGGTGACTATAGACTTCCAAGATAGGATCAAGAACACACATATATTCATGGAAACATAATAGGTTCAGATCTGAAATCATGGCACTCGGACCCTAGTGACAAGCATTAAGCATAGCAAAGTCATAGCAACATCAATCTCAAAACATAGTGGATACTAGGGATCAAACCCTAACAAAACTAACTCGATTACATGATAGATCCCATCGAACCCATCATCGTCCAGCAAGCCTACGATGAAATTACTCACACACGGCGGTGAGCATCATGGAATTGGTGATGGAGGAAGGTTGATGATGACGATGACGACGATCTCCACTCTCCGGAGTCCCGAAAGGACCCCAGATCAGCCCTCCCGGGAAAGATTAGGGCTTGGCGACGGCTTCATCTCGTAAAACGCGATAATTCTTTCTCCTTGATTTTTTTTCTCCACGAAACGGAATATATAGGACCCGGGGATACGTCGGTGGAGCATCGGGGGGCCCTCGAGGCAGGGGGGCGCGCCCCCTACCCTCGAGGACAGGGTGTGGCCCCCCCTCCCCCGGTGCAGATCTTCTTGCAGATATTTTTTATATTTTCTGAAATAATTCTCCGTTGATTTTCAGGCGATTCCGAGAACTTTTTATTTCTGCACAAAAACAACACCATGACAGTTCTACTGAAAACAGCGTCAGTCCGGGTTAGTTCCATTCAAATCATGCAAGTTAGAGTCCAAAACAAGGGCAAAAGTGTTTGGCAAAGTAAATACGTTGGAGACGTATCAAGTGGCAATTTAAGAAGCCTCATATTGAAAGTGACAAATAGCCAATTTTCTTCCCTTTGCCATAGCTCGAGTGGATAACCTGAAAGAAAGGAAAACCTTTTTTCATAGTCACATACTCCCTCTAAACAAATATAAGATCGTTTAGATCACTACAATATCCTTAAATGTTTGATTAATGCCTCTCGAAACCGCTAGACCATGATAAAAAATTCAAGGACGGATAGGATCTGGCTCAGGATATATGTCATTGGTGTTGGAACAAACCCGGTCCAGCGACGAACGCAATATACCCTCCGGCGACAAGATCGTCGGATGTACCTCTCTCTCTTGTACTCGCTTGAAGGGAGGTGGAAGAAGGAGTGCAACACACTGGAATTTTCAGGGGACTGGCGCCATGCCGCACGAACGGCCTATTTTTTTTCTTCTTCAGCTCGAACTGTGTGGCACACATCACGTACAAGGAGAGGCTTTTTATGCCCAAGTGCACTCACAGGCAATCTAGTTGCCACACCGGCCACTAATCATGCACAGATGACCAAATCTCTCATAGAATATCTCTAGGACCTGTTACCGGCTAACAACCCATTCATGCATGCATATCCTCCTAACTTGCTGCATCCGGCCGCGCGCAACGCCCGGACCAACGAGTCGGACTGAGTGCACACACACCAACGTGACACACACAGGTGACCAGGGCGAAGCGTGGTTTATTCCTAACAATTGGCACACACACCAGCCTTCAATAGTGATTTTAATAGTACTTCCTCCTTCTTAAAATAAGTGTCCGGGGAATACTTGTTTAAACATTACTACAATCCTCGTGAGAAATCAGCTATGCAGACCGAGAAGATGACAAATTTACAACCGTGTAGTTATTACCAAGCAATCAACGGGAAGATAGATTTAGAACTAAAATGTAAAAGGCGTAAATTCTCAATCAATATGAGCAGGTAAGCAGAGCAACCAAGATGGACGATCTCACAATCTTGTGCAGCGAAGAAAACATATGTGGCAGACAAGTCAATCCTCGCCCCAGTGAGACCGACGCATACCTCAATAAGAAAAAAATTGCACAGCCCAACTGCACTCTTCCTCTGGGCCTTATCTCTATCGTGGTTGACTGGTTACAGACTTGAGAGGCCCTCTTTGTTGAACCTGTTCATGCCCAAATTGAAACCTATAAAACTTAACACCATTTAACCATACCAATGTTTCATTCATTTGAGAATTAAAGAAAATAATCCTGCATCTATTTTTCTTGTTCTACATGTTAGCTTGTCATCATGCTTACCAAGATAAGCTACTATTGTTCTAAGTTCTAACACAGAAGGCAGTTCTGAAACGATCAGAGAGCTCTAAAGAACAAAAAGGAGGCTGACTACAGTGTTTACCTACTATGATTTTTTTTTGCGAGTGAAATAATGTATTACTCAACAAAAGCAGTTCATACAATCAATCGTAGCTAGCTCCATAGCATCCAAAGGACCCGAACCAATCCAAGTCATGGTTCTGCCTTCTACGCGAGCAAATTTGGCTATGCTATCACTAACTTTATTTTGTCTACGATCAACATGAGTAATACAAGAATCACGAAGAGACATAAGGTGTCTAATCAAACCCATTAACGGTGGCACAAGGGGCGCACGCTGGCCATCCCCACATGGCGGGAAAAAGTCCAAAACAAACCTTGAACTTGTACGCGGAAGCTAAATCAAACCCTGAACTTCGAATCCCTGAAATCAGCACACCGTACTATCTAATCCCAGTCTGTTTTAAACCTTGAGCGGGATTGTTGGCGACTGGGCCGGCCCACCAAACGCGAAACGTGATTTCCGACTTAAAAATACCAAAAAACACAATACTCATGGGGAATCGAACTTAAGATCTGGGGCTGCTGAACTAGTGCTGCAGCCACTCCAGCTGATATTTTTTAGTGACAAATGTGAAGCGCGGACGTATATAACCAGAGTACTTAGCATAGAGCTTCGAAAACATTTTAGATTTTTTAAAGAAAATTCTTGAAAATAATCAACAATTTTGAAATTCGGATATTCTTGAAAGCAATAAACAGTTTTTCCGTTCCAAACATGTTTTGAAAAAAAAGCATTTTTTGGAATTACGATTTAAAAGAAACTCAAACAAATTTTCAGACGTGAACCATTTTTTAAATCCCTGAATATGTTTTATACATGAACCATTTTTAAACGTGAATACAAATTTCAGATCACTAACAATTATTGAAACCTGAACTAAATTTTATTGTGATTTTGTTTTGAAAACATGAACATTTTAAAGATAAACATATTAAAAAAAAACGATAACACATTTTGAAACCTGAACAATATTTTAAAATGGGAAAATTTATTCAAACTTTAAAATTTTGTTCAGGTTTCAAAATTGTTCGTTTTTCAACAATTTGTTATTTTTGCCCAAATGTGTTCGCACTTTAAACAATGTTCTGGGCTTTAAAAATGGTTCAGGTTCTAAAAAAATGTATGTTTTTCAAAAACTGTTCATAACTCCAAAAAATTGTTCATTTATTTTAAAAATTGAATTTAATTTTTTTTGGTAGTTAGAATATTCGGATTTCAAAATTATTGACAATTTTCAAGAAAATGTTTCAAACAATTACAAAAGATGTTTTCAAATCTCCACACTGCGTGTGTTTAAATAAATTCGTGCTACACTTACGTCACCAACAGCCAACAATTAGAGTGGCTGGCAGGTTCGATCCGTAGGGCTCTTTTTTTCATCGTTTTTATGTAGGGCTGTTTAAAAAAATGTTGAAAAAAAAACAAGCTTCGCCTCTGCCTTATGGGCCGGCCCAGTCAGCCGCAGCCAGCCATCCCGGGTTCAACCACCATCCCTGTTTGGGAATGCACTCAAGGTTTAAAATAGACCGGAATTAGATAGTTCAGTGTGCTGATTTCAGGGATTCGAAGTTTAAGGTTTGATTTAGCTTTCGTGTATAAGTTCAAGGTTTGTTTTGGACTTTTTCCCCACATGGAGATTTTACTGTGCTGATTTTACCGAACGAAATAAACAGAAAAAAAAAACTAGCAGTGAAGCCCTAAATCAGCGAGCGAGCGACTCCACTTCCCCATCCTTCTCTCTCCCCACGTTTTCCTCTCTCGCACAGCCGCCGCCACCCTCTATCACCACGTCTCCAAGCCAACGCCGCTGTCGCCAGAGGAAAAGAGCGAGGGAACGCACAGCCGTTGATCCCGTGCACCGTCTCTCCCTCTACTTGAAGACTTGCGGCGAAGAAATCGCCAGAGGAGGAGCTCGACCTAGACGACGGCAGCCGGAGGACGTCACCGCAAGGACTTGCTGCAAAGGGCCCGCCGGAGGAGGAGCCTAGATGAAGGAGAGTGTGGCGCAGCCGTGCAGGGCGCGTCACAACCATCGTCGTCCTCACCACCACGGACGTGAGCACCCAGTTCCCTTCGCACGCAGGTACTACCTTCCTCCTCTCCATGCCCTCTTTCTCTTCCCAAACCAGCATCGAGGTGTCGACGGAGGCCCTGACTCGGGGCGGCATGTTGCAGATTCTTTGATCGTTTTATGTTAAGATTTTGCCCCCATCCCTGAACTTCTCGATTTTGTACGGTTCTTGTAGATAGTGTTGGTTGATTTGTGAGTCTGGGGCGTTGGAGGGGGGCAACTACCTCGCGGGCAAGATGGAGGTGCTATCCGAGCAGTAGTTCGTCGGCTGCGACCATGAGGTGAGGCCCGCTCTTTTTCTTTTTTGTGATTAGTTGATTGTTCGGAGGATAGATTAATTGGCTTTTTGTGGCACATCACTATGTTTTGTCTGTTGGTGTAGATCTTCTCCACCAAATAAGGGCTAATTTTATTGGTTGGTTCTGAGAGTGAAAATGAGATCAGTATCTTATTGCAAATTTTACTAGAGAAATTTGAAGGACATAGACAATAGCATGGTCCTGCGAGACATTAATACGGTGGCCGCACCGCCGACATGGTGCTGGCCCTGGTCCACGAGAACTACACGACGTGGCGTGGTACATGACCATCAGCACGGCGCAGACCATCGTGAGGACTGTCGGCGATCCTGGCCGGGGGAAGATAGCTCCAGCCATGCCTCCTCGGCTATGAGTGTCAACCGGCAGCGACGAGCCCTGAGTTCAATTCGTTGAAGTGCGGCCATCAGTTCTGGAGGTAATTTACCATCTTCTTTGATTGATACCCATTTAGATTCGATTTGCTGTTGTCGCCAGGTAATTCTAGCCAGATAACTCAGTTTGAGAGTTTGAGTTTTGTTCCAACTTGTGGATCAAGAGTGCACCCTTTGAGATTAAGCTAGCTCACTAGATCATCTGACATGTAACATCAGTTAAACATGGCTGCCAGTCAGAAAAAAACTTTGATTTCAGGGGTAATGTGCAAAGAGAGGTAAATGCAATTTTGTAAAGATCTCACCAAATTATAACCAGCTTGTAGAAAGCTTTGAAGAGAGGTAGAGTAATCAAGAAAATTGGAGAAATGGGTTGAATGTATCTATAGTTGGTAGTACGTAAGAACATTTTATTATTCTGCAGGCAATCAGTATTATTGGAAAAATTACTTCGGGGAAATTCAAAATAACAATAGAAATTAGTGTGTAATCTGCTACGTGAATTAGTGTGTAATCCGCTATGTAAATTAGTTTATAATCTGGCAGTTACATGTTGGCACGGTATGGGAAATTGGATCAACCAGCATATATCATAGTATCGGATGTGTCCTGCTGTTGTTACTAATTTTTGCATCATGTGCTCCTCTGACCCTCACCCATATCCGCACTCCGGATGGCAAGGGGGCAGCCGCCATCCCGTGACGTCTCGTGCCTAGGTCCTTACTTCTGATTTGCCCCTCTCTCTTTCTCTCGACCTGGATCTTGATTATGTTTTTTTCTAAACAGTCAAATTGCCAGTCAGTTTAGCTGTACTGAGCGGCAAAGAAAAATGTTCAGGTTTCTCTTTGTATCCTCTGCACGTGTCTTGTAGTTGTAGCAAGAAAATTGTTCAGATTTCCCTGGCAATCTATCAGCTTAGCTTCAGGCATTCTTTTGCATCATTCAACCTTAATAGTAGATTTCAGGGTAATACTTTCTGCAGGCGCGCGGGTTGTTGTTGTAGCAAGTTGGACAAAGTACACTCCTAATGCCGGGTGTATGGAGTGGGGAAGGCTATCTGCAACAAACTTCAAGGTGCGTGCACACAGGTGAATTTCTTGTTTTCAGAATATCCATATTGAATAAGTAGTCTAATTGACTTCCTTGTTATTCGGTTATCGATATGCAGAGAATAAAGGTCTAACCTATAGCCCAGATCATGTGCTAGCGACCAATGGAGCTGAGCAATGCATTACACAAGTTGTTCTTGTTGTTTTCTCATGTGGTGATGAGGTAAAGTTATCATCTTTCTACATCACAGTTATTTTAGGAAAAATACTTTTCATACTAGCTTAGATAATACCATGAAAATAGCAGCACCAAGTGGTTATCCTTAGTTAGCAGACTACTTCATTGTCTTTTGAATTGCTAATATTGTTTGGCTCTTCCATGCTTTGTCATTATTGTTTCTCCTTATTTTTCTTATGACCCTATCTGTCTACCCGACCATTTAGATGAAATGCCCTTACTAATGTAATACTATATTATGTATGGGCGAAGTCAGCATCACTAAATGTGTACTCTTATAAATTCTGTTTTTCGCACTTCTGTAATAAATTTGGGTAGTATGTATGTTCAGATACAGGGGCAAGGGGAGGTTTCTCTTCTATCACTTCCATTTTAGAAAATATCTTTTGAGGTTACAAGCCTAACAAATTGCTTGGTTTTTCTTATTTGAAATGTACATATTTATAGCTCAATCTGGAGTTAACTAAATAAGCCTTATAACTACATCATAGGAGTTAAACAGGGCTTGAGGTGGGCTGCGATTTATTTGGTAGTATGAACTCTAGCATAGGGAATGGATCTGAGATGATGGGTTTAACAGTCATAGGAGATGGATGATACTTTTGTGCAGTACTAGCCTACTAGGAATCAAATGGATCTGGGATGAGGGATTTGGGTGTGAAGGAGGTTTACAGAAACAACTATATTGCAGAGCTTCACCGTCTCTGCAACACTAAGACAAATTTTCACAACTTTGCCTACCTTGTTAACATGTACAAAGATGACTGACCACTGCCTCAAATTTGGAGGAAACATAACAATTTTGTGCATTCATTATAACTCCGAATAGTCTGAACAACAATTTTTATGAACTACGATGGATCATAAAGCTACTAAACTTAGCAATCGGCTTCATCTTGCAAAAAAATTGCAGTGCACTAACAAATGGATGGTAAGAAAAAAAATACCAGACAAGGGTTTCCATTCAGATATTCTCTTTCCCTGCCTGCCATTTTAGCCATCAGTTGAGGATTTTCCATACGTTATATAATCATTAAACATACTCTCTTTTTGAGCCCTGTTTCTTGATGTTTTGTGCTACTCTTTTTTACAGTATTTGTAAATTCCTGAGTTAAATACAAGAAAAACACATTAAGGTGTGTGTTTGAGAAAAATAATCCATGAGCTGAGCAAACATCACATAGTTCTTTTATCTTCTTGTCAATATAAGTAAAATGTTTGAGAAGAATTGTTGGCAAGAACTAATTGCTTTTTTTGTGCATGATGTAGCAGGTTATATATCCATACTATACACTTTCACTTCTTATTAAATTTTCTCATACAAAACATGTTGATTGATTGTCACTGAATATCTGTTCTTTTCACTTAAATATTTCAACAACACTATTGATGTTTTACCGCCATGCCCACTCTATATGTGACACTGACAACTTTGATTTGCTAAGTCTATCTGTAATGTCGATTTTCTTTCATCAGCATTCTCTCCCACTCTAATACACTCACTGACATGCATTCAACTCCCTTTTGTTGTCAGTACAAGTAAAATATTGGAGAAGAACTCTTGCCAAGAACTAATTCCTTTTGTTTGCCTTCATAGTAATTTTAGGTGGAGTACACTGAGGAGAAGCTGCAGCAATACATTGACGAAGAGATGACACACTGCCTGACGATTGAACACTTTCTTCCTGCAATTGTGTGAACTGTATTCTTAACAATTGTGCTTCTCTAACACGCATGTACACGTTCACAGCTGCATCACCAAGGCAGGAGCACACAAGACCGCCCAGGAGGCGCGCCTAGGGCGCGCCCCAACCACTAGTCTCCATAATAAGCGACGAGTAGACCGATCTATCAACCTCCTTGGCCTGGATCAACTTGAAAGCAACGATTGAATCCATTTCTATATCCACTGGAAGGTCACTTCACTGTATTGCGAACGACAATCCTTCCATACAAGCACTCAGCTCCGCTTCGAGAGAATCCCGACATGAAAATAGTTGCCTGCATGAGGAAAATATGATCGCACCTTTGTCATCTCGAAGTACCATACCAGAACCCGCTGAACCGTCATCACTATAAGACCCATCCGTGGATAGCTTGACCCATCCAGATTCGGGAGCACTCCACTTGTGACCATTTTCTTTTATTATCGCATGTGGCTGGGCAGCAAAATTATCACGTGATACAACTGATTTTCCCTTACTTGTTTCAGAGGAAAGGTCCACCTTAATGCCAGAGATTGAATCTAGATAGCTCACTAAGAAACGCTTAGAGGCCTCCATGGGCGGCGGCGGTTTATGATGAACCACCTCGTTACGGATGTCCGCCAAAGCATCATAAGCAACATTGAACGCTCAATATCAGGAAGAGGTTGTAAAGCATGTAGTAACCATTCTTTCCCATTGTTTTGCATGGTACGTATACAAGGCAATGACCAAGCTTCTGCCATTACGCCCGAAAGAACCCTTGACAATGTACAGCGGCAGAGTGCATGAAAACTGTCATCAGATTCAGTTCCACATACCGGGCATATATCATTTGTTTCAAGGCCCCGAATATGTTTGTTTCTCCAAGTCGGAAGAGAGTCCGTAGCCACGCCCCAAGCAAAGTTCTGGACACTTGGGGGTACATCAGTAGACGATCTTCTGGGTGCGAACTTGAGCCAGTAGACGATCTTCTATGTGCCTCTTCAAAACCGAACTGATAAGCGCTCTTGACAGAAAACACTCCGTACTTTCCTGGACCCCAAGCCAACGTGTCATCTCCTAGCCGTGGCGACGCACGAATTTTCAAAATCTCTACAACATCCGCCGGTAGGAAATATTGTTGTAACAACGAAAGATTCCAGGAGCCATTCTCATTGAGCAAGTCCGAGACAAATCTGATTCTACACATTCCTTGAATTGTTATTGGTTTATAAGAGAAGGGTCGTGGGATCCAATTATCACGCAACACCCGTATACTCCTTCTGTTTCCCACCCTCCAGATCAGACCCCTTTTAAGAAGGTCAAGACCATATGCAATAGCTTGCCACGAAGAAGATGCATTACCAGCAAACACTGTATCTTCAAGTTTACCATCCGGATAATATCTGGCCTTCAAAACTTGTGCACATAAACTATTGGGTATAGAAATCAGTCTCCATGCTTGCCCAGCTAATAGCGCTTGGTTGAAGATATGAAAATCACGGAAACCAGCCCCAGCTTTGCACTTTGGTTGCATAAGTTGATCCCAAGCACGCCAATGAACTTTCCGTTTGCCCATCTCAGCTCTCCAATTAAAACCTCTTACCATCCTTGTAAGTTCATCACAAACCGAAAAAGGTACCTTAAAAACTCCAATTATATAAGTGGGTAAAGCCTGAGCGACAGACTTAATGAGAGTCTCCCTCCCGGGCTGGGCGAGGAGACCATCTTCCCACTAAATCAACCGTTTTGTTAAACTCATCTGGAGATTTTGAAAGCGCCCTTTTGACATGGGTCCATCAGGGGTAGGGAGACCAAGGTACTTCTCTTCAAAGACCAGACTAGTAACTTTAAGTACCTCTCTTACTTCCACTTGAGAAACAATAGGACAAGCAGCACCAAACAGAATAGAACACTTATCATAATTCAAACTTTGTCTTGTTGCATTACCATAAAGATCCAATGCCATCTTCACTTTTTTGGCCTGAACATGTGACGCCTCAAAAAATAACATAGTGTCGTCAACAAATAGCAGATGTGAAATCCCAGGAGCTCTTCTACACACCTTCACCGGAGTAATATCACCCAAAGACACATAATGCTTAAGAATAGCAGACAAGCCGTCAGCCACAAAAAGGAACAGAAAGGGAGAAAGAGGATCGCTTTGCCGAAGCCCACGCATCGGTGCAAATGTCAAGAGGGTCCCATTAAGTTTGACTAAATATCTCACCGATGTGACGCAAGACATTATCCAGTCCACCCATCGGTGAGAGAAACTCAACTTTTGCATCACCTGCTTCAAGAACTTCCAGTCCACCCTATCATAAGCCTTTGAGAGATCGAGCTTATACGCACAGAAACTTTTTGTTGGGTCTTTTTCCTGTTTGATGTGGTGCATGCACTCGAAAGCAACAAGAGCGTTGTCTGTGATCATCCGTCCAGGAATAAAAGCACTCTGTTTCGGAGAGACTATAACATCAAGAAGTGGCCTTAGACGGTTCACCAAACACTTAGATATAACTTTGTAAATAACATTGCACAGACTAATAGGCCTGTAATGAGACAAGGTAGTAGGATTAGGAATCTTAGGAATAAGAACGATAGAGGTAGAATTTACCTACTATGATTGTGTTTCAGTATGTTCAGGTCACTAACGAAAGTGCTATTCTGATCGCACGCACAGGTGGTCTTGGTATCCTTACCGCCCGTGGTCCTCGGGATCCCCAATCTCATGAGTAGCGGCTCAGGTATTTCTGCAGTATACATTTTAATGAATAGTCAGGCTGGCCCACGCCTGGCATGACGGGCTTTGTACGCCGTCAATTAGAGCATCTCCAACCGCGCCCCCAAGAAGGCTCCTCAGGCGTTTTTTTGTCCGCCGGCGTCAAAAAATCGGCCCAGTCGCGCCCCCAAGAGCCCAGTTTTCGCCGGCTCAGGCCAAAATTGGCGCCGGCGGACCCAACCCGAACCCGGCGCGTTGGGGGTCGCTCGGGGCGCCGGGCGAATCGTTTTTGGCGCGAAGAGCCGCGGGCCCGCCGCGTCAGCGACTCGACTCTCTTCTCGCCGCTTCGTTGTCCTCATCGCCTCGTTTCCCGCGGCGAATCAATGCCAAAGCTGCGCGCGCTGCCGCGCCGGTCAGCCTTCATTGATGCCTCACGGGCGGCGCAGTGAAAGTTGGGCGACGCGTCCCTCGATCGCCACGCAATCACGCCACGCGTAACGCGCCGGCCAAGCCTACCACGCGGCGCCTCCGCCTATAAAAACCGACCGCAAGCGCGCCGGAGACTCGCACATATCATCCATCGCCGACGCGCCCATTTCTCCCCCTTTCCTCCTCTCGCCATCCCCAGTTGAGAAGCATGGCCGAGCGTTTCCCAGGCGACGGCGCGGCGGCGAACGGATTCGGGCGCCGTCATCTGCACGAGGACGAGGCTCGTCTCCTTTTCGAGGCCGAGTACCCGGTCCCGCCGGACATGCGGGTGCCCGGGGCGTGGAGGATCAGCGTCGGCGGCGTGCCGGTGCCACCGCTACCCACCGGCGCGGCGCGGCGTGCGGAGATCGCACGCATCCGCTCGTCCCTGCCGCGTGCGGCAAGGGAGGGGCCCCGGTACGTCCCCGACAGCCCAATCTGGGAGCCCTACTTCCGCCACCAGCACGACGAGCAGCTCGAGCCCACCAACGGTGTCGTGCCCTCCGGCAGGTTCAACGCCGACGGCCGGCGCCGGTGGTGGGGCGTGCTCGGGCGCACGTTGGAGTCCGTCCTCGAGTACATCGAGGGCGGCAACACGCCGCGCCTCGAGTACCCCGCTCTCCCGTCCTTCTCACGCCGCCGGGGAAGCTCCTGGACGCCGAGGCGCATGGAGCCCGGGGTGTCCTCCTCCTCGTCCGGTGGCTATCCCTGCCTCCACCTCCGCTCCGTCAAGCCGGAGCCCCAGGACACGCCTGTCAGCGCGCGTACCCGCAGCTCCGACGCCCTCGTCGAGCCCAAGGCGGAGCCCGGCCTCCCCCCGGAGTACGAGGAGATAGCCCGGCGCGGCTTCTCCGACGAGGACGCCATGCGGTGGTCGCGCGACGACTACCTGCGCGAGGAGATGGTCCGGCAGTGCCGGGCCCTGGAGGAGATCGCCGCCCGCAAACGTGGGCGCGAGGACGAGAACGGTGTCGTCGTCCTCGATAGCGACGACGACGACGCCCCCGGACCGTCCAACCAGCCGCGCCAATCGGGGGAGGGATGCAGCAGGGACGGCGGAGGCGGGGGCGGGAACGACGACGACGACGACGGCGGTGACTACACGCGGTTCTACAGCTTCCTCGGCATGTAGAACCGCGTGGGCGGGCGGCGAGGGAGACGACGGGGTAGCCCGCGCTAGTTTTTTTTTTCGTTTTTTGTAAAATATGTTTAAATTTGAACGAACTCGCCCGTGTTTGTGTTAAATTTGAGCCGTGTTTGCGCCGAATTTGAACTTCTTAAAAATTCGTGGGGGGCCGCGACTGGGGGCATCACGCCCCCAGTGCGCGGTTTAGCGCCAGTGCGCCCCCAGGGGCGATTTTTAGCCCCTCCTGGGGGCCAACGGCTGGAGATGCCCTTACCTGTGCTCCGGCTCAGACGTGCGCGCAACCTACTACGCCGTTATGGATGGGATTCTGAACCAACGCGCAGCGACTCGCCTGCTGCTTATGCATCTGCTGCCCTATTTTTCCCACTCATACAGTTTGAATTTCAAATCGGATGGGCAGAGAACTGCGCACGCGGTCTCACACACGCGTGCACTTGTCAACACTCCATCTGGCTTCCTGTCAAGTATGCAATTGCATGACCCAGCGCAATAGGCGAAACACAGCCAGGTTACCTGAGATTTAAAATTCAGTCAAGAGGAAACATGTTTTGAAATGGACAATGTAATTCTCATAATACCTAAGGCAGGTCTTCTAACAATATGTATACCAGTCTGTACGCATGCTGGTACTCACAAAAATTCATGATGCAATATCATATCCCTGGTAAATTCAGACTTTAATATCGTAGTGTCGAAAAATTCAGAAAACATGACCATATTGTCAAAACATTCTACATCATGCATACCATCTTGAAATCAGTCAAAACATTCATGCAGATAAGTTCCTTTTTTATTCCCAAACAAGGCATCTCAGCATTTGCTATGACTATAAACTCAGGAATCATGAAACAAGAGTTCTACAAACGGAATAACTGCCACACACATTTAGTTCTACATAATCATAGTCTTTATAAAAAACAGACTTTCGGGAGCAACTGCTCACATGGCATTCATCTGCAGATCACCCACTCCGTGGCAGTTGTTTCTCTTGTGACCTTCAACGCCACAATTTTTGCACCTAGCTGGTTTGAAAACAGGCTTCGGGATATCACTCCGGTCCGGACATGTTGTCCTCTTGTGCCCCTGGCGTCGACATATAGTTCAGAACCTTGTCCGTTAGCTAAGCCCCTCGTATGGTACTTTCTCCCGGCTAGTTATCGGGTGCCCCATCTCTTTCCGCTTCTTTGGTGCCAACAATCCAGCAGGCATGTTCCCACTCTCGTTCGCTGAATTAGCATCATCGTTCAAAGTCCCAATACCTGCATCTCCACTTGCAGCAACAATTGTTGGTTGCAGCGGCGGCTGATTGATGACACCATTTTCAGCTATCCTGTCCTCCAATCCTAGCCCATCCCTAACTTCAGCAAAAGGTTGCATCTCTATCATGCAGTTCTTAACAAGAGACATGAATTTCTCATGCACTTTGACACTTGCATCACTCATCCGCGCCAACTCCATGGAATGCATGTACATGTTAAAATGCCTGAAGCTGAATGGATTGTTGTGTGCATTACCTCTATGATATTGAGTCAGGTGAGCTGGTAGTGTGTCACGTGCATCCCTGGTCCACCGCTTGACAATGTGTTTATCTGGTATCTCTGTTATGCGAATGAAATCCAGCACCTGCATAGTTTACTTTCATCAGTTAGTTAAGCATATACTGTGTGCACTTTGTCTGACAGAAGAGTCACAATAACTTCAAAACATGGCTGCACTTCGTCGAATTCTTGTCAACCTTCAAATAAATTAACCTTATATGACACCCTGCACCACTTTTCCCTCCTTGAAACCTCCGTATGAATTGCAAGATAAAGTTTCCCCTTCTCAAGTTCTTCCACTTGGTATGTGCCGCATTCATACTGTATGCCCAAACTGCTCGAACATTGCGCGTGTGTATATCTTACCAGCATGTCGCACAATAGCTAAGTTGGCTTTATACAGTGGCCTCCCCTGAAATGTAGACACGCCAAATCGGTGACTAGATCACTACAACACATTTTGTGGTAATTGTCAAATAAGCCTTACTATTCATGTCCACTTCTCAGTTCTCCTCTGCTTCCCTGTCAAAACTAGATAAACATTTTGTGGCACGATCTAGTGTTCTCAACCCCAGGTTTCCCCTGCAAAATGATATTCAAACAAGCACCATCTATCAGGTTTAATAAAACCCACGAGAAAACAGATTAATAGAAATTAGCTCAGATAAGTTACAAATGCGTACCGCACAGCCACAAATTATTTCTTTTAAACAGACTTCAATCTGTCACAACATGTTTTCTTCTAAACAAAAATAGATGATGTTTTCTCATGTACTCATTCATTGGTTCGACACTTCCTATGTCATCTGATTCCATTTCACCTAAAGTGTGGAATCCAAACCCCCATATGCAAAAAATTACCTTCTAGGCCACCCTAGACTTCTTGGGATTAGGATTTAAGTTTGTAATTACTTGTCAGCTCATTTCTGTTATTTACTCGCTCATATCGGTAACCAATATCCAGAAAACCAGCCCTCATTGCTATTTTTTTATTTGTTAATCATGTGATGGGTGCTAGTATATTCATTACTGATTAGGAGGAAAAGCAAAACAGGTTTTCCACAAAATCTATTACCTTTTCTAATCTCAGCAGGATTTCATCATTTCAAATATATATATATATATATATATATATATATATATATATATATATATATATATATATATATATATATATATATATATATATATATATATATATATATATATATATATATATATATATATATATATATATATATATATATATATATATATATATATATATGACTCTTTTTATACTCCCGAGAGTATGTACTCTTATGCCTAATCTGGTCCTAGACTAGTGGATAGTCCGTATAGGGACGGTGCCTATGAAACAACCTCCTAGAAAAACGAGCGATCTGGTGGATGGCCGTGTTGCATGCTCCGTGGCCCTCCTAATTGATATTTGAATTCTCAACTAACCAACCAACACCAGAATGAGTATATACTGGTACATTGGATGACGTATATAGTCCTTATTACTTCATTGGCTGATGGCCAAGGTAATAATATATGCCCACCTTGTTTTATAAAATAATGTATTTCATGTACAAAAGTTGTATGCACTCGAGTAAGTGATATGTAGTATATACTGCTTCGTTGGATCGGATAAAGAAACTGTGTATACTCTCCTTGTAAAAAAATGGTATTTAGGTATTTTAAAAAATCAGTATATACCTCTTCGCTTTTTAGAAAAAGAAATTCAGTATGTACTACTTCATTGGATGATTAGCAGTATATACATCATTGGACTGGAAAGCAATATCATACTTAGTATCATACCGGACTGAGTATATCGAATGGTCAGCATGCAAAGGAGTATTTCACACATCTTGTTCCAAAAAATTCAGAAGTACTAGTCAAGTTAGATGGGGTATATACATTACAAATAAAGGATATACTGCTTTCCAATCCAATGATGTATATACTTCTTTTTTTACACGTTGTTGTATATACTGCTAACCATTCAAAACATGACTATATTCTTGAGAAATACAGTAATATGAATATATTAACAACAAAACATGAGTACATGAGCTCCTTAAACTGAGTTTATATTTTTGCATATTCTCCATCTCAACGCTGGTACATATTCTTTTGTGGAGCAGATATTCCATTATGTAGAATTAACTATGTCGGTGTACTAAAGTAGGGGTACCTTAGTATCCCGAACTTGTGCACGGGCAGTTGCAGCGTCCCGCGGCAAGGCTTGCCGGGCGACCGCCGAGGTCCTTTATGATTCCTTTGGAGCCATTCAAGAACAAAGTATCCAAGGCAAGGAGACAAGGCCCCGTCAAGAGGAGCTTGCCGGGAAGGCCACTCAAGGCACAAGACCCTGGCAAGAGGAGCTTGCCGGGAAGGCCACTCAAGGCACAAGACCCTGGCAAGAGGAGCTTGCCGGGAAGGCCTACCGAGGCATCTCAAGAAACTTGCCGCGACGCGTCACGCGTCCCGGCAAGGCCCGGTGAGCGACAAACTCCCAGAGGCGACAAGATAGCAACCGCGGCAAGGCGCTTGCCGCGGCAAGCTTCCACTCAGTACCCGCGCTCCAGCGCATCCACCCACGTGTCGCTCTGGGACCCTTCCAGGCGTACGTGGCGAGAGGCTGTGCAGCCAGCGGCGAAGCGGTGGCAAGCGGCGCTGACAGGATCGCCATCGTGGCGAACGGTGGCGCCCTTGACGGTCACTTTTTGCACTGTTTGGGCGACGGCGATGGGCATTTAATGCCCTTGTCCCCTGCCGTCAGGGTTAGGTATGGAACACTGTACCCACTACCACTCTTTTTCCCTTTTTACCCTCAAATGCGTTGCCACCTGTCGGTGACCCCTTGAGCCTATAAAAGGAGGCACATGCGCAACGTAGAGGGGGGTTAGACATTCGAACACTCCTACGCTCGGTCTCGTTAGCTGCTAGAGGGTACTGTAGCTCTCAGCGCTCCCGAGCAAGAACTCAATACAAACCAAAGCAGGAGTAGGGTTTTACGCATCCGTGCGGCCCGAACCTGGGTAAACTGCTCGTGTGCATCGCCTCGATCTGCTCTTTGCGCGACCTCCGCCCCCTGCCGTACCGAAAAGAGGCTCCGTCCCCATAGGTGTTCATGGGTGGATCAGTTTCCCCGACATCTTTGGCGCGCCAGGTAGGGGTGCGTCGAGATTGAGTGAATCTGGTCTGGCCTGCACGCGAGCTAGATCTTCAGCATCATCTCCATCAACATGCCGCCGAAGAAGAAGGCTTCGGAGGCAGCTGGTCCGTCCGCGTCGATCCCGCCACCGCCGGAGCCAACGGCTGGTGGGGTAGACGCCGGCGGAAGGACGGACGTCGACGAGGGAACTCACGGTGCCGCCAAGTCCAAGGACAAGGCTGCGCTGCCGTCGGCGGCGTAGCCAGCTCCCACGACGACCGGGCGCACTCCAAGACCTCGGCGTCCGTGCATGCACCGCGCCCATCTCAGGAGGTGCGGGATCGGCAGCGTCATGGTACACACGGTACCATACGCTTGCTGAACCAAGATCGAGCTGGTGGATCTCGGGACGCTCAAGACCAGCATGCACGCCAGCATGCCGGCACGAGCAAGGCACGGTCGCCTGGACGGGATGCTGCTCCTTCTAACGTGGTTAGAAGTCCGAGCATATCCCGCTCCTCGCACCGTTCGCCACCGCTACCCACCACTCCAACAGAAGCTCTGGCACGAGCTCAACTGCTCTTAGACTTCCCTCCAGCGACAGACAAGGCCGACGACTGGAGGGCCACCATTCAGAGTCTCATCGCCTTCGCCAACGGCGACACTCCGCTGCAGCCAAGCACGTCGCAGCCGCGGCAAGTCAGCCAGGCACGGGCCGATGGCGACAAGACTGGTGGAGGTGCAACCACAGTGCACTCTCCGCCCCGAAGGCCAAGATCGCCGACTCGCCGGATCAACCTCGACAGCGACTCCACAGCGTCGTCGGATCCGCGAGCTCGTCGCGATCAGCGCCAAGTTCTTCAAGATCGACAGCAAGAAGACGCTCGTACCCGCATCGAGCGCCGAAGAGAAGCGTGACGTCAATCAGACCAGCGCGCTGGGCCCGCTGTCGACATGCAAGCGCCAGGGGGACCAGGCGACTTGCCGTACGCGGTAGGTTGTCCTGCGTTCACTCATGAGCTGCGGCAAGTCCAGTGGCCAGTATGAAGAATTTCAAACCGGACGTACCAGAGAAGTACGACGGCAAGACGCATCCGTCGGAGTTCCTCAGCATCTACACCATCGCGGTGCAAGCTGCTGGGGGGGCGGGACGACAAGATCCTTGCCAACTACTTCCCCCTGGTACTCAAACCCAACGTCAGGTCCTGGCTCATGCACTTGCCGGACAACTCCATTGCTTCTTGGGCAGATCTCTGCCATCAGTTTGTCGGCGCCTTTACAGGCGGCCACAAACCTCATGGCCAGGAGAGTGACCTACACCTGCTCGCCCAGAAGGAAGGAGAGCCCCTGCGCAAGTACATCCAAAGGTTCAGCCGTGTACAACACAACATCCCAGACGTCCACCATGCCGCGGTCATCAGCGCGTTCCATCAGAACGTGCATAACCGTAGGATGAGGGAGGAGATGGCGATGTGTAAGATCAGGGACGTCAGCGAGCTGTACGCCCTGGCCGACAAGTGTGCACGTGATGAAGAGGGGAGGAAACTCCCTGGAGAGGATACAGGAGCAGGAGGATCTGACAGTGAGGATGCCGCCCCGGCAAAGAAAAACCGGCGGCGGAACAACAAGAAGAAGAAGAACAAAGAGGCGCTGGTCGTTGAGCAGTCCGGCAAGGAGGGTGGCGCCAAGAAAGCCCAAGTTGGTAGCTCAGGCAAGGAGACTGCTGATACGTCCAAAATGCATCACTATTTTGTATCATAATTTATCCTTATTCATTGATATATTTCACGTTACGGTGATGTTCTTATGTTGTTTTGGTCTATTTTACACAGTTTGCAAACTTTCAGATGCCGGAACAGCAGACGCAGGATTCAGCAGTAAAAAGTGGACACTGAGTTGCTGAAGAAGAATACCTCCAAATTACCTGAAAATTGACGGGAGATATTTTTCAGATAAATCACGAAGACACGCAAAAGGGGAGTCAGAGGGGGGCCACAGGGTGCCCAGGCGGCCTGGGGGCGCCCCCCCCTGGCCGGGGCGGGGGGGCGCCTGGAGCCCCTGGCCCACCTCCGGATGCCCCCTTTTGCATATATGCTCTCCGTTATCCAAAAACCCTAGAGACGGGACTTTTTACGAAGTTCCGCCGCCGCTCCGAGGCGGAAACCTATAGAGAAGAAAAGGGCATCTCTCGCGGGCAGATTCCGCCGGGGAGATCACCTCCCGGAAGGGGAGATCATCGCCATCGTCATCACCATCGTCACGGGCATCATCGAGATCATCATCAACATCATCCCCAACACCAGCACCATCTCCATCTTCATCCAAATCTCATCTTACAATCGCAACTCGTGTTGTAACTCGTACTACCTATCCTCTCTACTCCATCGGTGTTGATTACTACTTTGTGGTGAATGCTATTGAGTTTTGTTGGAGAAATATTATTATGTCCAGATTGTTTATCACATATTTATCCCCACTGATCATGATCTCTTTTATGTCTTGTGAGTAGTTACCTTAGTTCTTGAGGACATGGGGAAAGTCTTGTTGTTAGTAGTCATATGCTGTTGAAGTAATATGTGTTGTTTGATACTTAAGTTGTGTTGTCATTCTACTAGTGGTGTTGTGTGAGTCGAACACCCAACACTTCGCCTTATTAAGGACCTAGGAGAATACATTGTGTATAAAGAATGCTTATGGTGGGTTGCCGGAGTGACAGAAACCTGAACCCCAATTCGCACGCTTTTGCATAAGGGAATAATGGATCCTCGATCGTATTGCTATGGTTAGGCTTTTGCCTTAAATTCTACCTTGTATTTGCGGATGCTTGCAAGGTGTTTAATCATAAGAGTGCATTCATCTTAGTCTAGAGAGTGCACTAGCATAGATCCACCCACTCAACACTTATCAACACATAACATAGTATCGATACGGAATATGGTGAAAGCACATGACTACCTCTCCCGTGTGTCCTCAAGAACGCATTAGTCTTTATAAGTTCAGTTGCTAGGCCTCTCCTTTGCTAAGAAAGGATTGGGCCACTTGTTACTATCAGTACCTTTTGCATTACTTGCTTTTACCTCCCTGTTGCTTATACCAAGAAAACCCCTAAAAGTTATCTTTCAGAGCTTGCAGTAATTTCTTGCTCAGAATCGCTTATCAATACCTTCTGCTCCTCGTTGGGTTCGACACTCTTACTTATCGAAAACGCTGCAATAGATCCCTTACGGTTGAGGGTCATCAAGTACCGTTTTCTGGCGCCGTTGCCGGGGAGCGTAGCGCTATTGGTGAAGTGAAACTGGTAAAAAAGTTTTTTTTATTCTGTTTTTTATTTTTGCTATTTGCTGCTCCTTGTCCTTATGGACAACCCTATTATTGGATCGTTGCTTGCGGGAAGACGCCCCACACCTGTGGTGGTTGATCCTCCCCCTACTGAAATTGTGCCTTATAAAATACCAGTTGGTATTATCGATTATGTTTTGGCTAATCGTTATGCAGGAGACAGACATCCCGGTGAACACTTGCTATATCTGTCACAACTATGTTCATTATTTAAGCTTGCAGGTGTATCGAGGGAGTTTGTCATGAGGAAATTGTTTGTCGTATCACTTATAGATAAAGCTTCAGATTGGTATGGGCTTCTCGATAACTCACACTTGCTGGACTGGCAGGAGCTTATGTCTTTCTTTTATACTAAGTTTTATCCTCTTCATGAAATTCATCGAGACAGGAATTATATCTATAACTTTAGGTCTCGTGACGGAGAAAGCATTGCTCAAGCTTGGGGGAGATTGAAGTCTCTAATGCTCAAATGCCCTATTCATAAGCTTCCCAAGGAAATTATACTTACAAATTTTTATGCCAGGCTTTCTCGTCGGGATAAGGAGATGCTGGATGCCTCCTCTAGTGGGGTGTTTCAGAAGAAGAGTGTTGAAGAAAGGTGGGATCTCCTTGAAAGAATCCAGAGGAATACCGAAGATTGGGAAATTGATAAAGGTATTGAACCTGCTATAAATTATGAATATGATTATATTGAGAGCTATGTGAAAACTGATTACTTCAATACTTTTTGCTCTAAGATTGGTCTTGATTCCCATCTAGTGATTGATTTGTGTAAGAATTTTGCCTCTCACGTTGATTCTTTTAAAAAGAAGAGAGACCAGCACCATGAACCTTTTAAAGAACCACCTATTGATATTTATGTTGCCGACCCTATTTTGCCTGCAGTTATATATGAAAATCCCCCTTTTCCCACAAGGATAAGGGAGCACTCTCTTGTGACAGACATAATAAATAAAAGTGAGAGAAGAGCTGATGAGCCTGAGGACCAGATCAGGGTCGATCCTCAAGTTGCATTGATTAAAGACCTTGCTACTAATGATGTTTTGGATTCCAATATAAATTTTTGCGCTGTTTCCACTAACCTTGTCACAGCCAAGAATAAAGGCCCAATTTCAGGTACTCCAGTGGTATCTGTTAAAATAGGAGATCACAATTATTATGGGCTATGCGATTTGGGATCGAGTGCAAGTGCTATCCCTTATTCACTTTATGAAGAGATCATCGGTGAGATTTCCCCTTGTGAACTTGAAGAAGTTGATGTTACTATTCATCTTGCAAACAGAACAACTATCTCTCCTATCGGAATTGTGAGGGATGTTGAAGTCCTATGTGGAAAGGTAAAATACCCTACCGACTTTCTAGTACTTGATTCAGAGAGGGACAATTTTTGTCCAATTATTTTTGGTAGACCTTTTCTTAGAACTTGTGGAGCTATAATAGATTACAAGAAAGGTAAAGTTTCTGTTGAATTCGATGGTGAGCCATATGAATTTAATTTTTCTAAGTTCTCTAAGCAGCCTCGTGGTACTGATTTACCTAGTGATGATAAAATTATTGAAAGTATTGCCTCTATTGCTATTCCCCCTAATGATCCTTTGCAGCAATACATGGAGGACCACGAGAATGATTTGCATATGCAGGAAAGAAATGAACTAGATGAAATATTCTTGAGGCAGCCTACTATCCTGAAGCACAACCTTCCGGTTGAACCTTTGGGAATTTTATCAAAACCGAAAGAAGACCCGGTGTTCGATCTTAAACCTCTTCCCGATACGCTCAAGTATGCTTATTTAGATGAAAAGAAAGTATATCATGTTATTATCAATTCTAACCTTTCCGGATATGAAGAAGAGCGATTATTGGAAGTACTTCGTAAGCACCGAGGCGCAATTGGCTACACCCTTGATGACCTTAAGGGGATTAGTCCATCTATCTGTCAACATACTATCAACCTTGAGCCTGATGCTAAACCAGTTGTTGATCATCAACGACGGTTGAACCCGAAGATGATGGATGTTGTGAGAACTGAGATTCTCAAGCTTCTAGCCGCAGGTATTATTTACCCTATAGCTGATAGTAAGTGGGTAAGTCCGGTACATTGTGTTCCCAAGAAAGGAGGTACAACTGTGGTTCCTAATGATAAAAATGAACTAATACCTCAGAGAATTATTATTGGATATAGAATGTGTATTGATTACAGGAAGTTGAACAAGGCAACCAGGAAGGATCACTACCCGTTGCCGTTCATCGACCAAATGCTTGAAAGGTTATCCAAAAATACCCACTTTTGTTATCTCGATGGTTATTCTGGCTTCTCTCAAATTCATGTTAACACTGTCGATCAAGAGAAGACCACTTTTACTTGTCCCTTTGGTACTTATGCTTACAGACGTATGCCTTTTGGTTTATGTAATGCCCCTGCTACTTTTCAAAGGTGTATGTCTGCTATCTTTCATGGTTTCTGCGGGGATATTATGGAAGTCTTCATGGATGATTTCTCCGTCTATGGAACTTCTTTTGACCATTGTCTTCACAACCTTAATAAAGTTTTGCAGAGATGCGAGGAGACAAATTTGGTACTCAGGTGGGAAAAGTGCCACTTTATGGTCAATGAAGGAATTGTTCTTGGTCACAAGATTTCCGAAAGGGGAATTGAAGTGGACAAGGCCAAGATCGAAGCTATTGAGAGGATGCCCTATCCAAGGGACATCAAAGGTATTCGCAGTTTTCTCGGTCATGCAGGTTTTTATAGAAGATTTATTAAAGACTTTTCTAAAACCTCGAGACCCCTCACTAATCTTCTCCAGAAGGATGTTCCTTTTGTATTTGATGAAAATTGTAAGGAAGCTTTTGAAGTCCTTAAGAAAGCTTTAATAACTGCTCCTATAGTACAACCACCTGACTGGAATTTACCTTTTGAGATTATGTGTGATGCAAGTGATTTTGCTGTTGGAGCTGTTTTAGGACAAAGAGTTGATAAGAAATTGAATGTTATACATTATGCTAGTAAAACCCTTGATAGTGCTCAAAGAAATTATGCTACTACTGAGAAGGAATTCTTAGCTGTAGTTTTTGCTTGTGATAAGTTTAGGCAATATATTGTTGATTCCAAAGTTATTATTCATACTGATCATGCTGCCATTAAGTATCTTATGACAAAGAAGGATGCCAAGCCAAGGCTTATCAGATGGGTACTCCTTCAAGAATTTGATTTGCAGATTGTTGATAGGAAAGGGGAAGACAATCCCGTGGCGGACAATCTTTCAAGGATGGAAGATATACCGCATGATCCCATCCCAGTCAACGATAGTTTTCCAGACGAGCAACTTGCCGTTGTAAAAGTACAATCCCTTTCCGATCCTTGGTATGCAGATTATGCTAATTTTATTGTTGCAAAGTATTTGCCTCCAGGTCTGACATTTCAGCAAAGGAAGAAGTTCTTTCATGATTTGAGGCACTACTTTTGGGATGGCCCACATCTTTTCAAAGAAGGTCCCGACGGGGTCGTGAGAAGATGCATTCCGGAACATGAGCAGAAAGACATTCTCAGACGGTGTCATGATAGTCCCTATGGAGGACATCATGCCGGTGAGAGGACTGCACATAAGGTTCTTCAATCAGGTTTTTATTGGCCTACTCTCTTTAAAGATGCTAGAAATTATGTTTTAGCCTGTGATAAATATCAGAGAGTTGGTAACATTAGTAGAAGGAATGAGATGCCTATGAATTACTCACTAGTGATTGAACCTTTTGATTGTTGGGGTTTTGATTTTATGGGTCCTTTTCCTTCTTCACACAAGTACACTCACATTTTAGTAGCTGTTGATTATGTGACCAAGTGGGTTGAAGCAATCCCCACTAAAAGTGCTGATCACAAAACATCTTTGAAAATGCTTAAAGATGTAATTTTTCCTAGGTTTGGTGTACCAAGGTATCTCATGACCGATGGAGGATCACACTTCACGCACGGAGCTTTTAGAAAAGCTTTGGCCAAATACGATGTTAATCATAGAATTGCTTCACCATATCATCCTCAAACTAGCGGGCAAGTTGAGCTCACCAATAGAGAGATTAAGTTGATCTTGCAGAAAACATTAAACAGAAATAGAAAGGATTGGTCAAATAAGTTAGGAGATGCTTTGTGGGCATATAGAACTGCTTACAAAAACCCCATGGGCATGTCCCCCTATAAGATGGTGTATGGCAAGGCTTGCCATTTGCCATTAGAGTTAGAGCACAAAGCTTTCTGGGCTGTTAGAGAGCTTAACGCTGACCCAAAACTAGCTGGCGAGAAGCGTCTCATGAACTTGACTTCTCTAGATGAATGGAGAAGTGAAGCTTATGAGAGCGCTAAAATGTTCAAGGAAAAGGTAAAAAAGTGGCATGATAGGAAGATTCTGAAACGTGAATTTAATGTTGGTGATAAAGTTTTGTTGTTCAGATCCCGTTTCAGGTTTTCTCCAGGTAAACTACTTTCCAGGTGGGAAGGACCATTTCATATTGAAGAAGTTTATCGGTCTGGTGCAATTAAGATTAATAATTTTGAAGGCACCAAACCTCAAGTTGTGAATGGGCAAAGACTTAAACATTACATAGCAGGAGACCCTGTCGATGTTGATGTGAATATAATATACACAACAACCCACGAAGAACATGTTGCAGCCCTGTTTCAGACGCCAGCAGAAGCAGAATAAAGAAAAGGTATGTAGTACGGTAAGGAAACATCGCGAACCGCCATAAAAGTTCCGTATTACGAGTTTTTGCAAAATTAGTAAAATTCCGAGCCTAAGTGGAGCCGGAGACGACCTCCAGGGAGTCCAGGCGCCCCCCTGGCGCGCCCCCCCGGGCCGCGCCGGGAGGCCGCCTGGACACCCGGGAGTCCGTCTCCGACCCCCCTTTGGTCCGTTACCTTCCTTTCCGTGCATAAATTTTTCCTATATATTTGCCCGGATTGTTCCGGCAACGTATCTTGCGATTTCGCGTGTTTTCTCTTCGATCTGTTTCTGCCAGGAAATCTTTCAGCTAAATTTAGGTGCCATGGCTTCTCCAAGTTCCCCCAAGGACAAGTTCGTCATCAGCGTTATCAACCCTTACCTCGCTGAGGTGAAGAAGCACCCTCAGGTTGTTCAGATGGAGGACGGTGTCCTTCATCAAGAAGATCTGAAGGGACCTATCAAGGAGGGGAGCATCCAGGCCAGGCTGGAAGAAGTGGAGCAAGAAGTCTTCAAGTACAAGAAGATGATCGAGCGTGGTGTCGAAGCTAACTTTGACATCACCAACGAGCTGAAGAACTACTTCCTGAAGGAGATGAAGGAGATGTGGGAAAGAATCACCGCGTCTGAAGAAAGAATTATAGAGCTCCAAGGGCAAATTAATGATCTACATAACCAGAACTGTGAGTACGAACTAAGGTTTATGCGCATGAGTTTGGGTGCTGAATGCAGGATTCAGGAGACGAGCTTATCATATGAGACTTTAGCAAGATATCCATGGAAGCGTTTCGCCAAGGAATACGTGATCAACGCCAACAAGGATGATGAGTGAAATCTCCTGGGGTAATGGCATTCCCTTGGCTTGTTCCAAGCTTGGGGGAGTGCCCGGTATCTTTATCTTTACCTTTTGTCTTTTAGAGTCAAGTAGAGTCGTATCATGTCTAGGGAGGTTATTATATGAGATAGGTGTGTGCATTGAGGTCTATCACTCCTTTGGTGAAGAATTGTATCCGTGAGTGTGGATTCGTCTATGATGGAATATTAATGAGAAGTTTATCGGTTCCTTTTGCTGCACTCGGTATTCTCTTCACGCAATCGACCTTATATGATGATTCTTATGGGGAGTATTGACCTTATGTCAGGTATGGCTATGAAACTTTATTTAATCTTGGCAAACATAGCTTTGGTCATAACAACAAGCATGATTTTCTTAAAGTATCAACATAGCCAAAACCTTTATGTTATTATGCTTGAAGTGTTATGCTAACAAGGAAGACAACTTGATGTGTTATGCTTATTTCAATGTTCATGCTTTATATTGTTTTGCATCTTAGTCATCATCAGTTGTCTGCTCTCTCAAAACCCTTGCTAGCCTAACTCTGTACTAAGCGGTATTCTGCTTGTGCATCCATACCCTTAAAACCAATACCTTCCATATGAGTCCATCATACCTTCCTATTCGTGGTATTCCACTACCACCTCCTAAAGTATATAATTTATGTGTTATCCTTAAATGTTCAAATCTTTTATTTTTGTGCCTCTGCTTTAGCTCATGAGGAAGTAGTAGCTAATTCATGATCTTTTTGAGTTGGACAAGCTTCACCCCGGGATTGCATGTATAATGTGCAAACCCATAATACGAAAAGGAACTGGCATTGAGTGCGTCCGGCTTAAAAATAATATAACAAACAAACCCTCCTTCACGCTTTATTCATGAGAAATCAGAAAACTTTGGCAGTGATAAACAAAGGAGAATAAGAGGATGTGATCGTCCTCGTGCGGGAGCCGTTCCTCGAAACTTGTCCAGCTCAAGAAGTAATTGGGTTACCTATTAGCATTCGTTGACAAATCATGCACCTCTCAAAACTTGTTTTCATTCTGTTTGATTTGAGGATAGCACATGAGTTTTCCCTACTACCCTAGAGCAGGGCCTATCTTTTAATTTAAGTTGAGTCAGTTATTTCTACTTCCTTCTATTTCTCAGAGAGAGCAGACGTTTGATGTTGATAAGGATTCATTCATATAGAGCCTGCATTAAGATTTGTCATATCATATCCTTGTTGACATTATCATTCGATAAGTAAGTTGTTTGTCATGCCCAGCTAAGGCAAATATCTTCCTTTGTGTTAACACTTTCACTTCTTGCCTATTAACATGTCATTTCAAAAAGCTTCAATTGATCTCATCAAAATATAAGAGCAAAAGTTAAAACTATTTGTTGTTCTTTGACCAAAGGACATGTTTGCCATGATATAATGAGTTTCCTTAGCCCTACTTTCGAATATAAGTGTTATCACTCTTTCATAAGGGCCTTATGAGTTGAAGATTGCTGTTGAGGATATTTGAGTTGGTAAAGAAACTATGATGCTTCTTGTCCGTATTCTATTTATCGACACTTCACTCTCTAAACTTGTGGACAGGTTTACCGAGTTCATATTCGCTTGGGGACAAGCGAGGTCTAAGCTTGGGGGTGTTGATACGTCCAAAATGCATCACTATTTTGTATCATAATTTATCCTTATTCATTGATATATTTCTCGCTACGGTGATGTTCTTATGTTGTCTTGGTCTATTTTACACAGTTTGCAAACTTTCCAATGCTGGAACAGCAGACGCAGGATTCAGCAGTAAAAAGTGGACACTGAGTTGCTGAAGAAGAATACCTCCAAATTACCTGAAAATTGACGGGAGATATTTTTCGGATAAATCACGAAGACACGCAAAAGGGGAGTCAGAGGGGGGCCACAGGGTGCCCAGGCGGCCTGGGGGCGCCCCCTGGCCGCGCCGGGGGGGGCGCCTGGAGCCCCTGGCCCACCTCCGGATGCCCCCTTTTGCATATATGCTCTCCGTTATCCAAAAACCCTAGAGACGGGACTTTTTACGGAGTTCCGCCGCCGCTCCGTGGCGGAAACCTACAGAGAAGAAAAGGGCATCTCCAGCGGGTAGATTCCGCCGGGGAGATCACCTCCCGGAAGGGGAGATCGTCACCATCATCATCACCATCGTCACGGGCATCATCGAGATCATCATCAACATCATCCCCAACACCAGCACCATCTCCATCTTCATCCAAATCTCATCTTACAATCGCAACTCGTGTTGTAACCCGTACTACCTATCCTCTCTACTCCATCGGTGTTGATTACTACTTTGTGGTGAATGCTATTGAGTTTTGTTGGAGAAATATTATTATGTCCAGATTGTTTATCACATATTTATCCCCACTGATCATGATCTCTTTTATGTCTTGTGAGTAGTTACCTTAGTTCTTGAGGACATGGGGAAAGTCTTGTTGTTAGTAGTCATATGCTGTTGAAGTAATATGTGTTGTTTGATACTTAAGTTGTGTTGTCATTCTACTAGTGGTGTTGTGTGAGTCGAACACCCAACACTTCGCCTTATTAAGGACCTAGGAGAATACATTGTGTATAAAGAATGCTTATGGTGGGTTGCCAGAGTGACAGAAACCTGAACCCCAGTTCGCACGCTTTTGCATAAGGGAATAATGGATCCTCGATCGTATTGCTATGGTTAGGCTTTTGCCTTAAATTCTACCTTGTATTTGCGGATGCTTGCAAGGTGTTTAATCATAAGAGTGCATTCATCTTAGTCTAGAGAGTGCACTAGCATAGATCCACCCACTCAACACTTATCAACACATAACATAGTATCGATACGGAATATGGTGAAAGCACATGACTACCTCTCCCGTGTGTCCTCAAGAACGCTTTAGTCTTTATAAGTTCAGTTGCTAGGCCTCTCCTTTGCTAAGAAAGGATTGGGCCACTTGTTACTATCAGTACCTTTTACATTACTTGCTTTTACCTCCCTGTTGCTTATACCAAGAAAACCCCTAAAAGTTATCTTTCAGTGCTTGCAGTAATTTCTTGCTCAGAATCGCTTATCAATACCTTCTGCTCCTCGTTGGGTTCGACACTCTTACTTATCGAAAACGCTGCAACAGATCCCTTACGGTTGAGGGTCATCAACTGCCGCATGCACCAACTGTCAGGCTGTGGCGGCCGCCGACAAGCAGGACGGCACCGACAAGCAGTATTGCAAGATGCACCGCACCAAGGGTCACGACCTCCAGAACTGCAAGAGAGTCGAGTACCTTGTTGAGCAGCAGAAAGCTGAGTACGAGCGACGCGACAAGGAGAAGGCCCAGGGAGGTGATGGAGGATCTGACAAGAAGCGGCCATTCAACGGTCGGGGAGGATGCCGCGGCAAGGCCAAGCAACGGCAAGGAGACAGACCTCCCCGCGGCCGCGACAAGGATGAAGATGACGACGACGACGAAGATGTGGATGATGTTGAGACCAGTGAGCAGGAGTTTCAGAAAGCCACAGAGGTTTTGTGCGTTGACGACGGTGCTTCTCTGCATACTTCACACCGCCAACTCAAACAGTGGGTGCGGGAAGTCAATGCGGCAGAACCACCTGTTGAATCGCGCAAACTTCTGAAATGGTCCAGCACGCCTATCATCTTTGACATTGAGGACCACCCTGATCGCACAACTGCGGTCGGGTGCTTGCCGATGTTGGTTTCACCAACCATCCGCAACCTCAAGGTCACTAAGATGTTAGTTGACGGCGGGGCCGGCTTGATCCTGATCTCCTCCGCTGTTCTCCAGAAACTCCAAATCCCTGACAACGAGCTCGAAGAGACCGACACATTCCAAGGAATCAACCCGGGAAGGAGCAAGCCGAAGGGGAAGATCACGCTGCCAGTGACATTTGGCGGCGAGCTGAACTTCAGGACTGAGAGGGTCACGTTTGACGTTGCCGATTTCCCACTGCCTTACAATGGGATACTTGGTCGTCCAGCACTCGCCAAATTCATGGCAGCCTCTCACTATGCATACAACATGCTGAAGATGCCCGGCCCGATAAGCGTCATCTCTGTCCCTGGTGACAAGAAAGATGCTCTTATCTACGCCGACAAGATCTACCGGGAAGCAGCAGCCGCAACAGATCACAAGACACTTGCCGCTGAAGCTCCCGGGGGGAAGAAGAAGACCAAGTCCGGTAAGAGCTCTGGGGCACACTCCGGCAAGCGCACCTCTTCGGAGTGCTGCGCTACCGTCGAGAACGCACCATCGAGCTCCACCGGCAAGTGTAAGAAGACGATGACAGCTCCGCCAGAAACCAAGAAGGTGTCCGCCAAGGAGGACGGCACTGGTGGTACCTTCACCATCAGTGCCATGCTTGACCCTAAATAGGAAAGCGCGCTCGTTGCTTTCCTGCGGGCGAACATCGACGTGTTTGCATGGCAACCGTCTGACATCCCCGGTGTTCCCAGGAAAGTGATTGAGCACAAGCTTGCCGTCTGTCCTCACGCGTGGCCCGTCAAGCAAAAAGTCAGGAAACAAGCAGTGGAGCGCCAAGAATTTATTGCAGAAGAAATCAAGAAGTTGGAAGCAGCAGGCCTTGTCAGAGGAGTGCTCCATCCTACGTGGTTGGCCAATCCTGTAGTCGTGCGAAAGGCAAACGGGAAATGGAGGCTTTGTATCGACTTCACCGATGTCAATAAAGCTTGTCCCAAAGACCCATTTCCCTTGCCGCGCATTGACCAGATTGTTGACTCCACAGCCGGATGTGATTTGCTTTCATTTCTTGACGCATACTTAGGATATCATCAGATCTTCATGGCTGAAGAAGATGAGGAGAAGACCGCATTCATCACTCCATGTGGCACGTACTGTTTCATACGCATGCCTTTCGGATTGAAGAATGTTGGTTCAACATTTGCAAGGGTGGTCCATACAGCTTTTGAGCCACAAATTCACATAAATGTAGAAGCGTACATGGATGACATAGTGGTCAAGAGCAAGGATAGGGCTACCCTGATTCAATATTTAGACGAAACTTTTGCAAATCTGCGCAAGATCCAGCTCAAGCTCAACCCCGAGAAATGTGTGTTTGGAGTCCCTTCCGGCAAGCTTCTCGGATTCTTCGTGTCTCAGAGGGGGATTGAAGCTAATCCCGACAAGATCAAGGAAGATTGAAGCACCGAAGCGCGTCAAGGATGTACAGAGGCTTGCCGGTTGCGTGGCTTCTCTCAGCAGGTTTATCTCTAAGTCTGCTGAGCGCGCCCTGCCGTTTTTCAAAATTTTGAAAAAGGCAGGTCCAATGAAATGGACTCCGGAAGCGGAGGCTGCGCTGCAAAACTTGAAGAGGTACCTGTCCTCCACTCCAATACTTGTCGCACCTAAGCCACAAGAGAAGTTGCTGCTGTATCTAGCGGCAACCAATCAAGTGGTTAGTGCTGCGTTAGTAGCGGAGAGGGAGGCAGATGATGAGCCAGCAACCGTGGCAAGCACATCCAGCGACAAGCAGGGGGCTTCTCCAACAAGCTCTGGTCCCGACTAGGATGGGTCTGCGCAGGCCCAAGAGGAGATACGGAAGAAGATGGTGCAGCGCCCAGTTTACTTTGTCAGTTCCCTTCTGCAGGGGGCTAGGTCAAGGTACTCTGGTGTGCAGAAGTTGCTTTTCGGCCTTCTCATGGCCTCGAGAAAGCTGCGCCATTACTTCCAAGCACATGAGATAACAGTTGTCACTCGCTTTCCGCTGAAGAGGATACTGCATAATCCAGAAGCGACAGGCAGGATTGTTGAGTGGGCACTGGAACTGTCAAGCTTTGGCCTCAAGTTTGAAAGCACTTCAACTATCCAAAGCAAAGCATTGGAAGAATTCATAGCAGAGTGGACGCCAACACCAGATGAAGAAATTCCAAAAACGAGCATCCCCGTCAAAGAAGTAAGCAAAGAATGGCTGATGTACTTTGATCGTGCCTTTTCGCTGCAAGGCGCCAGTGCTGGCGTGCTGCTTGTCGCGCCCACCGGAGAGCACCTCAAGTACGTAGTCCAAATGCACTTTCCCAAGGAGCAAGCAACAAACAATACTGCAGAGTATGAGGGTTTGCTTGCCGGCCTCAGGATCGCGGCAGACCTTGGGATCAAGAAGCTTATTGTCAGGGGTGACTCGCAGCTTGTCGTCCGCCAAGTGAACAAGAATTATCAGAGTCCGTTGATGGAAGCATACGTTGACGAAGTGAGAAAGCTAGAAGAGCACTTTGACGGCCTGCAGATGGAGCATGTCCCAAGAGCTCAGAACGACATCACAGATGGCCTGTCAAAGTGCGCCGCACTTAAGTTACCTGTGGAACCAGGGATCTTTGTGCTCAAGCTGACTCAACCATCCATAACACCATCAACTGGACAAAGCAAGAAGAGGAAGTTGGTTTCTGGTGGCTATTTTCCGGCAGAGCTTCCCGAAGCCGCCGCCAAGAAGGTCCCCAAGATCAACGCCAAGAATGCTGAGGAACAGTCTGCTCCGACGAGCCCTAGGGTTTGTTCCGTTGAAGCAAATGCTCCCGACAAGTTTTGCTCTGGCAAGCTTGCCGGGGAACATCAAGCTCCGGCTGAGCCGCAAGGCCTCGCCGTAGAAGCGGATGTTCCCGCACCAGCAGATGTGCCTTTAGTCCTTGTTGTCGAGCCACAAGCTCTAGCATGGGCGCAACAGATTGTCCGTTTCCTTCAGACAGGAGAACTTCCCGAAGAGCAAGAAGAAGCGGAAAGAGTAGCCCGGCAGTCAAGTATGTACCAGTTTGTCGACAACACACTGTACAGAAGAAGACTCAACGGTGTGAAATTGAAGTGTATTCCCTGGGAAGACGGACAAAAGCTGTTGGCAGAGATACATGGAGGCATATGTGGTCACCACATTGGCGCAAGAGCACTTGCCGGCAAAGCATTCCGGCAAGGTTTCTTTTGGCCAGAAGCCCCCCAGGATGCAACTGCACAAGTAACCAAGTGTGAAGCGTGCCAGTTCCATTCCAAGCAGATACACCAGCCAGCTCAAGCTCTCCAGACGATCCCTTTATCCTGGCCATTTTCGGTCTGGGGGCTCGACATCCTCGGCCCCTTTCCCGGCGCAGCCGGGGGCTTTGAGTACTTGTACGTTGCAATCGACAAGTTCACAAAGTGGCCGGAAGTGGAGCCAGTGAGGAAGGTGACCGCACAGTCAGCAGTCAAGTTCTTCAGGTCAATTGTTTGCCGTTTCAGGATCCCTAACAGGATTATCACCGACAACGGTACGCAATTTACGAGCCGCACCTTCATGCAATACGTCCAAGATCTTGGCGCCAAGGTCTGCTTCGCTTCTGTTGCTCACCCGAGAAGCAACTGTCAAGCGGAGAGGGCAAATGCTGAAGTGCTGCGTGGCCTCAAGACCAGAACTTTCGACAGGCAAGAAACTGGATCGAGGAGCTGCCAGCGGCTCTTTGGTCGACCAGGACGACGCCAAATCGAGCCACTGGACAAACACCTTTCGCTCTAGTCTATGGAGCAGAGGCAGTTCTCCCCACGGAACTCGTATACGGGTCACCTCGAGTGCTCGCTTATGATGAGCTCGAGCAAGAGCAGCTGCGACAAGATGACGCGCTGCTCCTTGAGGAAGACCGTCTTCAGGCCGCTGTACGAGCTACTCGCTACCAGCAAGCTTTGCGCCGCTATCATAGCCGCAAAGTTAATGCCAGATGTCTCGAGGAAGGCGACCTTGTTTTTCGGCGCGTTCAGTCCGCCAAGAATTCCAACAAGTTGACGCCGAAGTGGGAAGGCCCTTACCGGGTGAAACGAGTCACTAGGCCCGGCGCTGTCCGCCTTGAGACCGAAGATGGCTTTCCGGTGAGCAACTCCTGGAACATTGAGCATCTTCGTAAGTTTTACCCGTAAGGCGCGGTTGCCGTGACCCGCTCCGGCAACCACCTTTTGTACAAGTCTTGCCGCTGTTGCATGTAATCCTTTGTACAAAGCCGGGCGCAGACCCCGTGCATCAGTAAAGCTCATGTGCTCCGCACACCTTGTCAATTTCATGTTTTTTATATTTTGCATGTGTTATCTGACACTTTGTGCAGCACCTACCCCCGGTAAGCAATAACGAGCCCAAAGGCTCCATATCTGTATTTTCTCTTCTTTCTTTTTTCTCAAGGAAAAGAAGGTTCCCTCGCGCACAAGTTTGCCGGGGGGGAAGAGAAGATAGTGGTATGGACCAAGTGCCGTTCAAGAAAGCCTTGCCTTGCCGGGAAGCAAACAACACAAAAGCTAAGTCGCTAAAGTTTGAGCAATCAAATTTTTTAATTTCTAAGTTATCTTCCTTGAACGACCGTGCTCTGTATGGAAAACCTATGCGCGAAGGAACCTACTCGTAGCTAGTTGCGCCCTTACTTTGTTTCGAGTCCGCTCAACGACTTAAGTGTGCTGCGACTAGTGTCGCACCCTTACTTTGTTTTCGAGCACGCTCAACAACTTAAGTGTGCTGCAACTAGTTGCGACAAGGTTTCTTGTCGGTAGCGGCACCGCCAGCAGGCTGCTGACGTTCCGCACTCAGCGCTCGCGGCTAAGGTGCCTGCGCCAGCAAGTTCCCTAAAAGCGTAGGGCAGAAACATACAAAGCAAAGGAGTCAAGTAAAGGAAATAACATTGCAATTACTATACAAAGTGACTTGTCGCAGCTCTAATGGACTGTTTTCATAACATGGCTAACAGCGACAAGGAAAGAAGAAAATAGGCGGCCTAATCTACGCGATCGCCCTCAACCCTCTTGATGCCGCTCACCTTGTCCACAATGGGTGTGACAAGGGCCTTGAGCGCCTCCAGATCAGCATCCTGCGGCAGGGACCTGAGGACATTGGTGAGGTTGAGGCCTGGGTTCCGGAAGGCCACCTTCATCAGCACCTTTTGAAGGGCGCCCGCGCAGAGCTTGCGCGACTCGTCCGCCAGTTGCTTTGGGATCCTTTCCCGGAGCTGCTGGAGGGCCATCGCCACGCCTCTGAAGAATAGGGTGAGCTTGGCGCTGGGGTGGAGGTTCTCGTTGGAGGAGTACCCGAGATACTCCACCCCCAGCTGCGCCAGCTCCTTGTCGATATCCGCGGCGGCGTTCACAAGACCCTCCGTCCAGTGCTCGACGATCGCCCTGAAGTTGTTCTGGGTGATGGCGGCACTCTCCAGCAACGCGTTCTCGGCCCTGACCTCCTCCTTCAGGGCCGCCTCCCGCTCCTTGGCGCCGTCCAGCGTCTTGGTCAAGGTGGCTAGCTTCAACTCGAGATCCGCATTGGAGTCCTTGGCGACGGCAAGCTCTTTGCCCTTCTCGGCGAGGCGGACCTGCAGCTCGGAGTGGTTGTGGGCGTCCTTCTCCCGCTCAAGCTTGAGCGCGGCGACCTCTTCGCCTCTCGCCTTGAGGTCGGCCTCCAGCTGCGTCACCCTCGCCTCCAACTCCTTCTTGGCGGTCTCGGCAGCTGCGGTAGCGTCCTTTGCCTCCTGGAGGGCCCCGCCAAGTGACTGCTCGCGCGCGGAAGCTCTTCCTCGTGGCTGTCGAGGTTGACTTTCCGCTGCGTTAGATCGCCCTCCCGCATGGACAGACTCTCAGCGGCAAGCCGCTGCTGCTCTTCGACTTCGGCCTTCTCAAGGAAGAAGGCCATCCGCTCTTCGGCAAGCTGCTCCCGCTCCTCTGCCAAGGACCGAAGAGCCGCCTGATTGAGGGCCCGGAGCTCCTCCGCGCGCTTCTCGATGTCAGCTCCCGCCTTGGCAGCCAGCGCTTCGCGGGACTCCAGCTTGGCCTGCCGGGCGCGGTAGAGCGAGAGCAGCTTCCGCAACAGCCGCTCCTCTTCAGGCTCGCCACTGCTGCTGCTCGGCGCGTCGACAAGCGTCAGCCCGGCAGAGGCGAGCACTTCCCCGTCAAAGGTTTCTCCCTCGACCGGCGCCCTGGAGCTCGACGCCCAGGGGAGCTTCATGAAGACCCCGTCGCCGGCCTTCAAGTAGGCGCCTGGCTCGGGCTCCTCAGAGCCTGGGGCTGTGGCAGCGGCGGAGGGATCGGCGGTCGGCGTAGCGCCTGGCGCTCCTGCGGCCTCAGGGCCGTCAGTGCGATCGCCGAACCCCTCGCCGGCTGCTGCGGCAGCGGCCTTGGCGGCCTCGTCACCGGCGGGATCGTTAGCACCGGCCGCTCCTTCGGTGGCAGCGGGGTCGCCGGTGTTGCCGCGCATATCCTCCTCAACAGCAGCCTCCGTCTCCATAGGCTCTGCGGCAGATGGATCTGACAGTAGGAAAGGGGAGGAAAACAGTCAAGCAAATATCCAAAAAGAAGAATCAAAAGAAGAAAAGCCGAAGGGGAGTTTTTAAACAAGAGGATTACCTGCGCGAGCCTGCTCCTCGGCAGTGTCCCTCGCCGGGGAGCTCTCCCTTGGCGGCGTAGTGGTAGTCCCCGCCGGCGGAGGGCCGCTGGCGCTGTCCCTCGCCGGAGAACTTGCCCTTGGCGGAGTATTCGCCCTTGGCGGAGAACTCTCCCTTGCCGGGGAGACCCTTGCCGGGGAACTTCCCCTTGGCGGCGTAGTTGAAGCGGGTGGCACGACGGAGGCGGTCTCCGGGCGCTCCTGATGTGTCTGCTCTGCTCCTACACAAATTAACAAACAAGACGTCAACAAAGAAAGAACGCCCACGCGCGCCTAACAGCGGAAAGTGAACTATACACTTACACTGGGGGCTGCTCTGAAGATCAGTCGCCGGGTCCGGCAAGTTTGTCTCAGGCGCACCCCCTGCCGGCACGGCAGGCTCGTCCTCGATGACAATCACCGGGACCTTGGCCCTCTTTGCCGCCCTCTGGGCCAGAGTTCTGAAAAGATGAACAGGTTCAGAGTGAGGCAAATGAGATACAAGACAAAAAAAACAACAGAAGATCGAAGAAATACAAGAACTGCAAAGTCTTACTCTTCTTCTTCCTCGTCGGAGCTGAGCACGGAGAAGTCAAAGTCCAGCTCACGCCCGGTACGAGGAGGCGGAGGAGTGGGCTCCCTTGGCCGCTTGGCGGGAGCAGGGGCGGTGTCTGAGACGACCCCGCTCCGGCTGCCGCAGTGGCGTGAGGAGCGACAGGAGTAGAAGCGGCGGTCCGAGAGGATCCCGCTCCAGTTGCCGCAGAAGCGCGAGGTGCTCCCGTGGCAGCCTTGCTTGCCGCGGTGGCGCGTGTCGCGCGGCGCGGCGGCTGTTGACCCGTCTGCCGCTCTGTCGCGTCCCCGGCCTTGCGGAGACACGAGCTGCCTGAGGACGAAGAGGAAGAGGAGTCGATCTCCAGCGAGCCGCTCGCGTCCTTGGCGGGCCCGCTCGACTCGGCGCCCTGCTCGGCGGGCTCGCTTGACTCGGCGTCTTGCCCGGCAAGCTTCCCCGCGTTGAGAAACGCCTCTCGCTCGGCAAGGCTTGCCGCCTCCGCTGTCTCCGCCTCCTCCACGGTGTATCCGAACTCGCCCGCGGCTGCAGCTGCCGCCGCCTCCTCCAGCCTGGTGGCGATGTACGCCATCTCCTTGTCGGTGGTGTCGTGGGTGAGGCCCTTCTTCTCATCGGCGCAAATTGGCGTTTCTTCCAAGTTGTCGAAGAACTCCTGCACGGCTTCATCGGCAGACTCTTGCCAAGTTGGGTCGATCCCGTGCGAGTCGCACAGCGGCATCGTTGCGCGGATGCGGCTGAGCGCGGAGCTATTGCACAACGGAACGACGCCTTGCGGCAACCTGAAGACTTCGGGGTGATCGGGGTCGTACTTGAACAGCTCCTAGAGCATCCCGTTAAGCTCCAGGACAGTGAAGTTGAAGTTGAGGCCCGGGCGCAGCCTCATGATATCTGCCGCGTTCTCGAACTCCCAGGCGGGCCTCTTCCTCTCCTGCAAGGGGGCGATGCGGCGGCGAAGGAAATCCGCGCCTACTGCGCCTACGGTGAGCTTGGCACGCCTGAGGCGAAGAATCCGGGCAGTGGCAATCTTCAATCTACTGTCTTCCGGGGCCAAGTCGCTCCAGTCGTCGCCGCATACTACTGGGGCTTGATGCCGGGCGGTGAATGGCTGCAGGTTCTCCTCTATAATCCAGCACCAGTCTGCTCTCCATTCATCCCATTTGCCGCGGAGCTCTCCCTCCAGATAAGCTTCCTTCTTATGCGTCCTCGAGATCCAGGAGACCCCGCCAGATAACGGATCTCCTCTCTCAACTCGGGGCGTGAAGTAGTGGCGGAAGAGGGCAACGTTGGGATGGACCCCGACAAAGTTCTCGCAGAGGTGTGCGAAAACGGCCATGGTCAGAACGGCGTTGGGGGTGAAGTCGAGGAGGTGGAACCCGTAGGTATTCATGAGGTCACAGAAGAATTCGGAGAATGGCGGGCAGAGCCCGCAGTAGAAGAACAAGGCAAAGAACGCGTATCCGTTCGGAAACATTTCGCAAGCAACGGCTGGGAGTACCTGGGTGCGCGGATGCGCCCGCGTCTTCCCCGACCAGAAGAAGTAGTAGTTCTCCCTCAGCTTCCTCGCGGCAAGCTTTGGGGGGAAGACAGCCCGCTTCTTTCTCTGCGCCACGAGCCGCTGCGCCTCGGCCGACTTCGTGGTCTTCCCCTTCTCGCCCTTTGGAGCCATGGCGGAAGCAGTGAGGGAGGACGACGGCGCTGGTGGTGCTGGTGGCGACGGAGGCGGAGCGCTGCTCTCTTTCACCTTTGGGAAGAAGGGGAGCGGCAGAGGTTTCTGAGGATTGAAGCAGCAACGGGCGGATGTACGAACTGCCCTTGTTTCTCCTGCTTATAAGGGGGGAGGGGGCGGACGTTCCGCATTTCCGATTAAAGAAACCGCCCACGATCTCTCCCACGACGCCGCGATCGACGCGTGCCGTTAGGGGAGGGCACGGTGGATACGGAGTAAGATACGGCGTGCCGCAGGCCGCGCGTACCCGTGCACTGTTTTAGGCCTGGCCCAACAGCGCTCGGCACCGTGTATGGCCCAGGCCCGGGGGCTCCTGTCGGTGTACAAAGTAGGGGTACCTTAGTATACCGAACTTGTGCACGGGCAGTTGCAGCGTCCCGCGGCAAGTCTTGCCGGGCGACCGCCGAGGTCCTTTATGATTCCTTTGGAGCCATTCAAGAACAAAGTATCCAAGGCAAGGAGACAAGGCCCCGGCAAGAGGAGCTTGCCGGGAAGGCCACTCAAGGCACGAAACCACTTAAGGAACAAGACCCTGACAAGAGGAGCTTGCCGGGAAGGCCCACCGAGGCATCTCAAGAAACTTGCCGCGACGCGCCACGCGTCCCGACAAGGCCCGGTGAGCGACAAACTCCCAAAGGCGACAAGATAGCAACCGCGGCAAGACGCTTGCCGCGGCAAGCTTCCACTCAGTACCCGCGCTCCAGCGCATCCACCCACGTGTCGCTCTGGGACCCTTCCAGGCGTACGTGGCGAGAGGCTGTGCAGCCAGCGGCGAAGCGGTGGCAAGCGGCGCTGACAGGATCGCCATCGTGGCGAACGGTGGCGCCCTTGACGGTCACTTTTTACACTGTTTGGGCGACGGCGATGGGCATTTAATGCCCTTGTCCCCTGCCGTCAGGGTTAGGTATGGAACACTGTACCCACTACCACTCTTTTTCCCTTTTTACCCTCAAATGCGTTGTCACCTGTCGGTGACCCCTTGAGCCTATAAAAGGAGGCACATGCGCAACTTAGAGGGGGGTTAGACATTCGAACACTCCTACGCTCGGTCTCGTTAGCTGCTAGAGGGTACTGTAGCTCTCAGCGCTCCCGAGCAAGAACTCAATACAAACCAAAGCAGGAGTAGGGTTTTACTCATCCGTGCGGCCCGAACCTGGGTAAACTGCTCGTGTGCATCGCCTCGATCTGCTCTTTGCGCGACCTCCGCCCCCTGCCGTACCGAAAAGGGGCTCCGTCCCCATAGGTGTTCGTGGGTGGATCAGTTTCCCCGACAAACTACGATCATTAGGCATACTGGGCTGCATCTTTACAGTTTTACAGTTAACAAAAAATAATTTATTAGGCAGCCATCTTCATCTTCAAGTCATCTCAGTTATGCAAGTGTCGATGCAGGATAGGTTCCTCGCCGTCAAGCATGCACGCCACAACACACGAACTGATGTGTACGTTGATGATGGACGAGCTAGCACGCGCCCATGCATCCATCTTGGTCACCAGGGTGTGGACGGATTAGACTGCCATGTTGACTTAGTTAGTGCAAGATAAATTGACACGACGAATTGCATGTTTAAATGTGATGCGTACGTGAGAGTGTAATTCAACGCTGAGAAGAAACCACTCAAAGAAACAAAAGTGATAAGATGGTGAATGTAAATTGTCGCCGTCGACGGTTAGACAGGGGCACCCGAATCAAGTCTTCTCGTTGTCGTCGTAGCCGCGGCCGGCGGCGGCGGCCATGTTACGTGAGTACGCAATGGCCACATGAACAGCCCGTGAGAGCTTCTATATTTTCCATCAGATATATTGTCCCCGGAGCTAATGCCGGACCAGATGCTGCCACCGCATCTCATCGCTGTCGTCGTGTCACCGCAACCGATGCAGCCTCCCAGCATGCTGCGTAAACAAGGATGTGATGGCTATGATAAGGAAAACCAGGTTACCTTGTGTCTGCCGCCGGCGACCGATTTCCGGAACATGAAACAAGCCGGATAAGCTAGCACGCGGAAGACTTGTAACTATATATGCTTATCCCTAGCAATCCGGAACAACTTTTCAAAGTGCCTAGGATCTCTCGGGTGGGATTTACATGCATTAATTTATTTAAATATAAAAAAGGATGCTAAACGTGGATAGGAGTATGTACTCTTAGGAGTACTGACCCATTTTCCTAGGACAATATATATGACTAAAATCTCTTTTCAAACCAAACCAGATTATATTTTTTCCCTCTACATTCTTTTGGATATGGCACTTTTTATGTCCTTTTTTCATTTATGAGATACTTCAGAGGAGTATTTATCTGTATATTTACTATGAAGGACACCAGAGTAGCAGAGATGTAATTACCTGGCAATGCCCTGTTCTGAACCTGAGCATCAGCTAGCGACATCTTCTTGTTCCCTGTTTTACAAAGACGGAAATCATATGGAGAGAAAAAAGTCAAAACATGCTAAGAAGAAAGTAGTTTCACTTGTACCAATCCTAAAGAAGCCTCTTGTGGTTTTGCCTGCGACAAAACCAACAACTTCAACTTACAATTATTTACAGTCCACCAGCCACATTCTAGAAGATGGTCTTTTGCTTCTATTTTTACCTCCCCAAATGTTTATGGACTATTTATACTACCCAGGGTTAGTTACACTTCATGATCTTGTTTTCCATCCCGACCTGCATCACTGAAGTTTTAGATTGGATTTCCTCACATAAGGCAAATTACTTAATCCTCCCTTTGTATCAGTTAAGTAACTATGTTGTAGCACTTGTCTTCAAGGTTACACAAGCATTCAAATTAGCACTATGATTGTATTTTCTTAACTATGTTGTAGCATTTGTTTCCAAGGTAACACAAGCATTGAAATTTGCAGTCTGATTATATTTTCTTACCTATGAAGTAAGACTTATTTTCAAGGTAACACAAGCATTCAAATTCGCACTATGGTTATTCAGTACTGTCACAAAGTGGCTCCAGTGTTCATGCTCAGGTAATGCTATCGCAACCAAATTGCTTAACCCATCTCATATCTAAGTTCCTGACATAATCATCTATTCTTGTAGCAGACCCAGTTCTTACTAAGAAGTCATGCTACCTCCATGTACATCCTGTGTGGTAATGTAGATCCTTCAGACTACCATGATTAAAACTGAAGAATTGTACACTACATAATGCCATACCTTCGGGTCCAGCCACGGGCTTTACAATTCATCTCGCCAATGGACTGCTCGGATGCTCATGGTGAACTTCCTCCCTCCGCAGCCGCTGCCCCTGCGCCTCGCAGATCTGCCCTTTGGCGTTCAGCTCCTGCATCGGGGACAGCGTCTGCTCGGCGACTGAGTAACGACTTCATCGGGACGCCGCTGTGATTAACCTCCCCCAACACCGTCAATCTTCTAGTGCAGAAGAAAGAAATGGGAAATCTATAATGGCTCAGAAACAGAACTCGGATGCGACTAGATACAAGTGCCTCAGATTCGTACCCCCAAGTTGGCTGCATCAAGAACTCCACCTTCACCTGCGGCGGATAGCCTTGTCCCAGAAGAGACGAGAGCCTCCTCGCAGCAGAACTCTATTGCTAATGGAGAAATCCAGCGGACTGAGGTAGGCGACGAGTCCATCCCCGCGTTTACTCCAGATCAGTCGCGGTAACCGCATTCTTGATCCGCGGATCGGGAAGTGACATGACGTGAGCCATGGCTCTGGTTCTATCCGTCGACGGCGGACGTTTATCCGTCAGGATTCTGGCCCACATCGGCGTTCGTATATCAGCAACTTCCTACTATTTACCAACGCACCAGTCCATGGCCTGTGAATTATAGCTAATTAGAAGAATGCCCGTGTGTTGCCACGGGCTTTTGAAATATGTTGCTGAAGTTATATAAAGATAATGTATGTTAAATTTGGATAGATACACTATAGCACATACATCATTGCATAATAATTGAAGTCTATGCGAGACGATATCTCTGAAACATCATTCGAATCCATCATTTTTTATCTCTGACGAACAAAGTGGAACATATAAAAATATAAAGAGTATTTTATGTTGTATTATGTAAATAAACATACATAATATATTTAAACAAAAGTCAGACTAACACATTTTTTATTTGCAATAAAAAACTGGATACTGCTAATTATAAACATATACAAATGATATTTTATATTTTACATTGATAAACATTAGTGACGGAAATCAAATATTCAAGTTTCACCATATCCCAAAAAAAAGCCTTTTTCTCTCACTCTTTCCCCACTCTTCCTCACTCTCTCCATCTCCCTCTTGACTCACTCTCCCTCCGCCTTTGCATCTCCTTCTCAATCCTATCTGACTCTCCAACGAGGCAGCCGCCAACCTGATCCGGCGATGCAACATGAGGCGTAGAGGCCATGCGGCAACGTCGTTTGCAGAGGAAGACAACGTCAATAGCGATCGGAGGCGAGACCAGAGGCGTGGGCGAAAAGATCCCGACCGATCTCGCCAGATCCGATCACGGGTGACGGAGGCCAGGGGCTCCTGCACGCGGCGTGCTGATGCGGAGACGGGTGCGGGGCTTGCAGTAGGCGGCGATGTGGCGCGATCTCATGTGGCGACGGAGTTGCGCTGTTTTGATTGTGTCGTTGAAGTACCTCGCAAATCTCAGTAATTTTGCCTCAGAGTTTTAGTCTCTAACGACTGTGATGTATCTAGATGCGAGAGGTGATTGTTTTTAACTGAGTGAGTGTAATAGTGATATTTAGTAGAGTGAGTGGCATCCCAATTTTAATAAATGGTGGGCTCACCTATAAAATCCTTGTTGATGATTATTCTTGGAAATTTACTATTTATGATATGTGTTTTTTCATTATAAAAAGGGTTAATTAGATAAATGCCACTCGAATTATGGTGATTCATAATAATGCCACTACAATTTCCAAACTTTGAAAAATGCCACTGCAATTTTTGCAAACTTTGAAAAACACCACTGCAGACTTCAAAAAATGCCACTGAAAATGGCATGCAATGACATTTTTTAAAGTTTGAAAATTGCAGTGGTATTTCTCGAAATCGCCAAATTTGGAGTGGCATTTATCAAATTGACCCTTATAAAAAATGTGTTACATTTCGCTCACAGCAAACAGCGCTTTTTGACAAAATAGAAAAAGACAGCCGTTTTCCCCTTATACTCCAGTATACTCCTATAAATAAACAAGCACTTTTACTAAAAGGAAAATGCAGCCAGCCACACATATTCCTATTGTCGTAAAAATATAGGAGATCCTACCTTGAAAAAGGGCAATATGGAAGAGCCCGGAAACAAATATCATGCAAATAATGCCTTTGTATAAACATCTGGGATGGGTCTTTCGTCACACTCACATGGAAAGTTCTTCGTGTACCATTTCAACCTACAACTCTCAATCTTGATGTACATGTCGACCCCCATTGCTGGAGCAATCGTGCTCCACAGGTTATGGGATTGAATATTGCAGGCCGTGTATGTAGCCTGTAACAGTAGTAATCTCGCACAGAGACGCATAACCTGCTATTCCCCTCTGCAAATGAATGAGTAACGTGAAAATTAGGATTCATATGAGAAGTATACTATTATTAGGACGACATAATACGCAGAAGGCATTCCTGCGTCCTCTTCATCATCATGCCCCCCTCTTGGTTGGTGTACAACCTCCCAAGGGACATTACATTTAGGTAGTTCGGATGCCAACCGAGCTCCCCCCTTGGGTAGAAGAGGGGATAAGACAACGGGTCATATGAGCCATCAGTAACACCTATATTGTGCCTCTGGTTGTCATTACCGCAAAGTGTAATCCTACGATCAAACCTTTTCGCTAGGTAAGTGCCCTCGACCCAGATTGCAGCGACCTCAGATGACACCGGTCTATTATACTTCCATTGATCAAGCCTATGGTCGGTGTTAAGGTCTATCTTGTAATCATCGAGGTTGTCCTTGTGTGCACCCAAACTCCTAAACTGCTGGGAGTAGGGGTTTCCCCGCAGTATGTTCACTAACTTATTGACGACATTCTGGTCCAATTGTCGGGTGGCAGCCTTGCGATGGGTCAGGCTAGGGTCATCGTCGTAGAAGTACAACTGGAGATGTTCTGGACGGGAGCTTGGCTCGAAGGAATGCACGTTATGGTAGATGGTGCCGTGCGCCCGGAACGTGTACACACCAGACTTCATGTGTGTAGTTTTCATCAAGGCTGACGCCCAGTGTTGTGAAGGAGAAGTAGTGAGCGTTGAAGAACCGTATGTTCTCCCGAAAGTGTCTAGAGTCCGCATCCGTGCATGACCAAAGCCTCATTAGCTCTGGGATGGGATCCGGTTCCTTGAGCTCGATCTGCCCATTTTGACAGCAGAAGCCGTCGGTCTCAGACTCGAACTTCATGGCTTGCAGTGATTGCAGTTCGCGGCATGCTTCAGGATGTGCGTGCTGTCTGGGAGGTTTGAGTAGACAAAGTCTAATGGATCATGGTCGATATAGGTATTGTCACTTGAGTCTTCCACTTTGTCGTCCTCCATGTCATCAGCGTCCGAGCCTGTAGGCAATGTTTTTAATTAGTGTGATACTCAATATGTTCAATGTTAAATGGTAACACTGTCGATCTTGCTCAAGCGGGTGTACATACATTCACCAGCAAACAGGTAATACTCTCCATGAGACCACCAAGGTACACTTCCATATCGTCTGCCTTGGGGCCAAACCAATAAAAGATGATTCAGTCTCAAGTTACACAATCAGGAGAGTAAAGAAGGGAGTGTTACCTGCATTTCTGATTGTGTACTCCGGCATGCTAGATGAGGTTGAGTCACCGTGCGCATCAACTCCGGTAGGTTGCCCCGTTGAGGCCGTTCCCGGCGTGGCCATGGACCCCACGGGTGGGGTATTCACCCTAGCCGCAAAGCTTGCATTACGACGATCTATTAGAGTAGTCCTCTCACCATTTGGTATACTTTGCGCACTTTGTTTTCGCTTGCCGGTTTTCTCCGGACGCTTCGCCATCTCACTTCCCATGCAAGCTCGCTCTCGAGTTCTACACTGAGCTCTGGACTCATGCCTCTGCTCGGCAGCTCCATTTTGTGCATTTGTTCACCAATCATTGGTTTGCTGGGTGGCATTTAATCGGTAGACAGCTGCACCGATGCGATTCGCCACGTAAAATCTGGTTTAATAATCTGATGGACAGAAGATATGGATTATAGATGGGAGAAATGCCTGATGATTGTAAGTTTTGGCCGTACATGCTTGCCAGAGCCGTGGCTCCTAAATCAGGACAAGGCGTTGCAATGGATTCAGCATATGGGGTTAATCTCTTAGCTTGATACCGCTGGTTGCGATGTGCACTCCTCTCCCCTTATGCTCAGGTGTTAAGCTAATCCGATGCTCCCGATCAGTTTCCCGTCTCCGCGCGTTAACCTGTTCTTTATTCTCCTTGTAAGCTACTCGTCTCTTTGCGTTCTTGTTTTCTTTTTCTTCTTGTGTTTGCTCTTCCTTTTTCTTCTGGTAAGTCTCTCGTCTCCTTGCGTTTATCTCATCCCTTTGTTCTTGGGATAAGGCATTAACGGAGTATCCTTCCTCTTCCTTTTTCTTCTTATAAGCTGCTCTTCTCTGTGCGTTTTTAATATCCCTTTGTTCTCTTGATATGACCTTTTTACGTTCTGCAACATGTTCCCTAGTAGCTGGACCATCTATAATCGCATTATACAAATGAAAATCTCCAAAATATTTGAATTAATTAAATCTATAACAAGACCATGCATGATAACTGTCGTAAAGTATACTGCAAAATATGGTATTGGAGTTTCCTTAATTTTACCGTCAGAAGCAAATGTGAGATTGCTCAATGTACAAATGTTGGCATTAGTTAAGGACGACATGTTGGTGGTAGAAGTGATTGTTGCTTCATGTATGAATAGGCCAGTTGATGATTCTGAGACAGATTCCATGTCTCGTGAATGTTCTTGTTGAACATTATCTGTTCAAATCAGTAGGAATGTGAATCTTATCACGAGGCATTGTAAGGAATATAATTCATTACAAATGCAAATGTCCAAAATAATTAAACTACTTAAATCCAGAAGCAGATCATGCACCATAAATATAATAAGGTATGTTAGTAAAAAATGATTAATAATGCTGACCATGCATCGATTTACCGTCCGAAGAATCTGTGAGATTGCTCAGGGTACAAATGCTGGCATCATTTAAGGGTGCCATGTTGGTGGTAGAAGGGATTGTTGCTTCACGCATGAATAGGCCAGTAGATCTATGTGGGCCATTCCCTTGTTGAACAAACCCTGTTCAAATTGAACATATAAACCTTGGTAGACGACCCGCATATCTGGAGGCATCGCGTCGCGCGGCCGATCTCCCTCGCACGATCTGCCTCCCTGGCCTCTTTTCACCGCGTTGTCACTAATCCCGCGGTTAGTTTCCCTAGACGTTACTCTTTCGTGCTACAGCGAATGACGGATGGGCCTCCTTCCCTCACGGGTCCAGCTTGCCAGTGTCTGTCCCGTGTGTGCGTCGTGTGCGTTTCCGTGGAAAAAACTTGACCGCTACAATCGTAGACGACGTGGGTTTGGTCGACCCTCGCAGCCCCCGCATTCATCGTCCCCACCCTCCCCTGCTCCAATCCCCTCCTCTTCCCTATGCCGCCGCCACCCACCCTTCCCCTTCCCGTCGCCCCCATCTCCCCTCGCCATGGCGTTGCAGCCCTAGGCTCTCCTTCTTAACCGCGACACCCAGCCTCAAGATCCGTTCGACTGCGCGCATGTCACGTGGCTGGCTCTTGAGCTCTCCTCCTCGATCCCCCAGGATGCACTAAGGATGTGAAGGTCCATCCCCGGCCCATGGTTGCTGCCACATCTGAGGCTGGTGAGCGGCTCCTCACACATGCACCACTCCCTCCTCATAGCCCTCCCCCCTCCTCGCGCCCGAAACCCCAGCCCGCCCGGCGGTGGACGGCCACGACGACCGAGCTCTCCATTTCCTCCAAGAGCAACAACATCAACGTCCTCCTCAAGGCTATGGTATGAATCCCTTCTCTTCTTCTGGATCTGGTCTCCTTCATATCCGCATCTGATTCGTTCGTGCCTCCGGTCTGTGCAGCCAGCCAGCCATCCCATCTGGTCTGGTCTGGTCTGGTTTTGTGTTGTGTCAAGTCAGTGGGCCGGCCAAGGATAAGCTGCTGCGAGTGCGAGTTCTGCCTCCTCCCCGCCTTAGGTGGTAAGCCATCTCCCTCTCCTTCTTTCACCCCAACTCGTCTCTGTAGGGAGCCAATGCTTGCATCTACATGTTAGCAGGCACATGTATCAAAAGAATTTTTTGATCCATACTTGTACTAACAGGAGAGCAGGCACATGTATTAAAAGAATTTTTTGATTCATACTTGTACTAGCAGGAGAACCTTTCCTGCTAAATCCCGAGGTTACATTCATTTCCTTGAAGAAATGCTCAACATTTTGGTTCAAATTACCCTCTGCATACTGAATTTAGTTTTTATTAACATGCCTTGGATCGAAGATGGCGAGGTTATTGTTGGGAGGCAGAGTAGGCGAAGAAGCAAAGGAAATTTGTAGATCCAAGAGTAGCGCAGTTTTTTTCTCTACATGCATACTGAAAATGCTTAATTTGATTTTAATGTATACTGAAATTAGTTTTTAACTTGATTTTGTATGTATAATGAAGATGCTTAATTTGAGCATGCAACAACAGGGGCATGGGTAAGGGCATGGTTGAAATGCAGAGGATTCAGAAATATGAATGTCTTGCACAAAATGCTGTTATGCTGATGATGTTGTGTTTTGGTTGACTTGATTGCTTGCAGTGAGTCCGTAACTGGTTGTCGATGATGATGTTTTCATGGCGCCACTTGACACACCGGAGGTAGCTGCTGCATATGCCGGATGGCCACGGAGCCCCTGCACCACCACGTCAGTTGCTGCAACATCAACTTATGTTCTACGCCGGTGGTAACATGATGGCCCTTGCTCCGTCTGTTACATCAGCTTCTCTCCATCGAGTAGAAAGGTACCTCAACAAGGGTCCGCTTGTCTTCTTCTGGTTTTCTTCATCAAGTATGCATCTGTTGCATGCACTTGATTGATGCTTCCAGTTTTTTGTCTTTGATGTGTGGTAGTGGTGACCCAATATGAACTGGCTAAGAGTCGAATTCAAGATTATTTTATTACTAAAGTATCAAGGTGTACGTACATAAAGTCTTTTCTGGTAGAAATTAAAAGAACTCAGTTGCTTCTATTTTATCTTGATTGCAAAATCTTCAAAATCAAATGAGGAACCAATGGGTTTGAACAATAATGACGTGGTTTAAATTTTTTCCAGGTGTAGATTGCTAATATGACCAATTATAATTAGTGTGACTGGTTTACAGTTTTATATAACTGAACAGTTAAAAGTATTCTCTATACACTGAAATCGAGCTCATAAAATTTTATTTATTATGTGCGTTTTCTGCTGCAAATCATTGCACTTCTCTTCAATACATTAGTGCCACTTCCAAAGCGGAGTCCCTCCTAGAGGACAGTCTCTATTATCAGAAGGGTGAGTGTCCAGTTTGCTCTGCATAATACAACAAAGCCTTAATGAGTATTAGTGTTGGAGGGGTAGGGATCATTATGATATTCTCTTTTTTGTTGTGGCAGTTTCCTTTTTTTTCCATATTTCTTCAGTTAATTACCTTTTAGTCTTGGGATGCATAATCACACCCACCCTCATATCTAGCTAGGTTCTGTCTCTTTTCAGGCTCTTTTAATATAAAAGAGGACTAGCAATCAAGGATTCTGCCACATCCGCTACCAAATAAAAACATGTTAGAAACATTGCTACTACTGAATTAATTTTTTTCGTTGTAGGATTTGCGCCGGTATAATGCGATGTATGTGTTTTTCTTTTGGAACTCTCACACTGCCATGTATAACATATGACTAATCTTTTATTGATTAGGAACACACTTTCAAAATAATAACATTATAGGAAGAAGAAGCTGAACTGGAATATGTGTCTTCTCTTCCTGAAAGTTTCCTTAAATAAATACGCTGGTGCATTGTATTGCTGGTGCATTGGATTATGTATTTTGATGTGAACTAATGTCTATTGTGTGTGCTCCAGTGTTGATCTTTTGGGACTAAATTTTTTTGTAACTGCTTATAGAGATGTTTAATTAGTTCCACAGTCATGCATAGACGATTTGCTAAGAAATTACTTTCTCTGCTCTGTTCTTTAAAGATGTTTTTTTTTCAATGGCTATTTAATATAGATGCTTCATTAGTTGCATAAGCATATATGATTCTGTGAGCAAATTATCTTCACTGATCTAATTTAGGGAGATGTCTGATTTGCTGCACAAGCATACATGGTTCCGTTAGTAATTTGTTTACTCTGATCATCTTGCTATCCAGTTCTGTTGGTATGGTCTGAAACAGTTTCACAAGTATTTATGATGATCGTTTCCATGGTGGGTCATGCTAGCGATGTGCTTTGCATATACATGTTTCGAACATTTGTTAGGTGTTTTTAGTTTACACATTTCTCCTGAAAATTTGTATATTTTTATGCAGTCATTTTTGGATTGGCAATGATTATTTTTAGTATTTTAGTTTACACATTTCTCTGGAGAATCTTCATATTGAACTGTAATATTATGTATAATATAGGTTTGTATTTTTTCCATTACTTCTTGCGTCTTTTGTTTCTATAGCATACTGTTGTGTCATTTTATATATAGGGCCTGCAGATCAGATCAGCTCAGTTCGTCTCCCTACCTAACGTGGAGCATTATACATTTTGCTCAATATAGTTAGTTACTTAGTTTATTAGAAGTTGTGATAGTGAGAGCACATACATGCTTGATTTTACTTCAGTTAGTAGTTGTATCCAGTAGGAACTTATTTGTGAAAATTAGACCTGGAGAAAGTATGCCACCCTGTTTTGTGCAGATAACTACCTGTGGTTACATACTGTTGGCAAATTTAGTAGGCTTATACAATAAGGTTCTTCATTGATTTCGTTATTCCTAAACCTGTAGTAACGGAGATCCATGAGTTTCATATAACTAAAGCATGTCATTCACGTGTCATGGAACTGAGGTAGCTTAAGGGAAGATGACAACCAAATTATGTTTAATATACTTGATTTTTCTGATGCTTGTATTTGGAAGAATATCTGTTTATACATTTTTTAGCATGGTTTTCTTTCAAGCTTATTAATATGGCTTCTCACAAAGAATATGGTTCTATAGTCGATGGTGCAAATATTGCACTTTATCAACAAAATTTGCCGAGGGTGGTTTCGGTTTGATTCAGGTTTGTGCGTCACACTACAATCAATTTTGGCATGCTGCTATCACGAGTGAAGTAATAAGTACTGAATCGTGATCCAATTGGCATGCTTATTATAGAGTAGTTGGTTATTGTTGTAATAGGGCTGCGAGATAGATATTGTGGGAAATGTCCATTTGTCATACTACATTGCTGAACCGGATTAGCAGGCTAGGTGTGCCATTGGTACCAATGTTAGGACAGACATAGGCAAATATAATCATGTTTTATTGTCAGCTCAGTTTTGGTTTATATCTGTTGAGTGCTCCAGAATAGTCTTTGAATTGAACCAATTTTATAGTTGAATATGTTGCTCTGTTGAAACGTTCCAGATGTCGAGTAAACTTTGCAACTGGTGGACAAGTGACACATGTATTTATTCATGCTTCATTATGTTTGCAGTAATAAGAATAGTAGCCTGTTCTGATGAAAGATGTATCTTCGTGGCGAACAAGCTACTCCTTTCCATGCTTGTATTTACAATTTGAGCCAACCTCTACTTTTATGATTTGTAGTGAACTTCGCATTGCCTTCCGTTTTTATTTCCCCGTTGCTACAAATGCATGGTCAATCTCCTGCTTCAGGGATTTTATTATTAGTCTCTAAACACTTTTATTTGTAAGGTTTGAATGCCTCTTTCGCTCTCGCCTTTTGCGCCATTGGCGCAACGGGTCATCTAGTAAGTAGAAATCCCGATCGTATCATCAGCCATTGTGGATAATAAATTTTATGTTAAAAAGCCATTTAACTGTTGTTACTGAGTTATACCTGGACTCCCTTTGGAGAGTTCATCAATATCTGAGATATCATGAAGATGTAGACTTTGGTCATTTCTCGCATCCATTTGCTCAGTTCTCTTGTGCGCTCATAGTTGTTTAGCAAGATTTACCCGTTCCCATCGGGATCCAAACTGGGTTAAGTTTTCCGAGCTCACTACTTTTGTAGTAAATTTTAGTGCAAAACCAGTTAAACCATATGAACCAATGCGATAAAGCATTCGTGATATTTGGGAATTACCTGGCACTGGAGACATATGAGACTGATGATCAACATTAGAGATATCACGTAGAGGAGGTCGGCGCAGATTTGGCGCGTCCATATCTTCAAGTGTCATGGTCTGTCGGCGCCCAAACAATGAGAAGAATAGATCAGACAACAATGTTGCAAAGACAAATCCTACTTTCGTTCCCTAGCAAATTAGTATGCTTGTTATTTTGATGTCATGCATAAAAGTTTGTTATCAAAACAACCTCAATGATTAATGTATGTGACCTAGATAGCATTTTATTGTAACCGATCGGGCATTTCGACCAACTACGGTAATTGCAGGTACCTCATAGATGTCCAGAAGTGCCTTGAACTATGCTGTGAAAATTACCAGCTGCATTATAAAAATCACTCAAGGAAGAATGTAGTTGGTCATCGGCTGTTAAGGTAAACCATTTAAGATTGTAATATCATTTGCATTGATATCAGTTGCTTGGTATACTCTTGATGCAGGCATAAAATTGTAATAATTTTTTTATGATTGCTTTGTCATATAACCAACAACTCATTTTCTCACACCCTTTGTGCAACAGTCAACCGACAACTCATTTTCTCACACCCTTTGTGCAACAGTGCATATATATTGATTTCCTAGAAGGTGTCCATGGGCAAAGTTAAATTATGTCTGACAACTATCCAATTTACGTTGCTACAGGATGTTCGACGAAGAGGAAACTGATTAACGATTGCACCGCCTGGGCGCCCCAACGAGACGTGCAAGGCCTGAAGTTGTGTAGGAGCGAGCTGAAAACACCTGAAGCGTTCGTGTAGTCGCAGGATAGAAGGGTTCGTGTCACAGACCAACACTAATTACCTGAAGCGTTTGTGTAGTCAAAGATGAACCTCAAGTTTTTGCAAGACCTCAAGTTCTGATTATTTGAAGCTCGTGCTATCAAAGATTGTCGGTGTACTAAGGTAGGGGTACCTCAGTACCCCAACTTGTGCACGGGCAGTAGCAGCTTCCCGCGACAGGGCCTACCACGTGCTCGCCGGAGACCTTCCTGCTCCATATAAAACCATTCAAAAACAAAGTATACAAGACAGAAGATCAAGACCCCGGCAAGTGGAGCTTGCCGGGATGGCCGTCCCAGGCTCAAGATTACCTCACTAACACAAGACCCTGGCGAGAGGAGCTTGCTAGGAAGACCAGAAGACATGCCTCGGCGCGACGTTCGCCCCGGCAGGGCCCGGAGAGCGGCAAGACTCAGGGCCCCGACAAGCTTCCGGGCCCGGCAAGGTCAAGACCCCGGCAAGGTGCTTGCCGGGGAGAGTTGCGCTGTGTGCCCGCGCTCCAGCTCATCGGTCCACGCGTCGCCCTGGGGCCACTCCAGGGACGCGTGGCGGATGGCTGTGCAGCCTGGGGGACACGGTGGCACTCCACGGTGATAAAGCCATCGCCGTGGCAAACGGAGACGCAAGGGCGGGCGCTTTTGGGGTCGACGGCGACGGGCATTAAATACTCTTGTCCCCCACTGTCAAAGTAGGTGGTGACCACTGTTCACGCACTGTTCATCCACTGTTCACGCACTGTTACAACTACCACCACTATTACATTTTTACCCCTTTCTCCTACGTTGACACCTGTCGGTGACCCCTTGCACTATAAAAGGAGGCCCATGCACAACGTAGAGGGGGTTCAGAACCTAGATAGCTCATATGCTCGGTGTAGCTAGTTCTTCAAGCTCTCGAGCTCCAACACTCAATACAATCAAGCAGGAGTAGGGTTTTACGCGTCCATCGCGGCCCGAACCTGGGTAAACTGCCCGCGTGCTCTCCTCGATCTGCTCTTTGTGCTCCCTCCGCCCTCTTACCGCACGAACAAGGGGCTCCGGTCCCATAGGTGCTCGTGGTGGACAGTTTCCCCCCGTCGCAGCTTGACTCCCCCGGGTAGCTCGCGCCGCCCGGCGAGTTGGCTGTTGTCGGGGCGCCTGCGCCCTCGTCCCCGTCGTCGCCTTGCGGAGACGTTTCAGCGGAGACCGCTTGGGACTTGCCCGGGGCGGGGAGGTCTCCGATGACGAGGAGACGTCGTCGGCATAGAGCCCCAGAGACCCGTCGGAGTCCTCGTCGGCCCCGACGTCCTCCTCCTCCTCCCCCTCGGCTGGCTTGCTGGGCCCAGCGCCCTGCCCTGCGGCCGTCTTTCCTCCGGCGCCTCCGCCCGCTCCGGCGCCTCCGCTCCCTGCGGCGCCTCTGTTTCCTCCGGCAACGACGCCTCTCGTCGCGGCCTCGGTCACGATTCCGGGGATCCCGGAGTGCCTCAAAGAAGGGACCCCGGCGAGCTCGTCGGGAGGAAGCTGCAGCAGCCTGCGGATCTCCGCCTCCTCTGCTTGGCTGGACGCATCCGCAGCCTCTGCCTCATCAACCGAGAAGCCGAACTCTCCTGTCGCTGTGGCTGCAGCGGCCTCTTCAACCCGAGAAGCTATATAGGCAATTTCTTGGTCGGTAGTGTCCCGTGTGAGCCCCTTGATTTCATCCTTGTTCTTCGCCACCTCCACAAGGTTGTCGAAGAAGCTGATGATGTCTGATGACTTGGGCGGAATCCATGTGCGGTCCACGCCGTGCGAGTCACACGCGGGCATCATGGCGCGAAGAGGATCCCGGGCCGTGCTGTTGCAGAGAGGCACCACTCCCCGGGGAGCTCTGAACCACTCTGGGTGGGCCGGGTCGTGCTTAAAAAGTTCCCGGACCATCCCCTTCAGCTCCAGCGCCGTGAAGTTGAAGTTTAGCCCCGGGCGCAGCCTCATTATGTCCGCCGCGTTGCCCTACTCCCATGCTGGCCTCTTCCTATCCTGTAGAGGGGCAATGTGGCGGCGGAGGAAATCTGCTCCTACTTCTCCGACAGACAACTTAGCTACCCGGAGACGAAGAATCCGGACGAGGGCGACGTTGAGCTTGATGTCGTCCGAATCCAGCTCGCTCCAGTCCCTGCCGCGCACGATGGCTGTTGTGCGCGGCGCAGTGAAGGGTTGCGGCTCTTCCTCAACTATCCAGCACCAGTCCGCACGCCACTCCTCCCACTTGCCGCGGAGCTCCCCCGGCAAGTAGGACTCCTTCTTGTTCAAGCGGAAAACCCAGGAAATCCCCCCGGAGAGGGGGGCGCCGGCCTCTACTCTAGGGGTGAAGAAGTGCCTAAACAGCGCTACGTTAGGATAAATCCCAATATAGTTTTCGCACAGATGTGCGAAAACCGCCATCGTGAGGATGGCGTTGGGTGTGAAGTCAAGAAGGTGGAGGCCGTAGGTGTGCATGATGTCGCAGAAAAAATCGAAAAAAGGGGGACAAAGGCCGCAATGGAAGAAAGCTGCGAAGAAGAAATACCCGCCGGGGTAATGGTCCTTGGCGGCGGCGGGATAAGCTCTGGTCTGGGGATGCGCCTTGGTCTCCTTGGCCCAGAACAAGTAGTACTTGTTCCAGAGCTCCCGCGCGCTGAGCCTCGGCGAAGAAGACGACGTTCCGCTTCCGCAGCAGAGTAAGCCTCGCCGCCTGCTCAGATTTCTCCTTCTTGGTCTTCTCCGCCTTCGCCTTCTCGGTCTTCGGGGCCATGGCGGAGGCGGCGGGGGAAGGGGGACGAAGAGTCCGGCGGCACCGCAGATGCGGAAGACGGCGGAGGAGGTGTGGAGGCGGAGCGCAAAGGGAATCTCTGGAGATGGAAGAAGAGGCAATGAAGGCGTAGGAGGGGAACCGCTCCTGCTTCCTCTGCTTTTATGGGGAAGTGGGGGCGTTTCGCTCTTTCCATTAAAAGAACGTGGCCACGTCCCATCCCACGACGCCGCAATCGACGCGTGCCGTTACGGAGGGACGCGGCGGATGCGGAAGTGGATTCGGCGCGCTGTGGGCCGCGCGTGCCCGTGCACTGTTTTGGGCCTGGCCCAACAGCGCTCGGCACCGTGTGTGGCCCAGGCCCGGGGCTCCTGTCGGTGTACTAAGGTAGGGGTACCTCAGTACCCCAACTTGTGCACGGGCAGTAGCAGCTTCCCGCGGCAGGGCCTACCACGTGCTCGCCGGAGACCTTCCTGCTCCATATAAAACCATTCAAAAACAAAGTATACAAGACAGAAGATCAAGACCCCGGCAAGTGGAGCTTGCCGGGATGGCCGTCCCAGGCTCAAGATTACCTCACTAACACAAGACCCTGGCGAGAGGAGCTTGCCAGGAAGACCAGAAGACATGCCTCGGCGTGACGTGCGCCCCGGCAGGGCCCGGAGCGGCAAGCCTCAGGGCCCCGACAAGCTTCCGGGCCCGGCAAGGTCAAGACCCCGGCAAGGTGCTTGCCGGGGAGAGTTGCGCTGTGTGCCCGCGCTCCAGCTCATCGGTCCACGCGTCGCCCTGGGGCCACTCCAGGGACGCGTGGCGGATGGCTGTGCAGCCTGGGGGACACGGTGGCACTCCACGGTGATAAAGCCATCGCCGTGGAAAACGGAGACGCAAGGGCGGGCGCTTTTGGGGTCGACGGCGATGGGCATTAAATGCTCTTGTCCCCCACTGTCAAAGTAGGTGGTGACCACTGTTCACGCACTGTTCATCCACTGTTCACGCACTGTTACAACTACCACCACTGTTACATTTTTACCCCTTTCTCCTACGTTGACACCTGTCGGTGACCCCTTGCACTATAAAAGGAGGCCCATGCACAACGTAGAGGGGGTTCGGAACCTAGATAGCTCATACGCTCGGTGTAGCTAGTTTTTCAAGCTCTCGAGCTCCAACACTCAATACAATCAAGCAGGAGTAGGGTTTTACGCGTCCATCGCAGCCCGAACCTGGGTAAACTGTCTGCGTGCTCTCCTCGATCTGCTCTTTGTGCTCCCTCCGCCCTCTTACCGCACGAACAAGGGGCTCCGGTCCCATAGGTGCTCGTGGTGGACAGTTTCCCCCCGTCGCAGCTTGACTCCCCCGGGTAGCTCGCACCGCCCGGCGAGTTGGCTGTTGTCGGGGCGCCTGCGCCCTCGTCCCCGTCGTCGCCTTGCGGAGACGTTTCAGCGGAGACCGCTTGGGACTTGCCCGGGGCGGGGAGGTCTCCGATGACGAGGAGACGTCGTCGGCATAGAGCCCTAGAGACCCGTCGGAGTCCTCGTCGGCCCCGACGTCCTCCTCCTCCTCCTCCCCCTCGGCTGGCTTGCTGGGCCCAGCGCCCTGCCCTGCGGCCGTCTTTCCTCCGGCGCCTCCGCCCGCTCCGGCGCCTCCGCTCCCTGCGGCGCCTCTGTTTCCTCCGGCAACGACGCCTCTCGTCGCGGCCTCGGTCACGATTCCGGGGATCCCGGAGTGCCTCAAAGAAGGGACCCCGGCGAGCTCGTCGGGAGGAAGCTGCAGCAGCCTGCGGATCTCCGCCTCCTCTGCTTGGCTGGACGCATCCGCAGCCTCTGCCTCATCAACCGAGAAGCCGAACTCTCCTGCCGCTGCGGCTGCAGCGGCCTCTTCAACCCGAGAAGCTATATAGGCAATCTCTTGGTCGGTGGTGTCTCGTGTGAGCCCCTTGATTTCATCCTTGTTCTTCGCCACCTCCACAAGGTTGTCGAAGAAGCTGATGATGTCTGATGACTTGGGCGGAATCCATGTGCGGTCCACGCCGTGCGAGTCACACGCGGGCATCATGGCGCGAAGAGGATCCCGGGCCATGCTGTTGCAGAGAGGCACCACTCCCCGGGGAGCTCTGAACCACTCTGGGTGGGCCGGGTCATGCTTAAAAAGTTCCCGGACCATCCCCTTCAGCTCCAGCGCCGTGAAGTTGTAGTTTAGCCCCGGGCGCAGCCTCATTATGTCCGCCGCGTTGCCGTACTCCCATGCTGGCCTCTTCCTATCCTGTAGAGGGGCAATGCGGCGGCGGAGGAAATCTGCTCCTACTTCTCCGACAGACAACTTAGCTACCCGGAGACGAAGAATCCGGACGAGGGCGACGTTGAGCTTGATGTCGTCCGAATCCAGCTCGCTCGAGTCCCTGCCGCGCACGATGGCTGTTGTGCGCGGCGCAGTGAAGGGTTGCGGCTCGTCCTCAACTATCCAGCACCAGTCTGCACGCCACTCCTCCCACTTGCCGCGGAGCTCCCCCGGCAAGTAGGACTCCTTCTTGTTCAAGCGGAAAACCCAGGAAATCCCCCCGGAGAGGGGGGCGCCGGCCTCTACTCTAGGGGTGAAGAAGTGCCTAAACAGCGCTACGTTCGGATAAATCCCAATATAGTTTTCGCACAGATGTGCGAAAACCGCCATCGTGAGGATGGCGTTGGGTGTGAAGTCAAGAAGGTGGAGGCCGTAGGTGTGCATGATGTCGCAGAAAAAATCGGAAAAAGGGGGACAAAGGCCGCAATGGAAGAAAGCTGCGAAGAAGAAATACCCGCCGGGGTAATGGTCCTTGGCGGTGGCGGGATAAGCTCTGGTCCGGGGATGCGCCTTGGTCTCCTTGGCCCAGAACAAGTAGTACTTGTTCCAGAGCTCCCGCGCGCTGAGCCTCGGCGAAGAAGACGACGTTCCGCTTCCGCAGCAGAGTAAGCCTCGCCGCCTGCTCAGATTTCTCCTTCTTGGTCTTCTCCGCCTTCGCCTTCTCGGTCTTCGGGGCCATGGCGGAGGCGGCGGGGGAAGGGGGACGAAGAGTCCGGCGGCGCCGCAGATGCGGAAGACGGCGGAGGAGGTGTGGAGGCGGAGCGCAAAGGGAATCTCTGGAGATGGAAGAAGAGGCAATGAAGGCGTAGGAGGGGAACCGCTCCTGCTTCCTCTGCTTTTATGGGGAAGTGGGGGGCGTTTCGCTCTTTCCATTAAAAGAACGTGGCCACGTCCCATCCCACGACGCCGCAATCGACGCGTGCCGTTACGGAGGGACGCGGCCGATGCGGAAGTGGATTCGGCGCGCTGTGGGCCGCGCGTGCCCGTGCACTGTTTTGGGCCTGGCCCAACAGCGCTCGGCACCGTGTGTGGCCCAGGCCCAGGGGCTCCTGTCGGTGTACTAAGGTAGGGGTACCTCAGTACCCCAACTTGTGCACGGGCAGTAGCAGCTTCCCGCGGCAGGGCCTACCACGTGCTCGCCGGAGACCTTCCTGCTCCATATAAAACCATTCAAAAACAAAGTATACAAGACAGAAGATCAAGACCCTGGCAAGTGGAGCTTGCCGGGATGGCCGTCCCAGGCTCAAGATTACCTCACTAACACAAGACCCTGGCGAGAGGAGCTTGCCAGGAAGACCAGAAGACATGCCTCGGCGCGACGTGCGCCCCGGCAGGGCCCGGAGAGCGGCAAGCCTCAGGGCCCCGACAAGCTTCCGGGCCCGGCAAGGTCAAGACCACGGCAAGGTGCTTGCCGGGGAGAGTTGCGCTGTGTGCCCGCGCTCCAGCTCATCGGTCCACGCGTCGCCCTGGGGCCACTCCAGGGACGCGTGGCGGATGGCTGTGCAGCCTGGGGGACACGGTGGCACTCCACGGTGATAAAGCCATCGGCGTGGCAAACGGAGACGCAAGGGCGGGCTCTTTTGGGGTCGACGGCGACGGGCATTAAATGCTCTTGTCCCCCACTGTCAAAGTAGGTGGTGACCACTGTTCACGCACTGTTCATCCATTGTTCACGCACTGTTACAACTACCACCACTATTACATTTTTACCCCTTTCTCCTACGTTGACACCTGTCGGTGACCCCTTGCACTATAAAAGGAGGCCCATGCACAACGTAGAGGGGGTTCGGAACCTAGATAGCTCATACGCTCGGTGTAGCTAGTTCTTCAAGCTCTCGAGCTCCAACACTCAATACAATCAAGCAGGAGTAGGGTTTTACGCGTCCATCGCGGCCCGAACCTGGGTAAACTGTCCGCGTGCTCTCCTCGATCTGCTCTTTGTGCTCCCTCCGCCCTCTTACCGCACGAACAAGGGGCTCCGGTCCCATAGGTGCTCGTGGTGGACAGTTTCCCCCGACAAAGATGAACCTCAAGTTTGTGCAAGGCCTCAACTTCTGATTGACCAAATTGGTTGAAGCATTCGTGAACCTGATTGACCAAATTGATGAAAGTAGTATAAGAAACCTTCAGGTAAATCTTACCACAGATCAACACGTAAACATGGAAGTTCACTAACAAACTATTCGATGAACAGGGCAATGATCCGATGAACATTTGCGGTGATTCAAATGAAAATGGCTGACATGTGCCTCCTCGGGTGCAAAAGATGCGTTCGTGCCCCGCTTAGGGGACACGGAGAACCACGGCTCACCGCCCCTCTGATGGGAAATTTTTGAACGATAGACACGGAGAACCACGGCTCGCCGCCCCGCTCAAGAGAATTTTTTGGGAAGTTTGATTCATTGCCAGGGAAAGAATCAGACATCCATGCGTAAGATTGTATCATTGATGTCCGTGCAAGCTACACAAGGAAAGTGGTGGTGTATATATGGATAATTTAGATCTTTGGTCGTCTAGTGTGTATATATGGAGAGTTTTGATTTTGATCGTTGGCTGATTTGTGGTATCCACCTATAGAAGGAAAGTGTTGTTTAGAAAAATCGGTTGGGGAGGCTGGTTCGCTTAAAAACCGGTGGGGGATGCCTGCGAGGTTAAAAAAATCGGGGAGATTAGTGGGGTAATCTCTCGTTAGATGGAGGGGGAGGGCTACCTGGAGGCATCGTTGGTTGGTTGTGTTCTTTTTTCGTGGACCGGAACTGGGAGGTGGGAGGAGAGACGAAAATAAACCAGCGAAAGGTGAGACGAAAATAAACCGTGGAGACTATTCACCAACTCAGACATTAGGAGTAGAGATTTTTTTTTTTAAATAATACCTTTTTATTAATTTGCAGAAATAATACACGGTTGTTTTATTTTGCGAAAATAGCGCGGCCTCGTCCTACGGGAGGACGACAGGGACTAATCGTCCTCCCTGTAGACGACTAGGTACGAGTCGTCCTCCAGAAGGCCGACTGCCTACTCGTCCAGCACTCCAGCCTCCAGTCGTCCGAAGATGATTAGTTATCGGCCATACATAGGTAGAATATGTCTCTCGCATACATAGGTAGAATATGTCTCTCACACACATAGATAAATATATGGCTGTCGCATACATAGGTAGAATATGTCCCTCACATGCATAGACAAGCATCAGCCACGTCGTCCACCACGTCGTCCGGCACATAAACATGTGGGGTGCCCCAACGTTACGGGAAAGAAGCTCAGACCATTCCTGATCATCTTGTGTTTCTTGTGTGGGATGTGGTGCAGGAGTCATAAATGTGTCCGTCCAGTCGTTCTGCTGCGATGCGAAATCCTGTGTGATGTGCTCATGGTCACTATCCCACCCGGATCCGGACATAGACGCGTCATGTCCATATGTCTGATATCCGTAGTACCCTGCTGAATGGAGGTGTTAGGATTTAATTAATCCTATTAATCCCTACTTTTTCTAAAGGAGGCAGTTGCCTCGTGTCCATTCGGAGACACCCCTTCGGGGGGCTATATATATGTGTAACCATCATCAATGAGAAGGACCGATTCACTTTTTCCCTCTCTCTCGATCGTTGTCTCTCCTCATTGTAACACGTTATCAGCACGCTCTTCTCTGAGCGAAGCGAAAAAAACGGTTCCATTCATGGAAACGAATCGCGGATGGCCTTCGGCCTGGACTCCGGGCATCCGCCGCCGTGACGCTTCACACGGCCGGCCGGGCGCTGCGCTCGCCGGCGCCGTGGCCCCTGCCTGCGCCTCGCCCTGGCATCCGCGCCGTCGGCCGCGCCCCGCGCCCATCCTCCGCGCCCCCGGCTTCGCGCCGTCGCCGCCTGGCCGCCTTCGGCCGTGCCACGGCCTCTGCGCCGTAGGCCGCCCCCCATGCCCGGCGCAAAAGGGGATCGGGGGCCTCACCGCAAAAGGGGATCGGGGGCCTCAGATTGCAACGGTTGCCGCGCCGTCCGCGAGAGCGCCCCTGACTCGCATCGCTGATGCCCCGACGCGACGGCAACCGGCGTCGCGCCTTCGCCGACGCCCTCCGTGCTCGCCGACGCCTACGCCGTCGCGCCGGGCCTGCCTTTCCCAACCCCTGCGGTCGTCGGGATAGAGGGCAACACCCTCGCTTATGTGTCAGCGCCGACCGGAGCCTCGATGTTCACCATCGGTTCCGGCGTGAGGACCTCGAGCAGCGCCCCCGCGGCGCCTCGATCTTCGCCGCGCGTCAACGCCGATGCGCCGCTCCCGCCGTCCCCATCGCCAACACCGGCCACGCCGCCTCCTTCGTCTCGTGGCGCCGCTTGATGCCGACTCCTAGCCCTCGGCCTCCCGCTGGCCGGCCCGTCGGCGGACTCGCCACCGCACCGCCGCGGCCGCCGCACAGGCACCCGGAGCCCGGCCACGCTCGGGCTTGCGAGCAGCGCCTCCAACAACTTCGCCCCGGGGACCCGGCTCCTTGGGGGACCCTCCGACGAGGAAGAGCGCGACCAGAGTGCCGCTCGCCGCTGGTGAAGTCCGCCGCGGCTTCACTGAAGGAGGGGCGCGCGGCCGGCCGCCATGGCTGCTGGGGAATTGGAGGTCGTGGGTGGAGGAGCGTGTGTTGGGGTCAACGACCACCGACCGCTCTCCCCACGATTCCTTATCCTCTCGTAAAGTACAGGGAAGTGGGCAGCCTAGTACGACACGCCACATGCGGCTTGGCTCCTGCTCATGCTAATTAATCGTTGATTCATTTCAGCATGTTAGCAATGTTAGCAACGCTAGCAGATTAGCTTTCTAACAACATGTCTAGCAGGAATTTACTTCCTGTTGTAGACACTGTTGTTTTCAGTACAATTTTTCGGTACTGCTTTTCAGTTCGAATACTACATGTATTCCTGAAAATGTATGACGTAAAATATTTGCATGTTTCCTACATGTGATATTAATTGCGTCAATTTATTTGCAATCGAGATATTCAATTTCTTGCAAATAAAAATCAATCATGATGTAATATATTTCCGTGTTTCTTGACACGTTGAGATTAATTACGTCCATTGTTTGCAATTGAGATTTTCAATTTCTAGCAAATAAATCAATTCATCGGCTTAATTGAGTCTTCCGACTCGATACGAGCACGAATTGATATGCAAAATTCAAGGTGTCATCCTTAGCAATTTGAGATTCACACTAATGATTTCGAGCCACCTCTCTTGAAATCTATTAATTTTGCAACATTAAGATATATTTATATTACACAATCTGTAATATAAATAAATTATCGGTTTTTCACCAGAGATGATATGTTCTATGTGTTTACCACATTGTCATTCTTCATGAACATGTCACAGCGGTCGAGATTGATTTCTCCCGCGCAATAAACTTGTAAATTTTTGACAATAACATATCCCTCGTTATATTTGGAAAACACAAGGTAATGAGTTGGTTCTAATGCCCATGAGCAAACTATCTCTATTACTCTGAGATCTGTATGATCTTCAATGTGTTATGTTCCCACAATTGAGGTTGAGCATTTTCAAGTTATACACTTGAGTCAAATTTTTGCATTCTTATTACAAAACCATGATGATTTTTAATTTACTTCTTGTAAATTAATTATCTCTGGCTTGCCCCTATAAGTATTCGATGGCTAACAATTTGAGGCTATTGTCCTCAATGGCCACAACTTACTTAAGCGGGTTATGGACATCAAGATCAGTCTTGCATCCCATGGGATAGCATGTGCAATTCAAGCCACACCACCGGGACGCAAAGGACCTCAAGGGTAATGGTTCGAAACTCATTTCAAACCCTCAACCTGACACCATCAAGTTGTCACGAGACCCTATGAGCATGGAGAGCATGGTGGTTGAATATGCATCAACCGACATGTTTGGAGACTACATTTAGTCCCTCAATCTCCTTAGTGATCAATTTGTTTATGTTCATTTCTCATGTTTTAATATGAACATGATTATTGTTGTCATCATATATTGTATATCACAATATATTGTATCAGCACTTTGGTACAAATTCATTTGTATGTATTCTATATATATCTGACAGTGATTTTCTTGAGAATGTTCATGTCTATATATAGATTTCTACGGAGGTCAATCTGATGAAAGATGATTTGTGCCATGTGGACATATGCACCACGAACTCTATACTCGGGGAAGTGAAATGTTTCCACTCTTGTTGAGAGAAAGGAGATATTTTAAAATCGCTAGACGCGATGAGGTATTTGTTGGCTCAACTCGAGTCATATTTACTGTCCATGTGGGTACTCGAGTAACGTCAGGATGCTTTATTGCTTCCGGGTTTAACTCGTACCCTACTAAACTATAGAGGTATCCGTCAAAATAGTTTCCATAGTGAAACTTATGATGACAACAAAGAGGAATATCTTCTCTTTACCATATGCAACGGATATGGCAAGCACATTCTCTTTGTATCATCATGGTTGTACTACACATACTACAAAACCCGTAGCACATGTTGCGTACGAGATAGTTTTCTGGAGTGTCTTTTGCATGACAAACTTGGCATTTCAGCTTTGGTCATCATTGACATTGGGTTGAAACCGAAACTATCCGCAATTCCAATGGTTTATGATTCTTATGATGCTAAATTCTAACAATATTTGGATTTTGTGTGCACTACATGTGACACAGGGAGGCAAATTTTAAGACTCACGCACCTTAAAGTTTACGCCGGACCACTCAAACTCCTTGAATGCATCAAGTCGAGGTAAGTGGCTCTTCCCAACCATTGAGTGGACTATTCAGGTACCCCATGGTTCTAAAAGACATCTATATGATGGTCTTAACTGTGTGTTTTATTCACACGAAACCATTGGCTCATTATCCTGACATCGATTTCAAGCAAATCGAATGGATAACATTGCAGAATTCTCCTTGAGTGCCTTTTCTATGGCCCCCGGATTGAGTTTAGCAATTTGTCTGAAGGTCTCGACTCAAAATGGTTTGGTAGAATCCTATCCAAAGAGTTAAGCTCATTGCATTATCTTTACTTTGGAATTGTAACTTGCCAACTTTACGTTGGAGTCATGCAGTTTTACACGCTCATGACAGAACTGCATAATATTATTCTCCTGTATCTTTGATATGTGGATATCTACCAAGTATTTCCTATCTGCGGTAATTCGGTTGCATACCGATATCACCACCCAGCATATATCATTGGCCCCTCAACATATAGTTGGGATCTATGTGAGGAATAACTGTATTTCCGTCAATACCTCAAGGCCCTCGCATGGGGAGTTATTCAAGGCCAGTATGCTGATTCAATGAGGAACATTTCCAGGCATTAGGGGGAGAATTCAAGTACCATAAAGAATGCCAGGAAATTAGTGGAATGTTCAACACATTCCTGCCTCAATTCCACATAGTCAAAGATCTGAACCATGCGTTCAGAAGATTTGCAACACATTGCAACTAACCTGCCAGATTCATTTACTGACTATAAAGGTGTCACGCAATCCTACAATCCTGCAAAAATATGTCGGAAAGAGTGGAGGTACCAACTAAAACCACTCAACTCCCCGTTCAAAGAAACAGGGGGAGAAGTACGACAATAGTACATCAGGATTCAGCTTCTTGCAAGCAAGGATATCAAGGCCTCTGAATCAGTAAATGCATGTCAATTTTACGTTGACAGACACCTAATGGGTAGTATACACCCAGTGGATGGGAAACCTCCACCAACCCAGGTCATAGTGCACACAATGACCGGGACATCGGAATACCTGACTCAACCGCATTGGGAAATCGCGGATAGTCACCATGGGTAACGGTATTTCCATCAACTTTATATATACATATATAGATTCTGGAGAATCATATAACCGGAAGTCTACAATTGTCGACATACATTTCTCAACTAGATTGCAAAAACCTTTCATATGATTCAGATCCAAAGACCATGGCCATGGCAAAGTGTGATCAACACTCGGACTGAACTCAAGCAAAGGGTATAATCTAGGTAGAAATGATCTTGCTCAATAATGGGAAGGTATTCATAAGCAATACCTACACCAGTTTTCTTCTGGAAACAGAATTGAGAACATCGAGGTGGTGAAACAAAAAACAAGTATTGTAGCACAAGGGTTCACGCAGATACCCAACTATTCTCCAGAGGTGGAATCTCTTTCCGATTACTTATATCATTGGCAGTTCAAAATCATCTATCTTTGCAGTTGATAGATGTAGTGATCACATATCCATGTGGATCACTAGATTCAGACATATATGGTTGATTTCCGATGGAATCTCACTTCTGAATCGAAATGCAACACGCAACATACATTGTGTAAAATCAATAAGTCACCATATGACTTACTATTATTGTCGGTACATTTGGTATAACCGACGTAGTGAGTTCCTTATTCACAAGGATTACTACTACAATGATGATTATCCATGTTTGTGTGTCTGCAATGACGACACATGTAATCATCTAAATGACGGAGTTTAAAATGAAGGATTTGGTAAACCAAAATATCGCTCGTTACTAAACTTGAGCACCTTCATTCATACATTATGGTATACTATGTTGTCTATATCCAAATATATTGGAGAAATTCAATGTGGACAAAGCTTATCCATCCATAACTCTCATGGTAGTTCATTCTCTAGACGTAGAGAAAGATATATTTAGACCAAGAGATGATGGAAATGAGATATTGGGACTCAACGTTCCATATGCCATTGGATCGACCAAACACAATTGGTTGGTACTCAAGAATATCTTTTGATATCTCCAAGGCATGAAATATCTTGTCCTGGTTTTTCAGTTTTGGAGAAATCTAAACACCAATATCATTGGATACATCGATCAGATCCCCGCTATATCAGATCGCAGACAAGCTTAGTGTTCCTACTAGGTGTGGTAGCCCTCTCATGAAGAGTCTTCGAAACAGACCTCATGGCTACATCCACCAACCATTATCTCAACGATAAGGTTTCTTGTGTTGCCCGGATGCAAACATGTTACATAATAAGCAATATCACTATATTGCATATCTTGCAAGTCAAATCATGCGACTGATTTGTTCACCGGGTCTCTACCAACTTCTGCATTCCAGAAACATGTTCATGGAATTGGTATGTGACGGCTTTGGAACTTGCAAGAATCAGGGGGAGTATCTTCCTGAATTGTTCATGTTCAATGCATCATATTATACTCTTTTTCCCTTCATGAGTTTACTTTACAGGTTCTCATAAAGGTTTTTAATGAGGTAATATCAACATGAGATCATATGTCATACTTTCTGTTTTCCCCACCGGGGTTTTTACGAAAGTATACATGACATATTTATTGTCTTCTAAACTCTATGGGTTTTCTCGTATTGAGTTAAAAGTGACAATAACCATTATATGTTGCACCATTTTCTCCTTATTTTCCCACTGGGTTTGAAGGAGTTTTAGCAACATATGGAACACCTATCTCCTCATATTTTTCCCACAGGGTTTTTGGAGGATTTTGGAGGAGCTTCTCAAGATGATGATACTTACGCTGACAAGTATGGATTAGGGGGAGTGTTAGGATTTAATTAATCCTATTAATCCCTACTTTTTCTAAAGGAGGCAGTTGCCTCGTGTCCATTCGGAGACACCCCTTCGGGGGGCTATATATATGTGTAACCATCATCAATGAGAAGGACCGATTCACTTTTTCCCTCTCTCTCGATCGTTGTCTCTCCTCATTGTAACAGGAGGAACACAAGTAATGATGAAATACATAGGCCCAATCGATATTTCGAAGAATTAATATGAAGAAACATACCTGTAGGCGGTGGTCGTATCATGAATCCCGGTGTGGGACTTTGCTGTTGGGGTCCTGGCCGAAACACATAGCCAGAAGTGGGATCTGGCTGGTGCTGCCATGCCGAACTACCAGCCTGGTCAGGAGGTGGTGGCGTGGCCGTCCACTGCTCTGCTCGACGTGGACGCGGCTCATGTCGGTGATGTGTGGGTTCGAGCTGACCAGTCGAGTGACGCGGCTGCTGCTGGTGCGTGGAATGACGCGGGGGGCGTTGTAGGGGCTGTTGAACGTCTGAAGTGCGTGTGCATGTAATAGCCCGATACACAGATCGAAGCCTCTCCTCAATACGCGACATCCAAGTCTGGACCTGAGCCCGAGGAACCATTAGAGGTGCAGACGACAGTGAACGTTGAAAGGTGGACACCTCCTCGCCAAGCCCGCGAGTCAACTCAGCCTGAAAATGTCAGGACGATTATGAGGTATGCACGAAATTTTTTGTATGAACTACTTGCATTATATGGAAAAAAAATTATTACCGCGTGCTGCCTAGAGCCCGAAGTATCATAGCTTGGGTACATATCCGTCGTAGTAGGGGCTGGTATCTCATCTTGGTGAGTGTGATGAACGATGCATAACCGTGTTCCGGTCATGTACTGCTGCAGGTAGAGATTGAATTCGTCCATTTCAAAGCCGTGATTCTCATGCCACAGATGTGTGCTTGCAGTCTCCCATTATGTAACGTACGGCTGAAGCATAACTAGCCACTCAACAGCAGTCCGTTAATCCCCTTCTTTGTGATCCTAAAATTTTGGTTTTCATTGAACCATTCACTAACTGCTTAACTATGGAAAATAGTGAAGGACAATACAATACGGAATAAGTAGACTGTACCTGTGGATGTCTCTAGACAACGGGGCCTCTGTAGGGGGAGGTGTCTCCAATTGCAGAAGACCAAATTGCCTCATAACCCTCTGTTGGGCCATCTCCTCGACGAAGACATCGAAGCGCCTAAAAATATTCGTGTACCCAATACAAAAAACGGCCGGAGCAAATGTCTAAAAATATAGCGGTTACTACCGGAGCGTCTAAAAATATTCGCACACCTAATTCAAAATAATAGCGGAGCAAATGTCTAAAAATATATCAGTTACTACCGGAGCGTCAAAAAATATCCGTACAACTATACAAAATAATACCGGAGCAAATGTCTAAAAATATACCGGTTACTACCGGAGGGTCTAAAAATATTCACACACCTAATACAAAATAATACCAGAGCAAATGTCTAAAAAATATCGGTTACTACCAGAGCGTCTAAGATTAATACCACAGTAAATATCAATATTCGCACATCTACACAAGAAAATGTCTGCAAAATTATACCCTTGAAGCGTGCGAAGCAACGACGAAGAACGACGGGCTTCAATCACCGGAGCTTCACCTCCACCTCACTGCCGCAACTTCATCTCCACCACCAACACAACATCCACCCCCTCCACCAATATGCTCACCAGCACCTCCACCAAAAATGCTCACAGCGACCACCACGAGCTACCCCATCGCTAGATCGAGCTCTCCCTAGCCTCCCCCAACTTTGTACAATGCATCTACGGTGGCAAATCCGCAAAAAAATGGCTCAGTTTGGTGTACAAATGGGTTGTTTTTTCAGTGGGAGAGAGGAGAAAAACGAAGAGGAGAAGGAAGCAGAGAAAGAGAAGAGGATAAGGTGAGAGCGAGGAGGAAGAAAGGGGGCGTCGGGTGGGCCTGGCGCCCTGTCGTCCAGCGGGAGGACAACTGCCTCCTGTCGGCTGGGCCCCAGGCACCGACAGCCCATGCCGGGACGAGGGGGAGCCGCGCGACGTGGCCGGGCCAACCATCGACCGCCACGTGGAACCACAGCCAGCTGTCGGCTTCCTATAAGCCGATTGGTTCCAGTCGTCCAGCGGGAGGACGATTAGTCCCTGTCGTCCACCTGTGGGACGAGGCCGCGCTATTTTCGCAAAATAAAAAAACCGCGCATTATTTCTGCTAATTAGTAAAAAAAAGTATTATTTAAAAAAAATTAGCTGAATTATATGCAGCTGATCTTGATGCTCCACTCGGCGGCCCAGATTAAGAGCACACATGTGCTCGACCTCAGATACGCCATGTCCACTACGGTCACTAAGCTTTTATTGTGGTGAAATGAACAATGGGACTATATTTATTGACCGATTCATGTGTCGTAAATGCTTCAGGTGTATAGCCCTTAGTACAAGGTGCCGTTGGCCACTGGAAAGGGAAAAAAATTCTATGAGACCAGGTCTCATAGATTAGCAGGTGAGACCCACTCTGATGGATGACACGTGGTATTTACAAATCACAAAGCACCTCCCCCACCCCCACCTGAAATCAGGGGGGGAGAGATTAGATGCTTTGTGATTTGTGAATGCCACGTGTCATCCATCAGAGTGGGTCTCACGTACATTATATGAGACCTGGTCTCATATAATTTTTTTCCGGAATACCAATTTTGTGATTATTTGGCTGGGAGGAAAAAAATGCACTAATGAACATACACAATCAGAGAGGAGCTCAAGGTAAATGAAAAGTTCAGAAGTCAAAGGATGTGCATACAGTTATAATTGTAGACTAGCAAAACATGTCCGTGCATTGCAACGGGAGACAAAAAATCTTCGTATGCGCCAATCAACCCATTCGTGTTGCCACTTCTGTACGCCACCATCATCAACGATGGTCATGTGGTCCAACTATTCAGATCTTTCAATTCCAAGCCGATGAGCTTGGTTGCGCGGTAATGCCGTGTACAGGAACTTGCGATTGAGCTTAGATTTCCAGTGGAGGGACTTGAGACCTTAGCAGCAAACATGAAACACATGTCAACATGTTAGGCATGCAAAATGGGCATACATCAATCAGTAAGCCGTTAAAAAAGTGTACGAACTTATTGGTTCATGGAGAGAGTATTGGACTATATTTCACGAATAATGTTGCATGTCCTTAGTTTCTCCATCTTATTTAATTATCCTTATAAGTTATAACCCCCCATGAACAGTAAGCACTGTCCCCCGCGAAAAAAAAAACAGTAAGCACTGTACTCTTCTAATTGTACGTATAAACTTGTGCGGGCCACAACCTGAATGTTGCTCAGGCACCAGATGCATGCCTCTTCCATCCGTACTTATTTTAATTTCCCAACAAAGCTTGTTCCTGAATGTTGAACATTTCACGTATAACATGAAAATGCTGATTAGGAGCCCACTTGGAACTTGGTGGAGCTGCGTGGATGGGCCCACCTTATATAGTGTGAAGCTTGGACGTGTTGGTCTTTTTGGATTGGAAGAGTGCTAGACTGGTCGTGTTGATCACTAATCCAAACGATCTTGTAAAAGTTTACAGAGGGAGTACATTATTGTAGCCTTTATATATGAATCTTAATAAACTTCCTGCTTGCTCATAAAAAATATAATTATTTCCCTATATCTAATTTCAAATGGGTCTATCTTTAATACTTTGCATATTTTGAAATTGATTACTATGAAACATTAACAATTTTAAAAATTAATGAGCCCCAATGACAATTGAGAATTAAATTATTTTTATGTAAGGACATGCCCTGAACTTGGTACTTGGAAGCTATACCTGAATGAAACCATAACACGATGTAAATATAGGATTGTATTGCAGCAAAACATACTTTCAGCAAGTATGGTAATGGTGCGAGTCATTATCATTTCTCATAAACATAAAGACTGATTATTTGCAGAACAAAATTAATAAAGCACTATTGTGTAGGTACATAAGTAAAGAGAACAGGCAAGCGCCATTGGGTTATTTTCTGAAAAATAGTCCACCAATAAAAATAATCAAACCTTGACCATCCCGTGCAGAATGAGTAAATGGACAATCTCTGGTAACATCACAAGATTTCTTAACTTTGGCATGAACAAACCTTTAACACCGAGTAGCATATAATCCAATCTCTACAAAAAAAAAAAAACATAGCTGGGCAACCCCTAATGAATGAGCTAGCCTGCACATCAAAGAAGGGGGAAACTGTTAAAAGGATGTCCCTTGTGAAAAATAATAAGGACTGCATGCTTGTAAAATGTCTTTTATTTATGGAGAAGTGGGTATCACATATAGTTGGATGCCAAGAAGTTCAATTTAGTAGAAGGGGATCCTTTGCCTGGACAAGATGTTGCAATAACGGACGCCTCGCATAATGAGTTGTGCTCTGTAAGGAAAGTACAGCCCCTTCCTGGATGAAATGACGTTGTTTCATCGATTCCTTGTACAACAACAAAACACTTTCAAGAACACTAAAAAGTATATATGATATAAGAGTGTATCTCGAAAGAAAAAAAATGAATACCACCTGGTAGAAACAAATCACACATTTAAATGTCTAAGCAAAGCAGGACATGCAAAAAAAATCGAAAGAGAATAATACCATGGCTTTAATGCTCCAATCACTATTATGGGGTCTTGTATCAGACATGCTGCTACTACTGTTACCACTCCTGACAGATTTTTCTGGGCTTCTCCCAGCTGATTACCCAGAATGCCCCAACTTTCTTGTTCATTGTTTCATCAAAATGATTTTTGCACTCTCCAATACAAAATTATTATGAGGTTAAGCAAGTCGTAACTTGAAGTTTAGAAGATCAACACTGCTAAGCTTTTCACTAATGTATTTTAGGAGATGCGGCAAAAATAAACCAATGCAATTTAAGGATCTCAATCATCTCAGACTAAGTACATAAAGCACTCCGATGAAGCAAACATGCCAAACCATGAAACGTATAGGTCAAGAAGCTTTACTCATGTCCACCAACGGCGACTCACTGACGACCTCGCCTGGTGGTTGGTGCCATTGTAGTCTGCACGAGCAATCATCATCACACGCAACTTCTGATCTAATTAATCAGAGTGCTCTTTCACATCTAGCTGAAGAATCTCTTCCCCTAAAAAAAACTATGCAAACTCCCTAAGTAAAATAAAACCAAAGGCATAGACAGAGACAATTTCTTCCCTGTCAACTGAAGTTTGATTGAAAAAGCAACTTCTGATCTAATTAATCAGAGTGCTCTTTCTTATCTAGTCGAAGAATCTATTGCCCTGAAAAAAGAAATGTATTATCTTCCTAAGCGAAAGAAAACCAAAGGCACATATAGAAACAATTTCTTCCCTGACAATTGAAGCTCAATAGAAAATGGTACCTTCGACCAATCAATTATTGCCAAGTGCTTTCGAAGAACTATTGCTACCTCAGGCCCTCAACTTTGTCCACCTGCTGGTTTCTTCTATGGCTCGGGAGCATGCATTCTTCTACAGATTGGTCCCATAGGAACAAAAAAATGAATCCCAAGACTTAGTAGGCACAAGTGATCTTTAAGAAAATAAATGGGTTCCACAAGCTCAGAAGAGGCATAAACGTACGAAAACAATCAAAAACCGTATATGGTCAACAAAGGGCATTCAAGTATCCATGACCTCATGAAAAAAGTATCCATGATCTCGGGCAAAAGCAAATACATTCAGTTGTTAGATCCATGAATAGCTCATCTATATCTATATCTATACTTCTATACTACTAATAAAAGAGCAAACATGAATTATTCAACAGACACACCACAAAGTGTACACAAGATTACCAGAGGCGTTAGATCAATCCAACTAACTCATATCTGACAGTCCATATTACATCAATGGTCAGCCACGCAAACGAACGGTCCAGATTAAATGTTCTGCCGGAGCAGACTGCCCGCGCACCCGGTCGTCCTCAATTATCGGGGATAAGGGATTTCTATCCCGTAATTTTCTCTCTTCCATCGTAAGAAGTTGTCTCTCCTCCTCTGCTGCCCCACGGATGCGAGCGCAGATCGCTGCCCCAGCCCGCCGTTCGCTCTAGTCTATGGAGCAGAGGCAGTTCTCCCCACGGAACTCGTATACGGGTCACCTCGAGTGCTCGCTTATGATGAGCTCGAGCAAGAGCAGCTGCGACAAGATGACGCGCTGATCCTTGAGGAAGACCGTCTTCAGGCCGCTGTACGAGCTGCTCGCTACCAGCAAGCTTTGCGCCGCTATCATAGCCGCAAAGTTAATGCCAGATGTCTCGAGGAAGGCGACCTTGTTCTTCGGCGCGTTCAGTCCGCCAAGAATTCCAACAAGTTGACGCCGAAGTGGGAAGGCCCTTACCGGGTGAAACGAGTCACTAGGCCCGGCGCTGTCCGCCTTGAGACCGAAGATGGCTTTCCGGTGAGCAACTCCTGGAACATTGAGCATCTTCGTAAGTTTTACCCGTAAGGCGCGGTTGCCGTGACCCGCTCCGGCAACCACCTTTTGTACAAGTCTTGCCGCTGTTGCATGTAATCCTTTGTACAAAGCCGGGCGCAGACCCCGTGCATAAGCTCATGTGCTCCGCACACCTTGTCAATTTCATGTTTTTTATATTTTTCATGTGTTATCTGACACTTTGTGCAGCACCTACCCCCGGTAAGCAATAACGAGCCCAAAGGCTCCATATCTGTATTTTCTCTTCTTTCTTTTTTCTCAAGGAAAAGAAGGTTCCCTCGCGCACAAGTTTGCCGGGGGGGAAGAGAAGATAGTGGTATGGACCAAGTGCCGTTCAAGAAAGCCTTGCCTTGCCGGGAAGCAAACAACACAAAAGCTAAGTCGCTAAAGTTTGAGCAATCAAATTTTTTAATTTCTAAGTTATCTTCCTTGAACGACCGTGCTCTGTATGGAAAACCTATGCGCGAAGGAACCTACTCGTAGCTAGTTGCGCCCTTACTTTGTTTCGAGTCCGCTCAACGACTTAAGTGTGCTGCGACTAGTGTCGCACCCTTACTTTATTTTCGAGCACGCTCAACAACTTAAGTGTGCTGCAACTAGTTGCGACAAGGTTTCTTGTCGGTAGCGGCACCGCCAGCAGGCTGCTGACGTTCCGCACTCAGCGCTCGCGGCTAAGGTGCCTGCGCCAGCAAGTTCCCTAAAAGCGTAGGGCAGAAACATACAAAGCAAAGGAGTCAAGTAAAGGAAACAACATTGCAATTACTATACAAAGTGACTTGTCGCAGCTCTAATGGACTGTTTTCATAACATGGCTAACAGCGACAAGGAAAGAAGAAAATAGGCGGCCTAATCTACGCGATCGCCCTCAACCCTCTTGATGCCGCTCACCTTGTCCACAATGGGTGTGACAAGGGCCTTGAGCGCCTCCAGATCAGCATCCTGCGGCAGGGACCTGAGGACATTGGTGAGGTTGAGGCCTGGGTTCCGGAAGGCCACCTTCATCAGCACCTTTTGAAGGGCGCCCGCGCAGAGCTTGCGCGACTCGTCCGCCAGTTGCTTTGGGATCCTTTCCCGGAGCTGCTGGAGGGCCATCGCCACGCCTCTGAAGAATAGGGTGAGCTTGGCGCTGGGGTGGAGGTTCTCGTTGGAGGAGTACCCGAGATACTCCACCCCCAGCTGCGCCAGCTCCTTGTCGATATCCGCGGCGGCGTTCACAAGACCCTCCGTCCAGTGCTCGACGATCGCCCTGAAGTTGTTCTGGGTGATGGCGGCACTCTCCAGCAACGCGTTCTCGGCCCTGACCTCCTCCTTCAGGGCCGCCTCCCGCTCCTTGGCGCCGTCCAGCGTCTTGGTCAAGGTGGCTAGCTTCAACTCGAGATCCGCATTGGAGTCCTTGGCGACGGCAAGCTCTTTGCCCTTCTCGGCGAGGCGGACCTGCAGCTCGGAGTGGTTGTGGGCGTCCTTCTCCCGCTCAAGCTTGAGCGCGGCGACCTCTTCGCCTCTCGCCTTGAGGTCGGCCTCCAGCTGCGTCACCCTCGCCTCCAACTCCTTCTTGGCGGTCTCGGCAGCTGCGGCAGCGTCCTTTGCCTCCTGGAGGGCCCCGCCAAGTGACTGCTCGCGCGCGGAAGCTCTTCCTCGTGGCTGTCGAGGTTGACTTTCCGCTGCGTTAGATCGCCCTCCCGCATGGACAGACTCTCAGCGGCAAGCCGCTGCTGCTCTTCGACTTCGGCCTTCTCAAGGAAGAAGGCCATCCGCTCTTCGGCAAGCTGCTCCCGCTCCTCTGCCAAGGACCGAAGAGCCGCCTGATTGAGGGCCCGGAGCTCCTCCGCGCGCTTCTCGATGTCAGCTCCCGCCTTGGCAGCCAGCGCTTCGCGGGACTCCAGCTTGGCCTGCCGGGCGTGGTAGAGCGAGAGCAGCTTCCGCAACAGCCGCTCCTCTTCAGGCTCGCCACTGCTGCTGCTCGGCGCGTCGACAAGCGTCAGCCCGGCAGAGGCGAGCACTTCCCCGTCAAAGGTTTCTCCCTCGACCGGCGCCCTGGAGCTCGACGCCCAGGGGAGCTTCATGAAGACCCCGTCGCCGGCCTTCAAGTAGGCGCCTGGCTCGGGCTCCTCAGAGCCTGGGGCTGTGGCAGCGGCGGAGGGATCGGCGGTCGGCGTAGCGCCTGGCGCTCCTGCGGCCTCAGGGCCGTCAGTGCGATCGCCGAACCCCTCGCCGGCTGCTGCGGCAGCGGCCTTGGCGGCCTCGTCACCGGCGGGATCGTTAGCACCGGCCGCTCCTTCGGTGGCAGCGGGGTCGCCGGTGTTGCCGCGCATATCCTCCTCAACAGCAGCCTCCGTCTCCATAGGCTCTGCGGCAGATGGATCTGACAGTAGGAAAGGGGAGGAAAACAGTCAAGCAAATATCCAAAAAGAAGAATCAAAAGAAGAAAAGCCGAAGGGGAGTTTTTAAACAAGAGGATTACCTGCGCGAGCCTGCTCCTCGGCAGTGTCCCTCGCCGGGGAGCTCTCCCTTGGCGGCGTAGTGGTAGTCCCCGCCGGCGGAGGGCCGCTGGCGCTGTCCCTCGCCGGAGAACTTGCCCTTGGCGGAGTATTCGCCCTTGGCGGAGAACTCTCCCTTGCCGGGGAGACCCTTGCCGGGGAACTTCCCCTTGGCGGCGTAGTTGAAGCGGGTGGCACGACGGAGGCGGTCTCCGGGCGCTCCTGATGTGTCTGCTCTGCTCCTACACAAATTAACAAACAAGACGTCAACAAAGAAAGAACGCCCACGCGCGCCTAACAGCGGAAAGTGAACTATACACTTACACTGGGGGCTGCTCTGAAGATCAGTCGCCGGGTCCGGCAAGTTTGTCTCAGGCGCACCCCCTGCTGGCACGGCAGGCTCGTCCTCGATGACAATCACCGGGACCTTGGCCCTCTTTGCCGCCCTCTGGGCCAGAGTTCTGAAAAGATGAACAGGTTCAGAGTGAGGCAAATGAGATACAAGACAAAAAAAACAACAGAAGATCGAAGAAATACAAGAACTGCAAAGTCTTACTCTTCTTCTTCCTCGTCGGAGCTGAGCACGGAGAAGTCAAAGTCCGGCTCACGCCCGGTACGAGGAGGCGGAGGAGTGGGCTCCCTTGGCCGCTTGGCGGGAGCAGGGGCGGTGTCTGAGACGATCCCGCTCCGGCTGCCGCAGTGGCGTGAGGAGCGACAGGAGTAGAAGCGGCGGTCCGAGAGGATCCCGCTCCAGTTGCCGCAGAAGCGCGAGGTGCTCCCGTGGCAGCCTTGCTTGCCGCGGTGGCGCGTGTCGCGCGGCGCGGCGGCTGTTGACCCGTCTGCCGCTCTGTCGCGTCCCCGGCCTTGCGGAGACGCCTCCTTGGCGGAGCTGGAGGCTCTGCTGGTGGTGGCGAGCTGCCTGAGGACGAAGAGGAAGAGGAGTCGATCTCCAGCGAGCCGCTCGCGTCCTTGGCGGGCCCGCTCGACTCGGCGCCCTGCTCGGCGGGCTCGCTTGACTCGGCGTCTTGCCCGGCAAGCTTCCCCACGTTGAGAAACGCCTCTCGCTCGGCAAGGCTTGCCGCCTCCGCTGTCTCCGCCTCCTCCACGGTGTATCCGAACTCGCCCGCGGCTGCAGCTGCCGCCGCCTCCTCCAGCCTGGTGGCGATGTACGCCATCTCCTTGTCGGTGGTGTCGTGGGTGAGGCCCTTCTTCTCGTCGGCGCAAATTGGCGTTTCTTCCAAGTTGTCGAAGAACTCCTGCACGGCTTCATCGGCAGACTCTTGCCAAGTTGGGTCGATCCCGTGCGAGTCGCACAGCGGCATCGTTGCGCGGATGCGGCTGAGCGCGGAGCTATTGCACAACGGAACGACGCCTTGCGGCAACCTGAAGACTTCGGGGTGATCGGGGTCGTACTTGAACAGCTCCTAGAGCATCCCGTTAAGCTCCAGGACAGTGAAGTTGAAGTTGAGGCCCGGGCGCAGCCTCATGATATCTGCCGCGTTCTCGAACTCCCAGGCGGGCCTCTTCCTCTCCTGCAAGGGGCGATGCGGCGGCGAAGGAAATCCGCGCCTACTGCGCCTACGGTGAGCTTGGCACGCCTGAGGCGAAGAATCCGGGCAGTGGCAATCTTCAATCTACTGTCTTCCGGGGCCAAGTCGCTCCAGTCGTCGCCGCATACTACTGGGGCTTGACGCCGGGCGGTGAATGGCTGCAGGTTCTCCTCTATAATCCAGCACCAGTCTGCTCTCCATTCATCCCATTTGCCGCGGAGCTCTCCCTCCAGATAAGCTTCCTTCTTATGCGTCCTCGAGATCCAGGAGACCCCGCCAGATAACGGATCTCCTCTCTCAACTCGGGGCGTGAAGTAGTGGCGGAAGAGGGCAACGTTGGGATGGACCCCGACAAAGTTCTCGCAGAGGTGTGCGAAAACGGCCATGGTCAGAACGGCGTTGGGGGTGAAGTCGAGGAGGTGGAACCCGTAGGTATTCATGAGGTCACAGAAGAATTCGGAGAATGGCGGGCAGAGCCCGCAGTAGAAGAACAAGGCAAAGAACGCGTATCCGTTCGGAAACATTTCTCAAGCAACGGCTGGGAGTACCTGGGTGCGCGGATGCGCCCGCGTCTTCCCCGACCAGAAGAAGTAGTAGTTCTCCCTCAGCTTCCTCGCGGCAAGCTTTGGGGGGAAGACAGCCCGCTTCTTTCTCTGCGCCACGAGCCGCTGCGCCTCGGCCGACTTCGTGGTCTTCCCCTTCTCGCCCTTTGGAGCCATGGCGGAAGCAGTGAGGGAGGACGACGGCGCTGGTGGTGCTGGTGGCGACGGAGGCGGAGCGCTGCTCTCTTTCACCTTTGGGAAGAAGGGGAGCGGCAGAGGTTTCTGAGGATTGAAGCAGCAACGGGCGGATGTACGAACTGCCCTTGTTTCTCCTGCTTATAAGGGGGGAGGGGGCGGACGTTCCGCATTTCCGATTAAAGAAACCGCCCACGATCTCTCCCACGACGCCGCGATCGACGCGTGCCGTTAGGGGAGGGCACGGTGGATACGGAGTAAGATACGGCGTGCCGCAGGCCGCGCGTACCCGTGCACTGTTTTAGGCCTGGCCCAATAGCGCTCGGCACCGTGTATGGCCCAGGCCCGGGGGCTCCTGTCGGTGTACAAAGTAGGGGTACCTTAGTATACCGAACTTGTGCACGGGCAGTTGCAGCGTCCCGCGGCAAGTCTTGCCGGGCGACCGCCGAGGTCCTTTATGATTCCTTTGGAGCCATTCAAGAACAAAGTATCCAAGGCAAGGAGACAAGGCCCCGGCAAGAGGAGCTTGCCGGGAAGGCCACTCAAGGCACGAAACCACTCAAGGAACAAGACCCTGACAAGAGGAGCTTGCCGGGAAGGCCCACCGAGGCATCTCAAGAAACTTGCCGCGACGCGCCACGCGTCCCGACAAGGCCCGGTGAGCGACAAACTCCCAAAGGCGACAAGATAGCAACCGCGGCAAGACGCTTGCCGCGGCAAGCTTCCACTCAGTACCCGCGCTCCAGCGCATCCACCCACGTGTCGCTCTGGGACCCTTCCAGGCGTACGTGGCGAGAGGCTGTGCAGCCAGCGGCGAAGCGGTGGCAAGCGGCGCTGACAGGATCGCCATCGTGGCGAACGGTGGCGCCCTTGACGGTCACTTTTTGCACTGTTTGGGCGACGGCGATGGGCATTTAATGCCCTTGTCCCCTGCCGTCAGGGTTAGGTATGGAACACTGTACCCACTACCACTCTTTTTCCCTTTTTACCCTCAAATGCGTTGCCACCTGTCGGTGACCCCTTGAGCCTATAAAAGGAGGCACATGCGCAACTTAGAGGGGGGTTAGACATTCGAACACTCCTACGCTCGGTCTCGTTAGCTGCTAGAGGGTACTGTAGCTCTCAGCGCTCCCGAGCAAGAACTCAATACAAACCAAAGCAGGAGTAGGGTTTTACGCATCCGTGCGGCCCGAACCTGGGTAAACTGCTCGTGTGCATCGCCTCGATCTGCTCTTTGCGCGACCTCCGCCCCCTGCCGTACCGAAAAGGGGCTCCGTCCCCATAGGTGTTCGTGGGTGGATCAGTTTCCCCGACAAACTACGATCATTAGGCATACTGGGCTGCATCTTTACAGTTTTACAGTTAACAAAAAATAATTTATTAGGCAGCCATCTTCATCTTCAAGTCATCTCAGTTATGCAAGTGTCGATGCAGGATAGGTTCCTCGCCGTCAAGCATGCACGCCACAACACACGAACTGATGTGTACGTTGATGATGGACGAGCTAGCACGCGCCCATGCATCCATCTTGGTCACCAGGGTGTGGACGGATTAGACTGCCATGTTGACTTAGTTAGTGCAAGATAAATTGACACGACGAATTGCATGTTTAAATGTGATGCGTACGTGAGAGTGTAATTCAACGCTGAGAAGAAACCACTCAAAGAAACAAAAGTGATAAGATGGTGAATGTAAATTGTCGCCGTCGACGGTTAGACAGGGGCACCCGAATCAAGTCTTCTCGTTGTCGTCGTAGCCGCGGCCGGCGGCGGCGGCCATGTTACGTGAGTACGCAATGGCCACATGAACAGCCCGTGAGAGCTTCTATATTTTCCATCAGATATATTGTCCCCGGAGCTAATGCCGGACCAGATGCTGCCACCGCATCTCATCGCTGTCGTCGTGTCACCGCAACCGATGCAGCCTCCCAGCATGCTGCGTAAACAAGGATGTGATGGCTATGATAAGGAAAACCAGGTTACCTTGTGTCTGCCGCCGGCGACCGATTTCCGGAACATGAAACAAGCCGGATAAGCTAGCACGCGGAAGACTTGTAACTATATATGCTTATCCCTAGCAATCCGGAACAACTTTTCAAAGTGCCTAGGATCTCTCGGGTGGGATTTACATGCATTAATTTATTTAAATATAAAAAAGGATACTAAACGTGGATAGGAGTATGTACTCTTAGGAGTACTGACCCATTTTCCTAGGACAATATATATGACTAAAATCTCTTTTCAAACCAAACCAGATTATATTTTTTCCCTCTACATTCTTTTGGATATGGCACTTTTTATGTCCTTTTTTCATTTATGAGATACTTCAGAGGAGTATTTATCTGTATATTTACTATGAAGGACACCAGAGTAGCAGAGATGTAATTACCTGGCAATGCCCTGTTCTGAACCTGAGCATCAGCTAGCGACATCTTCTTGTTCCCTGTTTTACAAAGACGGAAATCATATGGAGAGAAAAAAGTCAAAACATGCTAAGAAGAAAGTAGTTTCACTTGTACCAATCCTAAAGAAGCCTCTTGTGGTTTTGCCTGCGACAAAACCAACAACTTCAACTTACAATTATTTACAGTCCACCAGCCACATTCTAGAAGATGGTCTTTTGCTTCTATTTTTACCTCCCCAAATGTTTATGGACTATTTATACTACCCAGGGTTAGTTACACTTCATGATCTTGTTTTCCATCCCGACCTGCATCACTGAAGTTTTAGATTGGATTTCCTCACATAAGGCAAATTACTTAATCCTCCCTTTGTATCAGTTAAGTAACTATGTTGTAGCACTTGTCTTCAAGGTTACACAAGCATTCAAATTAGCACTATGATTGTATTTTCTTAACTATGTTGTAGCATTTGTTTCCAAGGTAACACAAGCATTGAAATTTGCAGTCTGATTATATTTTCTTACCTATGAAGTAAGACTTATTTTCAAGGTAACACAAGCATTCAAATTCGCACTATGGTTATTCAGTACTGTCACAAAGTGGCTCCAGTGTTCATGCTCAGGTAATGCTATCGCAACCAAATTGCTTAACCCATCTCATATCTAAGTTCCTGACATAATCATCTATTCTTGTAGCAGACCCAGTTCTTACTAAGAAGTCATGCTACCTCCATGTACATCCTGTGTGGTAATGTAGATCCTTCAGACTACCATGATTAAAACTGAAGAATTGTACACTACATAATGCCATACCTTCGGGTCCAGCCACGGGCTTTACAATTCATCTCGCCAATGGACTGCTCGGATGCTCATGGTGAACTTCCTCCCTCCGCAGCCGCTGCCCCTGCGCCTCGCAGATCTGCCCTTTGGCGTTCAGCTCCTGCATCGGCGACAGCGTCTGCTCGGCGACTGAGTAACGACTTCATCGGGACGCCGCTGTGATTAACCTCCCCCAACACCGTCAATCTTCTAGTGCAGAAGAAAGAAATGGGAAATCTATAATGGCTCAGAAACAGAACTCGGATGCGACTAGATACAAGTGCCTCAGATTCGTACCCCCAAGTTGGCTGCATCAAGAACTCCACCTTCACCTGCGGCGGATAGCCTTGTCCCAGAAGAGACGAGAGCCTCCTCGCAGCAGAACTCTATTGCTAATGGAGAAATCCAGCGGACTGAGGTAGGCGACGAGTCCATCCCCGCGTTTACTCCAGATCAGTCGCGGTAACCGCATTCTTGATCCGCGGATCGGGAAGTGACATGACGTGAGCCATGGCTCTGGTTCTATCCGTCGACGGCGGACGTTTATCCGTCAGGATTCTGGCCCACATCGGCGTTCGTATATCAGCAACTTCCTACTATTTACCAACGCACCAGTCCATGGCCTGTGAATTATAGCTAATTAGAAGAATGCCCGTGTGTTGCCACGGGCTTTTGAAATATGTTGCTGAAGTTATATAAAGATAATGTATGTTAAATTTGGATAGATACACTATAGCACATACATCATTGCATAATAATTGAAGTCTATGCGAGACGATATCTCTGAAACATCATTCGAATCCATCATTTTTTATCTCTGACGAACAAAGTGGAACATATAAAAATATAAAGAGTATTTTATGTTGTATTATGTAAATAAACATACATAATATATTTAAACAAAAGTCAGACTAACACATTTTTTATTTGCAATAAAAAACTGGATACTGCTAATTATAAACATATACAAATGATATTTTATATTTTACATTGATAAACATTAGTGACGGAAATCAAATATTCAAATTTCACCATATCCCAAAAAAAAAGCCTTTTTCTCTCACTCTTTCCCCACTCTTCCTCACTCTCTCCATCTCCCTCTTGACTCACTCTCCCTCCGCCTTTGCATCTCCTTCTCAATCCTATCTGACTCTCCAACGAGGCAGCCGCCAACCTGATCCGGCGATGCAACATGAGGCGTAGAGGCCATGCGGCAACGTCGTTTGCAGAGGAAGACAACGTCAATAGCGATCGGAGGCGAGACCAGAGGCGTGGGCGAAAAGATCCCGACCGATCTCGCCAGATCCGATCACGGGTGACGGAGGCCAGGGGCTCCTGCACGCGGCGTGCTGATGCGGAGACGGGTGCGGGGCTTGCAGTAGGCGGCGATGTGTCGCGATCTCATGTGGCGACGGAGTTGCGCTGTTTTGATTGTGTCGTTGAAGTACCTCGCAAATCTCAGTAATTTTGCCTCAGAGTTTTAGTCTCTAACGACTGTGATGTATCTAGATGCGAGAGGTGATTGTTTTTAACTGAGTGAGTGTAATAGTGATATTTAGTAGAGTGAGTGGCATCCCAATTTTAATAAATGGTGGGCTCACCTATAAAATCCTTGTTGATGATTATTCTTGGAAATTTACTATTTATGATATGTGTTTTTTCATTATAAAAAGGGTTAATTAGATAAATGCCACTCGAATTATGGTGATTCATAATAATGCCACTACAATTTCCAAACTTTGAAAAATGCCACTGCAATTTTTGCAAACTTTGAAAAACACCACTGCAGACTTCAAAAAATGCCACTGAAAATGGCATGCAATGACATTTTTTAAAGTTTGAAAATTGCAGTGGTATTTCTCGAAATCGCCAAATTTGGAGTGGCATTTATCAAATTGACCCTTATAAAAAATGTGTTACATTTCGCTCACAGCAAACAGCGCTTTTTGACAAAATAGAAAAAGACAGCCGTTTTCCCCTTATACTCCAGTATACTCCTATAAATAAACAAGCACTTTTACTAAAAGGAAAATGCAGCCAGCCACACATATTCCTATTGTCGTAAAAATATAGGAGATCCTACCTTGAAAAAGGGCAATATGGAAGAGCCCGGAAACAAATATCATGCAAATAATGCCTTTGTATAAACATCTGGGATGGGTCTTTCGTCACACTCACATGGAAAGTTCTTCGTGTACCATTTCAACCTACAACTCTCAATCTTGATGTACATGTCGACCCCCATTGCTGGAGCAATCGTGCTCCACAGGTTATGGGATTGAATATTGCAGGCCGTGTATGTAGCCTGTAACAGTAGTAATCTCGCACAGAGACGCATAACCTGCTATTCCCCTCTGCAAATGAATGAGTAACGTGAAAATTAGGATTCATATGAGAAGTATACTATTATTAGGACGACATAATACGCAGAAGGCATTCCTGCGTCCTCTTCATCATCATGCCCCCCTCTTGGTTGGTGTACAACCTCCCAAGGGACATTACATTTAGGTAGTTCGGATGCCAACCGAGCTCCCCCCTTGGGTAGAAGAGGGGATAAGACAACGGGTCATATGAGCCATCAGTAACACCTATATTGTGCCTCTGGTTGTCATTACCGCAAAGTGTAATCCTACGATCAAACCTTTTCGCTAGGTAAGTGCCCTCGACCCAGATTGCAGCGACCTCAGATGACACCGGTCTATTATACTTCCATTGATCAAGCCTATGGTCGGTGTTAAGGTCTATCTTGTAATCATCGAGGTTGTCCTTGTGTGCACCCAAACTCCTAAACTGCTGGGAGTAGGGGTTTCCCCGCAGTATGTTCACTAACTTATTGACGACATTCTGGTCCAATTGTCGGGTGGCAGCCTTGCGATGGGTCAGGCTAGGGTCATCGTCGTAGAAGTACAACTGGAGATGTTCTGGACGGGAGCTTGGCTCGAAGGAATGCACGTTATGGTAGATGGTGCCGTGCGCCCGGAACGTGTACACACCAGACTTCATGTGTGTAGTTTTCATCAAGGCTGACGCCCAGTGTTGTGAAGGAGAAGTAGTGAGCGTTGAAGAACCGTATGTTCTCCCGAAAGTGTCTAGAGTCCGCATCCGTGCATGACCAAAGCCTCATTAGCTCTGGGATGGGATCCGGTTCCTTGAGCTCGATCTGCCCATTTTGACAGCAGAAGCCGTCGGTCTCAGACTCGAACTTCATGGCTTGCAGTGATTGCAGTTCGCGGCATGCTTCAGGATGTGCGTGCTGTCTGGGAGGTTTGAGTAGACAAAGTCTAATGGATCATGGTCGATATAGGTATTGTCACTTGAGTCTTCCACTTTGTCGTCCTCCATGTCATCAGCGTCCGAGCCTGTAGGCAATGTTTTTAATTAGTGTGATACTCAATATGTTCAATGTTAAATGGTAACACTGTCGATCTTGCTCAAGCGGGTGTACATACATTCACCAGCAAACAGGTAATACTCTCCATGAGACCACCAAGGTACACTTCCATATCGTCTGCCTTGGGGCCAAACCAATAAAAGATGATTCAGTCTCAAGTTACACAATCAGGAGAGTAAAGAAGGGAGTGTTACCTGCATTTCTGATTGTGTACTCCGGCATGCTAGATGAGGTTGAGTCACCGTGCGCATCAACTCCGGTAGGTTGCCCCGTTGAGGCCGTTCCCGGCGTGGCCATGGACCCCACGGGTGGGGTATTCACCCTAGCCGCAAAGCTTGCATTACGACGATCTATTAGAGTAGTCCTCTCACCATTTGGTATACTTTGCGCACTTTGTTTTCGCTTGCCGGTTTTCTCCGGACGCTTCGCCATCTCACTTCCCATGCAAGCTCGCTCTCGAGTTCTACACTGAGCTCTGGACTCATGCCTCTGCTCGGCAGCTCCATTTTGTGCATTTGTTCACCAATCATTGGTTTGCTGGGTGGCATTTAATCGGTAGACAGCTGCACCGATGCGATTCGCCACGTAAAATCTGGTTTAATAATCTGATGGACAGAAGATATGGATTATAGATGGGAGAAATGCCTGATGATTGTAAGTTTTGGCCGTACATGCTTGCCAGAGCCGTGGCTCCTAAATCAGGACAAGGCGTTGCAATGGATTCAGCATATGGGGTTAATCTCTTAGCTTGATACCGCTGGTTGCGATGTGCACTCCTCTCCCCTTATGCTCAGGTGTTAAGCTAATCCGATGCTCCCGATCAGTTTCCCGTCTCCGCGCGTTAACCTGTTCTTTATTCTCCTTGTAAGCTACTCGTCTCTTTGCGTTCTTGTTTTCTTTTTCTTCTTGTGTTTGCTCTTCCTTTTTCTTCTGGTAAGTCTCTCGTCTCCTTGCGTTTATCTCATCCCTTTGTTCTTGGGATAAGGCATTAACGGAGTATCCTTCCTCTTCCTTTTTCTTCTTATAAGCTGCTCTTCTCTGTGCGTTTTTAATATCCCTTTGTTCTCTTGATATGACCTTTTTACGTTCTGCAACATGTTCCCTAGTAGCTGGACCATCTATAATCGCATTATACAAATGAAAATCTCCAAAATATTTGAATTAATTAAATCTATAACAAGACCATGCATGATAACTGTCGTAAAGTATACTGCAAAATATGGTATTGGAGTTTCCTTAATTTTACCGTCAGAAGCAAATGTGAGATTGCTCAATGTACAAATGTTGGCATTAGTTAAGGACGACATGTTGGTGGTAGAAGTGATTGTTGCTTCATGTATGAATAGGCCAGTTGATGATTCTGAGACAGATTCCATGTCTCGTGAATGTTCTTGTTGAACATTATCTGTTCAAATCAGTAGGAATGTGAATCTTATCACGAGGCATTGTAAGGAATATAATTCATTACAAATGCAAATGTCCAAAATAATTAAACTACTTAAATCCAGAAGCAGATCATGCACCATAAATATAATAAGGTATGTTAGTAAAAAATGATTAATAATGCTGACCATGCATCGATTTACCGTCCGAAGAATCTGTGAGATTGCTCAGGGTACAAATGCTGGCATCATTTAAGGGTGCCATGTTGGTGGTAGAAGGGATTGTTGCTTCACGCATGAATAGGCCAGTAGATCTATGTGGGCCATTCCCTTGTTGAACAAACCCTGTTCAAATAAGTAGAAATCCCGATCGTATCATCAGCCATTGTGGATAATAAATTTTATGTTAAAAAGCCATTTAACTGTTGTTACTGAGTTATACCTGGAGTCCCTTTGGAGAGTTCATCAATATCTGAGATATCATGAAGATGTAGACTTTGGTCATTTCTCGCATCCATTTGCTCAGTTCTCTTGTGCGCTCATAGTTGTTTAGCAAGATTTACCCGTTCCCATCGGGATCCAAACTGGGTTAAGTTTTCCGAGCTCACTACTTTTGTAGTAAATTTTAGTGCAAAACCAGTTAAACCATATGAACCAATGCAATAAAGCATTCGTGATATTTGGGAATTACCTGGCACTGGAGACATATGAGACTGATGATCAACATTAGAGATATCACGTAGAGGAGGTCGGCGCAGATTTGGTGCGTCCATATCTTCAAGTGTCATGGTCTGTCGGCGCCCAAACAATGAGAAGAATAGATCAGACAACAATGTTGCAAAGACAAATCCTACTTTCGTTCCCTAGCAAATTATTATGCTTGTTATTTTGATGTCATGCATAAAAGTTTGTTATCAAAACAACCTCAATGATTCATGTATGTGACCTAGATAGCATTTTATTGTAACCGATCGGGCATTTCGACCAACTACGGTAATTGCAGGTACCTCATAGATGTCCAGAAGTGCCTTGAACTATGCTGTGAAAATTACCAGCTGCATTATAAAAATCACTCAAGGAAGAATGTAGTTGGTCATCGGCTGTTAAGGTAAACCATTTAAGATTGTAATATCATTTGCATTGATATCAGTTGCTTGGTATACTCTTGATGCAGGCATAAAATTGTAATAATTTTTTTATGATTGCTTTGTCATATAACCAACAACTCATTTTCTCACACCCTTTGTGCAACAGTCAACCGACAACTCATTTTCTCACACCCTTTGTGCAACAGTGCATATATATTGATTTCCTAGAAGGTGTCCATGGGCAAAGTTAAATTATGTCTGACAACTATCCAATTTACGTTGCTACAGGATGTTCGACGAAGAGGAAACTGATTAACGATTGCACCGCCTGGGCGCCCCAACGAGACGTGCAAGGCCTGAAGTTGTGTAGGAGCGAGCTGAAAACACCTGAAGCGTTCGTGTAGTCGCAGGATAGAAGGGTTCGTGTCACAGACCAACACTAATTACCTGAAGCATTTGTGTAGTCAAAGATGAACCTCAAGTTTTTGCAAGACCTCAAGTTCTGATTATTTGAAGCTCGTGCTATCAAAGATTGTCGGTGTACTAAGGTAGGGGTACCTCAGTACCCCAACTTGTGCACGGGCAGTAGCAGCTTCCCGCGGCAGGGCCTACCACGTGCTCGCCGGAGACCTTCCTGCTCCATATAAAACCATTCAAAAACAAAGTATACAAGACAGAAGATCAAGACCCCGGCAAGTGGAGCTTGCCGGGATGGCCGTCCCAGGCTCAAGATTACCTCACTAACACAAGACCCTGGCGAGAGGAGCTTGCTAGGAAGACCAGAAGACATGCCTCGGCGCGACGTGCGCCCCGGCAGGGCCCGGAGAGCGGCAAGACTCAGGGCCCCGACAAGCTTCCGGGCCCGGCAAGGTCAAGACCCCGGCAAGGTGCTTGCCGGGGAGAGTTGCGCTGTGTGCCCGCGCTCCAGCTCATCGGTCCACGCGTCGCCCTGGGGCCACTCCAGGGACGCGTGGCGGATGGCTGTGCAGCCTGGGGGACACGGTGGCACTCCACGGTGATAAAGCCATCGCCGTGGCAAACGGAGACGCAAGGGCGGGCGCTTTTGGGGTCGACGGCGACGGGCATTAAATGCTCTTGTCCCCCACTGTCAAAGTAGGTGGTGACCACTGTTCACGCACTGTTCATCCACTGTTCACGCACTGTTACAACTACCACCACTATTACATTTTTACCCCTTTCTCCTACGTTGACACCTGTCGGTGACCCCTTGCACTATAAAAGGAGGCCCATGCACAACGTAGAGGGGGTTCAGAACCTAGATAGCTCATACGCTCGGTGTAGCTAGTTCTTCAAGCTCTCGAGCTCCAACACTCAATACAATCAAGCAGGAGTAGGGTTTTACGCGTCCATCGCGGCCCGAACCTGGGTAAACTGCCCGCGTGCTCTCCTCGATCTGCTCTTTGTGCTCCCTCCGCCCTCTTACCGCACGAACAAGGGGCTCCGGTCCCATAGGTGCTCGTGGTGGACAGTTTCCCCCCGTCGCAGCTTGACTCCCCCGGGTAGCTCGCGCCGCCCGGCGAGTTGGCTGTTGTCGGGGCGCCTGCGCCCTCGTCCCCGTCGTCGCCTTGCGGAGACGTTTCAGCGGAGACCGCTTGGGACTTGCCCGGGGCGGGGAGGTCTCCGATGACGAGGAGACGTCGTCGGCATAGAGCCCCAGAGACCCGTCGAAGTCCTCGTCGGCCCCGACGTCCTCCTCCTCCTCCTCCCCCTCGGCTGGCTTGCTGGGCCCAGCGCCCTGCCCTGCGGCCGTCTTTCCTCCGGCGCCTCCGCCCGCTCCGGCGCCTCCGCTCCCTGCGGCGCCTCTGTTTCCTCCGGCAACGACGCCTCTCGTCGCGGCCTCGGTCACGATTCCGGGGATCCCGGAGTGCCTCAAAGAAGGGACCCCGGCGAGCTCGTCGGGAGGAAGCTGCAGCAGCCTGCGGATCTCCGCCTATTCTGCTTGGCTGGACGCATCCGCAGCCTCTGCCTCATCAACCGAGAAGCCGAACTCTCCTGCCGCTGTGGCTGCAGCGGCCTCTTCAACCCGAGAAGCTATATAGGCAATCTCTTGGTCGGTAGTGTCCCGTGTGAGCCCCTTGATTTCATCCTTGTTCTTCGCCACCTCCACAAGGTTGTCGAAGAAGCTGATGATGTCTGATGACTTGGGCGGAATCCATGTGCGGTCCACGCCGTGCGAGTCACACGCGGGCATCATGGCGCGAAGAGGATCCCGGGCCGTGCTGTTGCAGAGAGGCACCACTCCCCGGGAAGCTCTGAACCACTCTCGGTGGGCCGGGTCGTGCTTAAAAAGTTCCCGGACCATCCCCTTCAGCTCCAGCGCCGTGAAGTTGAAGTTTAGCCCCGGGCGCAGCCTCATTATGTCCGCCGCGTTGCCCTACTCCCATGCTGGCCTCTTCCTATCCTGTAGAGGAGCAATGTGGCGGCGGAGGAAATCTGCTCCTACTTCTCCGACAGACAACTTAGCTACCCGGAGACGAAGAATCCGGACGAGGGCGACGTTGAGCTTGATGTCGTCCGAATCCAGCTCGCTCCAGTCCCTGCCGCGCACGATGGCTGTTGTGCGCGGCGCAGTGAAGGGTTGCGGCTCGTCCTCAACTATCCAGCACCAGTCCGCACGCCACTCCTCCCACTTGCCGCGGAGCTCCCCCGGCAAGTAGGACTCCTTCTTGTTCAAGCGGAAAACCCAGGAAATCCCCCCGGAGAGGGGGGCACCGGCCTCTACTCTAGGGGTGAAGAAGTGCCTAAACAGCGCTACGTTCGGATAAATCCCAATATAGTTTTCGCACAGATGTGCGAAAACCGCCATCGTGAGGATGGCGTTGGGTGTGAAGTCAAGAAGGTGGAGGCCGTAGGTGTGCATGATGTCGCAGAAAAAATCGGAAAAAGGGGGACAAAGGCCGCAATGGAAGAAAGCTGCGAAGAAGAAATACCCGCCGGGGTAATGGTCCTTGGCGGCGGCGGGATAAGCTCTGGTCCGGGGATGCGCCTTGGTCTCCTTGGCCCAGAACAAGTAGTACTTGTTCCAGAGCTCCCGCGCGCTGAGCCTCGGCGAAGAAGACGATGTTCCGCTTCCGCAGCAGAGTAAGCCTCGCCGCCTGCTCAGATTTCTCCTTCTTGGTCTTCTCCGCCTTCGCCTTCTCGGTCTTCGGGGCCATGGCGGAGGCGGCGGGGGAAGGGGGACGAAGAGTCCGGCGGCACCGCAGATGCGGAAGACGGCGGAGGAGGTGTGGAGGCGGAGCGCAAAGGGAATCTCTAGAGATGGAAGAAGAGGCAATGAAGGCGTAGGAGGGGAACCGCTCCTGCTTCCTCTGCTTTTATGGAGAAGTGGGGGGCGTTTCGCTCTTTCCATTAAAAGAACGTGGCCACGTCCCATCCCACGACGCCGCAATCGACGCGTGCCGTTACGGAGGGACGCGGCGGATGCGGAAGTGGATTCGGCGCGCTGTGGGCCGCGCGTGCCCGTGCACTGTTTTGGGCCTGGCCCAACAGCGCTCGGCACCGTGTGTGGCCCAGGCCCGGGGGCTCCTGTCGGTGTACTAAGGTAGGGGTACCTCAGTACCCCAACTTGTGCACGGGCAGTAGCAGCTTCCCGCGGCAGGGCCTACCACGTGCTCGCCGGAGACCTTCCTGCTCCATATAAAACCATTCAAAAACAAAGTATACAAGACAGAAGATTAAGACCCCGACAAGTGGAGCTTGCCGGGATGGCCGTCCCAGGCTCAAGATTACCTCACTAACACAAGACCCTGGCGAGAGGAGCTTGCCAGGAAGACCAGAAGACATGCCTCGGCGTGACGTGCGCCCCGGCAGGGCCCGGAGCGGCAAGCCTCAGGGCCCCGACAAGCTTCCGGGCCCGGCAAGGTCAAGACCCCGGCAAGGTGCTTGCCGGGAAGAGTTGCGCTGTGTGCCCGCGCTCCAGCTCATCGGTCCACGCGTCGCCCTGGGGCCACTCCAGGGACGCGTGGCGGATGGCTGTGCAGCCTGGGGGACACGGTGGCACTCCACGGTGATAAAGCCATCGCCGTGGCAAACGGAGACGCAAGGCCGGGCGCTTTTGGGGTCGACGGCGATGGGCATTAAATGCTCTTGTCCCCCACTGTCAAAGTAGGTGGTGACCACTGTTCACGCACTGTTCATCCACTGTTCACGCACTGTTACAACTACCACCACTGTTACATTTTTACCCCTTTCTCCTACGTTGACACCTGTCGGTGACCCCTTGCACTATAAAAGGAGGCCCATGCACAACGTAGAGGGGGTTCGGAACCTAGATAGCTCATACGCTCGGTGTAGCTAGTTCTTCAAGCTCTCGAGCTCCAACACTCAATACAATCAAGCAGGAGTAGGGTTTTACGCGTCCATCGCGGCCCGAACCTGGGTAAACTGCCCGCGTGCTCTCCTCGATCTGCTCTTTGTGCTCCCTCCGCCCTCTTACCGCACGAACAAGGGGCTCCGGTCCCATAGGTGCTCGTGGTGGACAGTTTCCCCCCGTCGCAGCTTGACTCCCCCGGGTAGCTCGCACCGCCCGGCGAGTTGGCTGTTGTCGGGGCGCCTGCGCCCTCGTCCCCGTCGTCGCCTTGCGGAGACGTTTCAGCGGAGACCGCTTGGGACTTGCCCGGGGCGGGGAGGTCTCCGATGACGAGGAGACGTCGTCGGCATAGAGCCCCAGAGACCCGTCGGAGTCCTCGTCGGCCCCGACGTCCTCCTCCTCCTCCTCCCCCTCGGCTGGCTTGCTGGGCCCAGCGCCCTGCCCTGCGGCCGTCTTTCCTCCGGCGCCTCCGCCCGCTCCGGCGCCTCCGCTCCCTGCGGCGCCTTTGTTTCCTCCGGCAACGACGCCTCTCGTCGCGGCCTCGGTCACGATTCCGGGGATCCCGGAGTGCCTCAAAGAAGGGACCCCGGCGAGCTCGTCGGGAGGAAGCTGCAGCAGCCTGCGGATCTCCGCCTCCTCTGCTTGGCTGGACGCATCCGCAGCCTCTGCCTCATCAACCGAGAAGCCGAACTCTCCTGCCGCTGCGGCTGCAGCGGCCTCTTCAACCCGAGAAGCTATATAGGCAATCTCTTGGTCGGTGGTGTCCCGTGTGAGCCCCTTGATTTCATCCTTGTTCTTCGCCACCTCCACAAGGTTGTCGAAGAAGCTGATGATGTCTGATGACTTGGGCGGAATCCATGTGCGGTCCACGCCGTGCGAGTCACACGCGGGCATCATGGCGCGAAGAGGATCCCGGGCCATGCTGTTGCAGAGAGGCACCACTCCCCGGGGAGCTCTGAACCACTCTGGGTGGGCCGGGTCATGCTTAAAAAGTTCCCGGACCATCCCCTTCAGCTCCAGCGCCGTGAAGTTGAAGTTTAGCCCCGGGCGCAGCCTCATTATGTCCGCCGCGTTGCCGTACTCCCATGCTGGCCTCTTCCTATCCTGTAGAGGGGCAATGCGGCGGCGGAGGAAATCTGCTCCTACTTCTCCGACAGACAACTTAGCTACCCGGAGACGAAGAATCCGGACGAGGGCGACGTTGAGCTTGATGTCGTCCGAATCCAGCTCGCTCCAGTCCCTGCCGCGCACGATGGCTGTTGTGCGCGGCGCAGTGAAGGGTTGCGGCTCGTCCTCAACTATCCAGCACCAGTCTGCACGCCACTCCTCCCACTTGCCGCGGAGCTCCCCCGGCAAGTAGGACTCCTTCTTGTTCAAGCGGAAAACCCAGGAAATCCACCCGGAGAGGGGGGCGCCGGCCTCTACTCTAGGGGTGAAGAAGTGCCTAAACAGCGCTACGTTCGGATAAATCCCAATATAGTTTTCGCACAGATGTGCGAAAACCGCCATCGTGAGGATGGCGTTGGGTGTGAAGTCAAGAAGGTGGAGGCCGTAGGTGTGCATGATGTCGCAGAAAAAATCGGAAAAAGGGGGACAAAGGCCGCAATGGAAGAAAGCTGCGAAGAAGAAATACCCGCCAGGGTAATGGTCCTTGGCGGTGGCGGGATAAGCTCTGGTCCGGGGATGCGCCTTGGTCTCCTTGGCCCAGAACAAGTAGTACTTGTTCCAGAGCTCCCGCGCGCTGAGCCTCGGCGAAGAAGACGACGTTCCGCTTCCGCAGCAGAGTAAGCCTCGCCGCCTGCTCAGATTTCTCCTTCTTGGTCTTCTCCGCCTTCGCCTTCTCGGTCTTCGGGGCCATGGCGGAGGCGGCGGGGGAAGGGGGACGAAGAGTCCGGCGGCGCCGCAGATGCGGAAGACGGCGGAGGAGGTGTGGAGGCGGAGCGCAAAGGGAATCTCTGGAGATGGAAGAAGAGGCAATGAAGGCGTAGGAGGGGAACCGCTCCTGCTTCCTCTGCTTTTATGGGGAAGTGGGGGGCGTTTCGCTCTTTCCATTAAAAGAACGTGGCCACGTCCCATCCCATGACGCCGCAATCGACGCGTGCCGTTACGGAGGGACGCGGCCGATGCGGAAGTGGATTCGGCGCGCTGTGGGCCGCGCGTGCCCGTGCACTGTTTTGGGCCTGGCCCAACAGCGCTCGGCACCGTGTGTGGCCCAGGCCCGGGGGCTCCTGTCGGTGTACTAAGGTAGGGGTACCTCAGTACCCCAACTTGTGCACGGGCAGTAGCAGCTTCCCGCGGCAGGGCCTACCACGTGCTCGCCGGAGACCTTCCTGCTCCATATAAAACCATTCAAAAACAAAGTATACAAGACAGAAGATCAAGACCCCGGCAAGTGGAGCTTGCCGGGATGGCCGTCCCAGGCTCAAGATTACCTCACTAACACAAGACCCTGGCGAGAGGAGCTTGCCAGGAAGACCAGAAGACATGCCTCGGCGCGACGTGCGCCCCGGCAGGGCCCGGAGAGCGGCAAGCCTCAGGGCCCCGACAAGCTTCCGGGCCCGGCAAGGTCAAGACCCCGGCAAGGTGCTTGCCGGGGAGAGTTGCGCTGTGTGCCCGCGCTCCAGCTCATCGGTCCACGCGTCGCCCTGGGGCCACTCCAGGGACGCGTGGCGGATGGCTGTGCAGCCTGGGGGACACGGTGGCACTCCACGGTGATAAAGCCATCGGCGTGGCAAACGGAGACGCAAGGGCGGGCTCTTTTGGGGTCGACGGCGACGGGCATTAAATGCTCTTGTCCCCCACTGTCAAAGTAGGTGGTGACCACTGTTCACGCACTGTTCATCCATTGTTCACGCACTGTTACAACTACCACCACTATTACATTTTTACCCCTTTCTCCTACGTTGACACCTGTCGGTGACCCCTTGCACTATAAAAGGAGGCCCATGCACAACGTAGAGGGGGTTCGGAACCTAGATAGCTCATACGCTCGGTGTAGCTAGTTCTTCAAGCTCTCGAGCTCCAACACTCAATACAATCAAGCAGGAGTAGGGTTTTACGCGTCCATCGCAGCCCGAACCTGGGTAAACTGTCCGCGTGCTCTCCTCGATCTGCTCTTTGTGCTCCCTCCGCCCTCTTACCGCACGAACAAGGGGCTCCGGTCCCATAGGTGCTCGTGGTGGACAGTTTCCCCCGACAAAGATGAACCTCAAGTTTGTGCAAGGCCTCAACTTCTGATTGACCAAATTGGTTGAAGCATTCGTGAACCTGATTGACCAAATTGATGAAAGTAGTATAAGAAACCTTCAGGTAAATCTTACCACAGATCAACACGTAAACATGGAAGTTCACTAACAAACTATTCGATGAACAGGGCAATGATCCGATGAACATTTGCGGTGATTCAAATGAAAATGGCTGACATGTGCCTCCTCGGGTGCAAAAGATGCGTTCGTGCCCCGCTTAGGGGACACGGAGAACCACGGCTCACCGCCCCTCTGATGGGAAATTTTTGAACGATAGACACGGAGAACCACGGCTCGCCGCCCCGCTCAAGAGAATTTTTTGGGAAGTTTGATTCATTGCCAGGGAAAGAATCAGACATCCATGCGTAAGATTGTATCATTGATGTCCGTGCAAGCTACACAAGGAAAGTGGTGGTGTATATATGGATAATTTAGATCTTTGGTCGTCTAGTGTGTATATATGGAGAGTTTTGATTTTGATCGTTGGCTGATTTGTGGTATCCACCTATAGAAGGAAAGTGTTGTTTAGAAAAATCGGTTGGGGAGGCTGGTTCGCTTAAAAACCGGTGGGGGATGCCTGCGAGGTTAAAAAAATCGGGGAGATTAGTGGGGTAATCTCTCGTTAGATGGAGGGGGAGGGCTACCTGGAGGCATCGTTGGTTGGTTGTGTTCTTTTTTCGTGGACCGGAACTGGGAGGTGGGAGGAGAGACGAAAATAAACCAGCGAAAGGTGAGACGAAAATAAACCGTGGAGACTATTCACCAACTCAGACATTAGGAGTAGAGATTTTTTTTTAAATAATACCTTTTTATTAATTTGCAGAAATAATACACGGTTGTTTTATTTTGCGAAAATAGCGCGGCCTCGTCCTACGGGAGGACGACAGGGACTAATCGTCCTCCCTGTAGACGACTAGGTACGAGTCGTCCTCCAGAAGGCCGACTGCCTACTCGTCCAGCACTCCAGCCTCCAGTCGTCCGAAGATGATTAGTTATCGGCCATACATAGGTAGAATATGTCTCTCGCATACATAGGTAGAATATGTCTCTCACACACATAGATAAATATATGGCTGTCGCATACATAGGTAGAATATGTCCCTCACATGCATAGACAAGCATCAGCCACATCGTCCACCACGTCGTCCGGCACATAAACCTGTGGGGTGCCCCAACGTTACGGGAAAGAAGCTCAGACCATTCCTGATCATCTTGTGTTTCTTGTGTGGGATGTGGTGCAGGAGTCATAAATGTGTCCGTCCAGTCGTTCTGCTGCGATGCGAAATCCTGTGTGATGTGCTCATGGTCACTATCCCACCCGGATCCGGACATAGACGCGTCATGTCCATATGTCCAATATCCGTAGTACCCTGCTGGATGGAGGAACACAAGTAATGATGAAATACATAGGCCCAATCGATATTTCGAAGAATTAATATGAAGAAACATACCTGTAGGCGGTGGTCGTATCATGAATCCCGGTGTGGGACTTTGCTGTTGGGGTCCTGGCCGAAACACATAGCCAGAAGTGGGATCTGGCTGGTGCTGCCATGCCGAACTACCAGCCTGGTCAGGAGGTGGTGGCGTGGCCGTCCACTGCTCTGCTCGACGTGGACGCGGCTCATGTCGGTGATGTGTGGGTTCGAGCTGACCAGTCGAGTGACGCGGCTGCTGCTGGTGCGTGGAATGACGCGGGGGGCGTTGTAGGGGCTGTTGAACGTCTGAAGTGCGTGTGCATGTAATAGCCCGATACACAGATCGAAGCCTCTCCTCAATACGCGACATCCAAGTCTGGACCTGAGCCCGAGGAACCATTAGAGGTGCAGACGACAGTGAACGTTGAAAGGTGGACACCTCCTCGCCAAGCCCGCGAGTCAACTCAGCCTGAAAATGTCAGGACGATTATGAGGTATGCACGAAATTTTTTGTATGAACTACTTGCATTATATGGAAAAAAAATATTACCGCGTGCTGCCTAGAGCCCGAAGTATCATAGCTTGGGTACATATCCGTCGTAGTAGGGGCTGGTATCTCATCTTGGTGAGTGTGATGAACGATGCATAACCGTGTTCCGGTCATGTACTGCTGCAGGTAGAGATTGAATTCGTCCATTTCAAAGCCGTGATTCTCATGCCACAGATGTGTGCTTGCAGTCTCCCATTATGTAACGTACGGCTGAAGCATAACTAGCCACTCAACAGCAGTCCGTTAATCCCCTTCTTTGTGATCCTAAAATTTTGGTTTTCATTGAACCATTCACTAACTGCTTAACTATGGAAAATAGTGAAGGACAATACAATACGGAATAAGTAGACTGTACCTGTGGATGTCTCTAGACAACGGGGCCTCTGTAGGGGGAGGTGTCTCCAATTGCAGAAGACCAAATTGCCTCATAACCCTCTGTTGGGCCATCTCCTCGACGAAGACATCGAAGCGCCTAAAAATATTCGCGTACCCAATACAAAAAACGGCCGGAGCAAATGTCTAAAAATATAGCGGTTACTACCGGAGCGTCTAAAAATATTCGCACACCTAATTCAAAATAATAGCGGAGCAAATGTCTAAAAATATATCAGTTACTACCGGAGCGTCAAAAAATATCCGTACAACTATACAAAATAATACCGGAGCAAATGTCTAAAAATATACCGGTTACTACCGGAGCGTCTAAAAATATTCACACACCTAATACAAAATAATACCAGAGCAAATGTCTAAAAAAATATCGGTTACTACCAGAGCGTCTAAGATTAATACCACAGTAAATATCAATATTCGCACATCTACACAAGAAAATGTCTGCAAAATTATACCCTTGAAGCGTGCGAAGCAACGACGAAGAACGACGGGCTTCAATCACCGGAGCTTCACCTCCACCTCACTGCCGCAGCTTCATCTCCACCACCAACACAACATCCACCCCCTCCACCAATATGCTCACCAGCACCTCCACCAAAAATGCTCACAGCGACCACCACGAGCTACCCCATCGCTAGATCGAGCTCTCCCTAGCCTCCCCCAACTTTGTACAATGCATCTACGGTGGCAAATCCGCAAAAAAATGGCTCAGTTTGGTGTACAAATGGGTTGTTTTTTCAGTGGGAGAGAGGAGAAAAACGAAGAGGAGAAGGAAGCAGAGAAAGAGAAGAGGATAAGGTGAGAGCGAGGAGGAAGAAAGGGGGCGTCGGGTGGGCCTGGCGCCCTGTCGTCCAGCGGGAGGACAACTGCCTCCTGTCGGCTGGGCCCCAGGCACCGACAGCCCATGCCGGGACGAGGGGGAGCCGCGCGACGTGGCCGGGCCAATCATCGACCGCCACGTGGAACCACAACCAGCTGTCGGCTTCCTATAAGCCGACTGGTTCCAGTCGTCCAGCGGGAGGACGATTAGTCCCTGTCGTCCACCTGTGGGACGAGGCCGCGCTATTTTCGCAAAATAAAAAAACCGCGCATTATTTCTGCTAATTAGTAAAAAAAGGTATTATTTAAAAAAAATTAGCTGAATTATATGCAGCTGATCTTGATGCTCCACTCGGCGGCCCAGATTAAGAGCACACATGTGCTCGACCTCAGATACGCCATGTCCACTACGGTCACTAAGCTTTTATTGTGGTGAAATGAACAATGGGACTATATTTATTGACCGATTCATGTGTCGTAAATGCTTCAGGTGTATAGCCCTTAGTACAAGGTGCCGTTGGCCACTGGAAAGGGAAAAAAATTCTATGAGACCAGGTCTCATAGATTAGCAGGTGAGACCCACTCTGATGGATGACACGTGGTATTTACAAATCACAAAGCACCTCCCCCACCCCCACCTGAAATCAGGGGGGGAGAGATTAGATGCTTTGTGATTTGTGAATGCCACGTGTCATCCATCAGAGTGGGTCTCACGTACATTATATGAGACCTGGTCTCATATAATTTTTTTCCGGAATACCAATTTTGTGATTATTTGGCTGGGAGGAAAAAAAATGCACTAATGAACATACACAATCAGAGAGGAGCTCAAGGTAAATGAAAAGTTCAGAAGTCAAAGGATGTGCATACAGTTATAATTGTAGACTAGCAAAACATGTCCGTGCATTGCAACGGGAGACAAAAAATCTTCGTATGCGCCAATCAACCCATTCGTGTTGCCACTTCTGTACGCCACCATCATCAACGATGGTCATGTGGTCCAACTATTCAGATCTTTCAATTCCAAGCCGATGAGCTTGGTTGCGCGGTAATGCCGTGTACAGGAACTTGCGATTGAGCTTAGATTTCCAGTGGAGGGACTTGAGACCTTAGCAGCAAACATGAAACACATGTCAACATGTTAGGCATGCAAAATGGGCATACATCAATCAGTAAGCCGTTAAAAAAGTGTACGAACTTATTGGTTCATGGAGAGAGTATTGGACTATATTTCACGAATAATGTTGCATGTCCTTAGTTTCTCCATCTTATTTAATTATCCTTATAAGTTATAACCCCCCATGAACAGTAAGCACTGTCCCCCGCGAAAAAAAAAACAGTAAGCACTGTACTCTTCTAATTGTACGTATAAACTTGTGCGGGCCACAACCTGAATGTTGCTCAGGCACCAGATGCATGCCTCTTCCATCCGTACTTATTTTAATTTCCCAACAAAGCTTGTTCCTGAATGTTGAACATTTCACGTATAACATGAAAATGCTGATTAGGAGCCCACTTGGAACTTGGTGGAGCTGCGTGGATGGGCCGACCTTATATAGTGTGAAGCTTGGACGTGTTGGTCTTTTTGGATTGGAAGAGTGCTAGACTGGTCGTGTTGATCACTAATCCAAACGATCTTGTAAAAGTTTACAGAGGGAGTACATTATTGTAGCCTTTATATATGAATCTTAATAAACTTCCTGCTTGCTCATAAAAAATATAATTATTTCCCTATATCTAATTTCAAATGGGTCTATCTTTAATACTTTGCATATTTTGAAATTGATTACTATGAAACATTAACAATTTTAAAAATTAATGAGCCCCAATGACAATTGAGAATTAAATTATTTTTATGTAAGGACATGCCCTGAACTTGGTACTTGGAAGCTATACCTGAATGAAACCATAACACGATGTAAATATAGGATTGTATTGCAGCAAAACATACTTTCAGCAAGTATGGTAATGGTGCGAGTCATTATCATTTCTCATAAACATAAAGACTGATTATTTGCAGAACAAAATTAATAAAGCACTATTGTGTAGGTACATAAGTAAAGAGAACAGGCAAGCGCCATTGGGTTATTTTCTGAAAAATAGTCCACCAATAAAAATAATCAAACCTTGACCATCCCGTGCAGAATGAGTAAATGGACAATCTCTGGTAACATCACAAGATTTCTTAACTTTGGCATGAACAAACCTTTAACACCGAGTAGCATATAATCCAATCTCTACAAAAAAGAAAAAAAAAGCATAGCTGGGCAACCCCTAATGAATGAGCTAGCCTGCACATCAAAGAAGGGGGAAACTGTTAAAAGGATGTCCCTTGTGAAAAATAATAAGGACTGCATGCTTGTAAAATGTCTTTTATTTATGGAGAAGTGGGTATCACATATAGTTGGATGCCAAGAAGTTCAATTTAGTAGAAGGGGATCCTTTGCCTGGACAAGATGTTGCAATAACGGACGCCTCGCATAATGAGTTGTGCTCTGTAAGGAAAGTACAGCCCCTTCCTGGATGAAATGACGTTGTTTCATCGATTCCTTGTACAACAACAAAACACTTTCAAGAACACTAAAAAGTATATATGATATAAGAGTGTATCTCGAAAGAAAAAAAATGAATACCACCTGGTAGAAACAAATCACACATTTAAATGTCTAAGCAAAGCAGGACATGCAAAAAAAATCGAAAGAGAATAATACCATGGCTTTAATGCTCCAATCACTATTATGGGGTCTTGTATCAGACATGCTGCTACTACTGTTACCACTCCTGACAGATTTTTCTGGGCTTCTCCCAGCTGATTACCCAGAATGCCCCAACTTTCTTGTTCATTGTTTCATCAAAATGATTTTTGCACTCTCCAATACAAAATTATTATGAGGTTAAGCAAGTCGTAACTTGAAGTTTAGAAGATCAATACTGCTAAGCTTTTCACTAATGTATTTTAGGAGATGCGGCAAAAATAAACCAATGCAATTTAAGGATCTCAATCATCTCAAACTAAGTACATAAAGCACTCCGATGAAGCAAACATGCCAAACCATGAAACGTATAGGTCAAGAAGCTTTACTCATGTCCACCAACGGCGACTCACTGACGACCTCGCCTGGTGGTTGGTGCCATTGTAGTCTGCACGAGCAATCATCATCACACGCAACTTCTGATCTAATTAATCAGAGTGCTCTTTCACATCTAGCTGAAGAATCTCTTCCCCTAAAAAAAACTATGCAAACTCCCTAAGTAAAATAAAACCAAAGGCATAGACAGAGACAATTTCTTCCCTGTCAACTGAAGTTTGATTGAAAAAGCAACTTCTGATCTAATTAATCAGAGTGCTCTTTCTTATCTAGTCGAAGAATCTATTGCCCTGAAAAAAGAAATGTATTATCTTCCTAAGCGAAAGAAAACCAAAGGCACATATAGAAACAATTTCTTCCCTGACAATTGAAGCTCAATAGAAAATGGTACCTTCGACCAATCAATTATTGCCAAGTGCTTTCGAAGAACTATTGCTGCCTCAGGCCCTCAACTTTGTCCACCTGCTGGTTTCTTCTATGGCTCGGGAGCATGCATTCTTCTACAGATTGGTCCCATAGGAACAAAAAAATGAATCCCAAGACTTAGTAGGCACAAGTGATCTTTAAGAAAATAAATGGGTTCCACAAGCTCAGAAGAGGCATAAACGTACGAAAACAATCAGAAACCGTATATGGTCAACAAAGGGCATTCAAGTATCCACGACCTCATGAAAAAAAGTATCCATGATCTCGGGCAAAAGCAAATACATTCAGTTGTTAGATCCATGAATAGCTCATCTATATCTATATCTATACTTCTATACTACTAATAAAAGAGCAAACATGAATTATTCAACAGACACACCACAAAGTGTACACAAGATTACCAGAGGCGTTAGATCAATCCAACTAACTCATATCTGACAGTCCATATTACATCAATGGTCAGCCACGCAAACGAACGGTCCAGATTAAATGTTCTGCCGGAGTAGACTGCCCGCGCACCCGGTCGTCCTCAATTACCGGGGATAAGGGATTTCTATCCCGTAATTTTCTCTCTTCCATCGTAACAAGTTGTCTCTCCTCCTCTGCTGCCCCACGGATGCGAGCGCAGATCGCTGCCCCAGCCCGCCGTTCCTCCTCTGTTGGCTGCTGCCGCGAGCGCGGATCAACGTCGCCGCTTCCCGCTCCTCTTCTACTCCCACGGATGCGAACAGGGGACACAGTCACTGGCATCCGCTCCTCCTCTACTTCCCCAAGGACGCGAGCACAGGCTGCCATGGCTGCTTCCCTCTCTCCTCTGCTGCCCCATGGATGTGAGCTCCACGTCTGCTGCCCCATGGATGTGAGCACGAGGCGTCGTGGCGGCCTGCCGCTCTCCTCTGCTGATCCATGGATGCGAGGGCGGGCTGCCGCTATCGCCACGTTGAGGCCCTCGCCACCAAGCCAGAGAACTTTGATCAGGTACGAACTTTGACCAGATTTTTCTTTACCTTAACATCAAGCCCCCTGCTGGGTGTAGGAAGCTAGCTCACGGGAAACAAACCTTGGTGGCTCATACTACTCTGTAGCAAGTAAAGCAATCTGGTTTCATGAAACACCAACTATCCCCACATATTCAATTATTAAAAGTAGGGAACCATATTTGGAATCTGCACTTGCAACAACAAAATTAATAATGACCAAAATGATGGACATCAGACAAAGTTCATGGGCAGATTCGTCATGGCAGATTTGGGTCAAAATTCAGAAATACAAAGAGTAGCAAAAAACATGACTACAATGGTGCTCCTATTTCTTAATATACCGAGTACAAATAAATACAATGGCCTAGATCAACAAGACCCTGAGCAGGTTTGTTCCCTTATCAGAAAAAAGTGACACCGCAATTGATAATAGGAACAGTTAGAGAACATCCAGGAAATGGTAGACTCGGCTCCTCCACCCATGCTTCTCTGAATTTCTACTTGCTAAATCCAGTACATGCTTCTCTCAATTTCTACAGCCTAAGTTCAGTACATCCTTCTCTGAATGTTGGCCTACCAATTCGTATGTATTGCAGACTACAGAGTACTGTATGCAGTCCATTTGTGCCAATGGATTACCACATTTTTATGTTAGTTTTGGGCCATTTGAATGAAATGATTGTACAAAATCTCAGAATGGGGTTATCAAGCATCACCATCAGAGGAGGCTAAGTGGAAAAAAAATCAAACTCTTAAAAAGGCGGCAAGCGAAGAGAACGTACCTCAGAATGGGGTTGCTTGCTATTAAGAAAGCGAGGTGCACTTGGTGTGTATACATCATCCAGTGAATCCAAACCTGCTTTCTTTCACATATGCACAAAAAGATTTAAAAAAAGCAATCAAGGAACATTTCACAATCACAATTAGACTAAGCAAGGAAGAAGTACCTGCACTATAGCTAAAACACTAGAACCCAACCTCATGTTGTGCCTGTCCCATAGTTGTTTCTGTCAGAGCTAAACCTGGATGAATCTTGAGTTACAGAAGCTATGTAAATGCTTGTTGATTGCCTCAACGATTTGGAAAGTTTTCTACTCCCTCTGTCCCATAATATAAGACGTTATTTCATCCAATATGTGAGTATATAAGATGTAATAACGTCTTATATTATGGGAAGGGAGTACTTCGGAACTACATACTGCTAGCAACCAGATATACAATTTGTATTAATTCACATCAGTATCTTGCGTTAAACCAGTTCAGATAGACAACATTGCCTCTTTTCAGAAATTAGAACATTGATTAGATATAGCATCCAGATTTACATGTAAGAATGTTCAGACCAAGCAAGACTAATCAAATATGCCTTTTTGATATGGCATTATATAGAGACATTATGTACTACAAAGACTGCAATTGATTACATAAATAGTACATTGGGTGATAAGAAATGTATCATGCGCATGGAGTGAAAATATACTTAATGCAAACCTTTGAACTGAAAATCTACACGGATACACTTTTTTAGGGAAATATAGCGAAATACATGGGAGCTTTATATAGACGTACCAAACCATAAGAAGCAACCAGTTGAATACCAACATAAACCAACTCTCATCGCCCCTCGTCTGTAACTCTTGACATAACTGTAGCATTCTGTTGCTTAACAAAAATAATGATTGCATGTAGGCCTGCAGATGCTACACCCAGAAAAGAAAAAGCGAACTTCACAAATCTCGGCATGGAAATGTGAATTTAAATTCAATATAATAAAGAATGAGTCAACCAAAAGTGGATTTAAAAAGATTTGCATGGAAATGTCATGAGGATTACTTCCCAATCTTGAGAAACAGAAGCATGTATCATCATTAATTCACTTGCAGAATTCAATTTTATATTTCATTGTCATTTGGACATATCAATGTAACACCAATTACTTATCTAAGGTTCATGTTTGCATAGATAAACCACAACTCCTAGAAGTGCAAGGCATCAGAAATTCAGCTGCAGAACACTGAAACCCAGAAGTAAGAGTTGTGACCCAGTTGCAGTTTATCAGCTGGTTTGTGATGATCTTCGCCTCTACAGGGAGGCCTTTCGGGAGTGATCGCTTTAGTGTTTTGACAGGATCTGAAGATGTACATAGTTTGGGGTCTCCCTCCTGTCACTTTTGTGAGTGTTTTAACTCTGTAAGCTGATTTCCTCAGCCCATTGTAGAGCCATTCCCCCTTCTTAACTGAAAAAGCAGATCTCCTACTATTCACGGTCAAGAAAAAAGCAATATATATATGGTGGAGCTAACGTATAATGTATGTCTGGTTTGGTTTGGTTGCTAATTAAGTAAGGGCACTGTTCATGAATTACTCGAAATCAGTTTTCAGTGTACACAAATGGATCGTTACTTAATAGCCAGGAATCAGGATTTCACCAGTGCCCATCGACAGTGTGTGTGCTTATTTGGAAACAAACTTTGGGAAAGTGCAGCAAACAGAAGATATGATTCTAGAATTCCTTCTGTTGGTACAGAATTGTCTAACTTTCTACATTGAATTCCCTTAAAATTCTAACAACTACATCCAGCAACAGCAGCCGCAACCATCCAAAATTCTCTTGAATATAACCTTGTGCAATCGCTAGTGTGTAGCTCAAATCAACACTAAACTACAAGAGGCTCCAATTTCAGCCAGAAAAATCTAATCAAAGGTAGCAACTTAATGGGGAAGGGAGAGGGGATGTAGCTTACGTGTGAGGAAGAGAGGAATTAGGAGATGGCGAAGATGCAGACAACCCAGGAGATCAGGGAAAGAATCGTTAGAGAGAAGGCCGAGGGGATAAGGCACACGAGGGGAATAGACGAAGGCGACGACAGAACGTCGCTCACTTGCTCGACCCTGAGTGCCTCCAACCACGAGGTAGGAGAGCCCCTCGATCCCCGACGCCTCCGCGCACCCGAGTCCCACCTTGGCCGATGGCCGGCGAACCACCGGCAAGAAGCAGCAGCAGGACCACCGCCGTGCCTCACCGCTCTCTTCTCCCTCCCTCCGACCTCCCATCTGCTTCCTCCCGTTCTCCCTTTTCTTTCTGCTCACCTCTCTTCTCTCGCACTTACCCGATGCCATGGCGCCCCGGCCAGCCGTCGTGCTCCATGATCCGGCCACCTTCCTTTCAGATTCGCCGCCTGCGCGCCATTCCCCACGGGATCCGTCGAGATCTGGCAGTTCATCGTCGTCGGCGGTGGAAGACCGAGGGTCGCCGACAGAGGAAGGCTGCGGGTGTGGGGTCACTTGGGTTAGGGTAGACGCGCCGGCGGGGTGGGCGACGGCCAGCGACGCGCTGTGGCGGCGGCCGGCGGCGCGTCGTGAGGCGGAGTGGGGCGTGGAAGGAGGCGGCGGCGCGCTGGAGGTTTCGGGGGAGGCCGGGTCGTGCGGGTTTTTTTTCTTTTATCTCACACGCACCGATTTGGGTTTACTAACATGAGGATTGCGGGTTGATTTCCTGTAAACCGAGGGGCTTTTTTGCAAAACAACCACGACGGACGACCAGAAGCAATAGCTGATTTATTAGTAGGTAAATAAATAGGTAAAGATAATCTCTACTCCTAATGGAGCAGTTGGTAGTCTTTGTTCCAGGTTTTTTTTCGTCCCACCTCGTCTGGTTTTTTTTCAACCGGTTTTTTTTCGTCACACCATCCCCACCCCCACCCCACTCACCGCACGCAGTCAGGTTCTGTTTCCCCCTTTACGTCTCCGATTCATGCATGACAATCAATTCTTTCCAAACGCAATAATGCATGACAATCAATTCTTTCCAAACGCAATAATGCATGACAATAAATTCTTTCCAAACACAATCAATTAACTTAAGGTAACCAGACACAATCAATTCATTCATGACGGTCATCAATCTCCTTTCCTCGGGCGATTTTCAAAAGCGATATCAAACACGATATCTCCTTTCCAAACGCAATAAAGCATATCTCCTTTCCAAACGCAATAATGAATGACAATCAATTTTTTCCAAACGCGACATCTCGGGCGATTTTCTTGCTCCCAATATTTTTGCATGCGATAATGGTGTTAGCCAATCTGTTAACAAATTAGAAGGAAACAATCACGTGTATGTAGGGAAGATAATCATGGAGATTGCAGGGCAGTTAAGGCCGTGCGTCACATGCAGGAAGGATTTCCCGAGTTCAGCGGAAGAGAAGGAAATAAATCTCTAGGCTTCTCTCCCGACCCCATTGATGGCCCTGCATATATCTTTTTCTTCTCTCTCTCTCTCTCTCTCTCTGGCCGATCCTTTGTGGGCACTTTCATCAGGTGTGGAAGAGAAGTTGTGGACGGCGGTGACCAGACGGCAGCCGGGCCGGGCTCACTGGTGTAAAGCACCTCAAGACCGTCCTCCCGGTGATGCTGCGCCACGACCGCCGTTGCCTCTGCGCTCCGCTCGTCACGTCCGTCGCACCCGCCGAGGTGAGCTCCTTGCATTCACGTATTAGCAACCGACGGATCAGCTTCTACATACGCTTATGTATGGTAATCGTTGCATGTGTTCCGTTGTCGACTAATGTCTATGTTGTTTCAAATGGATCTGAATGATATAAGTGAAAATGCATGTGCTATTAATTTTGCTGAAATGCATGTCGACGGAGACAAACAGCACGGCGTGGTTGACGACGCCCATGGTTCGGTAGGCTTTCTGCTGCGCCACCGTTACGAAGGATTACAACTTACATGAAATACCACGATCGCTAGCAACAAGGATTCGGGGAGGACAAGATGATAGATGCCGACAAGGATTCAAGAAGGACAAGATGCCACAACACCGGTTGTAATATTAGTCGAGATGAATCTTATAAAAAAATTGAGATGTGAAGGTGTGGTGGATTTATCAAAAAGAAAAATAAATCTGGTAGATTTTTGCTATAGAGAACAAAACGGATCGATTGCATTTGCCTTTACGCAATATGTTTATTGTGTTATTAAAAAAGTACTTGTATGTTATTTTCTGTTTGTGTTATAAAATATATTATAAAGGAGTATAATTATTTATTATCTATTTTGTGTTATAAAACATATTAAAAGAAGTAATTGACCGTTGGTTTTCTATGTTATTTTTATTGTAACAAAAGTTTGATTATTCAACTGAAAATGTTGGGTATTACAATGATAACCATATGGATTTGGTAGTAGGAAAGTAGTGGATGCACCCAACTTCAGTGCATGCACCCAATGAACAGTAAATTCACAAAAAGGAAAAAAAAATGAAACTTCGTGGATGTGATTATGCGCAAATGTTTTAGGATGTTCCAAAATTTGCTCACCAAAAAATTGATGACCATACAAAGCGAAATACAAATGATGCTCTGAACACAAGTTTACTATTCACATGTTTCAACAAAACTTTTTTTGGTACCGAGCTCCTCGGATGTAATTTGGCCACCAAATTTTGTAAGCACCTAAAACATTTTGTCATAATCACATCCACAAAGTTTTGGATTTTTTTTAATATTTTGCTAAGTTTTTGATCATGGATGCATGGGGTGACTTAGTGCACAAAAACCACACTCGTTGGTGGTTTCATATAAAATGAAATATAATTGTTTAGGTTTTTTTTTGGAGTTAGAAAAATTAAGGGGAAAATGTGAGAGAGAGATGTAATTACTTAATTATGTGGGAAGTTAATTAGCATGCATGTAATTAATTAGACATGCGCTGAATCTATTTGAAAGTGCTCGTGGGCAAGGACGGCCAGCAGACTCTCACCGATATAGGGACCAGCGTTACCAACATGGGCTAAGGCCATGATGACCGTGCTTTGCATGACATACACAAGTTGATGGTTGTTGATACGTTCACAGGTGAGGGCACTAGGCGCTCGAGGACAACCAATGGTAACAATCGAGGTCTCTGGCCGCACCTTCGAGATGTCAGTGATGACTGAGGACAATCGATCACACATCATCATTCTTCAAATATTGTTTCATCCCGTAGCAACGCACGGGTGTTTAGCTAGTAAACAGTGTGGGTGAGTCTGGTCTCCCTTTTTTTTCCTTATGCCACAAATCCTATAGAAATAAGCACATTCATGGCATTGACTTCTCATCACGTGGCCGAGCCAGTTGGCCATCTCACTGATCGATGCATTGTTAGTATTTACTCCCTCCGTTCCTAAATATTTGTCTTTTTAGATATTTCAACAAGTGACTACATAGAGAGGAAAATGAGTGAATCCACACTCTAAAATATGTCTACATACATCCGTATTTATAGTCCAATTGAAATGTCTAGAAAGACAAATATTTAAAAACGGAGGGAGTAGAATATACTCAGGGTGAGGCATTTTGGTGGCCGGGCTACCCGGCGGCCGAAATCTGTGCCATGTAGTCTCGCGTTGTGATGTGTGCTCTGTAGGTCTCGGGTGGTTTATACGTTGGCTATTAAGTTGCAATACAGTGGTGCCATGGGCTGCCGTGCTGTCATTGTACACGGGCCTCGTACACGGCCCTCAAGTATGCGTCGTTATGCATTCACATCATGTACGTAGTGGGCTGTTTTGAAACTCTCACATGTAGTTGGCGGTGGGTGGGCTGGTGGGTTATTAATGTTGGTTTGATGAGCCCATATATGGCGCTGTACATAGGTTTACCTCGAAATTACTAGCTAAGAGTACTTGTTGCAAAGATCACTCCAACCCTCTAGGTTGCGATAAGTGATGCGCTGCATGTGCGTTACTTGTCGCAACCTGAGAGTTTTCCTTTTTTTCGCAAATCTGTTTATTCAAAATATTTTTTTCTTAAACCGTGCGTCCAAATCTCGAACTGCTTTCACCGTGCCTCTCGTCGAAGTAAAATTGTAAATCTCGTGGAAGAAAAAAAATACGTTTTTTTTGTTTCCAAGGAGGCATGGCCGTGACTCTCGCGGAAGCACAACCGTGCCTCTCGCGAAAGCAAAACCATGACTCTCGCAAAAGGAAAAAAAATAGAAAACATATTTTTTTCATTTCCGAGAGGCACGTCCGTGACTCTCGCGAAAGCACAACCGTGCCTCCCGTGAAAGCAAAACCGAGACTCTCGCGAAAAGGAAAAAAACACGTTTTGTTTTTCCTTTCCGAGAGGCACGGTCGTGACTCTCGCTAAAGCACAACCGTGCCTCTCGCGGAAGCAAAACCGTGACTCTCGCGAAAAGAAAAGAAAACAGAAAACACGTTTTTTCTTTTCGTTTCCGAGAGGCCCGGCCATGACTCTGCGAAAATAAAATCGTGCCTGTCGCGGAAGCAAAACAGTGATCTTTCACGAAAGGAAAAAACACGTTTTTTCGCGCAAAATATTTTTTTTGAAATTTTTGTTCGATCGAAAAGCTAAGATGACTGGTGGAAAATCAAAACGTCAAAAAAATCCGGAAAAAACCGTTTAAAAAGTCAAAAACGCGTGCGGAAAAAACTATCCGGAGAGAACGCCTAGAGCGCAACACGTGACGAATGGCTGATAGCGCGTCAAGTGGCCCTGATCGTTGCAAGACTCTCAAAGGAGCGCTCGTTAACTAGTTGCTCTCGGTTTACCTTTACTTCCACGCGGTGGTCATATTTTTTTGGCTAGTTATAGACCATTCATCCCCTTCTTGCAGTAGCCGGGCGGCGACGATTCGCCATGGATTCCACGGCATGGAGTTCTTCTTCGAGCAAGCCGAAACAGGGTAAACTATTACTGTATATTCAAACCAATTAGGTGATTCGCGGACATTACCTGTCGGATCGCTTCTTGTTCCTGGTTCGTCTGCCCCTGGTTGTTGAATCTCACGAGATGATCTTCTGCGCTATGTCTAGAAATTGTTAGGCTAGGTGACAGCAATGTCACTACTAGGAAAAGGGCTATAGATGATATGGACTCTAATGGCGCACCAGACACATGGTGCGCCACTACTATATAGTAATGGCGCATCATGTGTCGGTGCGCCATCAGTAACAATTTTTTTCCAGAAATACTAATGGCGCACCGTGGCACAGTGCGCCATTACTAGTTAATGCAAAACTACTATTTTTTTGCAAAACTACTAATGGCGCACCACTTATTAATGCGTCATTAGTAACAATGGTTACTAATGGCGCATTAGTGAGTGGTGCGCCATTAGTAAACTGGGACTAGCTAGATATTTTGGACAGCCACACCTACACACTCACTTTCCCCACTTCATTCTCTCCACCTCCTCCTCCAAATTTGTGTCGGCTGCCTCCTCCTCCCCACCTCATTTGCACCATAGATTCATCAAAATTAAGTGGTTAAATTACCTTTTTTTGATATGTAAGTAAGGGGGGAAAGCTATCTTTATGTTGTAGATCATTTTTCTCCCTCGAGCTCCAACAACCGTGCACATGCACTTTTTATGGCCTAGTTAAATTTATGTATGTTTGTGGTGTTGCATATATGTTTGTGTTTGCAGGTACCGGTATTTGAAATGCGATAGTTGCCAATATTTTGCCGAAATGTTGATTCACTTCCGTTTCGGCGAGAATTTTGGCACTATGCATTCTTTTTGGTCCTATTTTTAGGGAAAGTCATGCCAAATTTTTTCTTGGTTCTAAAATATCGTTTTGCTCTACCCCGCAGGCGACCATGGTCCGCACGATGACCGAAGGCATCGTGAATAGGTTTTTGAGCTCCGCGAAGGCCGAGATGCTTCAAAAGAACGAGACGGAGATAAGATGTCCGTGTCGAAGATGCAAGCTGAAAAGCTTATTGCAGACCCAGATTCCGGGCAGGTGCGGGATCACCTGCGCTTGCGTGGTTTCATGGATGGCTATCGGTGGCAAGGAGATGAAGATGACTATGAAGTCATCCATGGCCGGGCAAGAAATGAGGAAGGGCAACAGGACAACCACCGCGGCGAGGGCGGGCGAGAAGACGAAGAATCTCCAGGACATGATCACGATGGTGATGCTGTACATAGTAATCATGTAGAAGATGCCGGACATGATGATGAGGAAGATCAAGACGAAGGGCATGATCATGATCTAGATGAAGATGCCGGAGCAGACGACGATGGAGGCTGGGTGCAGGACCCTCATATTCAAGAGCTGCTTCTCAAGCAGACGGATAACACAAGAGCTGCCACCCGAGAGAAAGCCAAGCTGTATCAACTGGAGATAGACGCGGTTACTCCATTGTATGAAGGATGCAGGCCCGAGGATACCCGCCTGAAAGTAACGCTCATGGCTCTGGAGATGAAGGTAAAACACAAAATGACCGACACATGCTTCGACGAGAACATGTCATTCTGGCAAGAACGTCTTCCCAAGGGGAACAAGTGCCCGACCAGTATCGAGGAGGCGAAGAAAATCGTGTGTCCTCTGGATTTACCGCACATGAAATACCATGTGTGCATGAACAATTGCATCATTTATCGGGACGAGCATGCGGAGTCTACCATATGTCCGGTGTGCGGCGTCATTCGATACAAGAAGCGGAAGAAAGCTCCTCGAAAAGTGGTGTGGTACTTTCCGATCACTCCTCGTCTGTAGTGGTATTTCGCGGACCCTAAGGTAGCAAAGCTCCTGCGTTAGCACGCGGATAGGGAGGAGAAGAAGCGAGAAGATGATGGAAATGATCCGGAGATAAATAAAAAAGACAAGATGTTGAGTCACCCTAAGGATGCGAGCCAGTGGCAAGCGTTGAACTTCGACGACCTAGAATTTGGGAACGATCCAAGGAACATCGTGCTGGGCGCGAGCACCGATGGATTCAATCCGTTGGCAGCCAGAGAAGCACACATAGCACCTGGCCTATGTCTGTGTGGACGTACAACCTTCCCCCTGGTTGTGCATGAAGAGGAAGTACATTCACATGAGTATGCTAATTGAAGGGCCGAAACAACCATGGAACGACATCAATCTGTATCTGGGGCTGCTGAAAGAGGAGCTAGATACACTGTGTAAAACGCCAGCCAATAGGTGGGACGCCGCAGAGAAAGAATATTTCCCTATGAGAGCCGCACTGCTGACGACGATGCACGACTATCTCGGTTACGGATATGTCGCGGGGCAGGTGGTCCATGGATTTTCTGGATGCGTCAGGTGCATGGATGACACAACGTATCGCCAGCTAGATAGAGATCTCGGGTCTTCGAAAACCGTGTTCATGGGACATCGAAGGTGGCTTCGCGAAGATGACCCGTGGAGGAAACGCAAGGATCTGTTCGATGGTGAAACCGAACCCCGAAGACGCCCGCGTACAAGGAGCTACGAGGAAATAGACGAGCTGTTGAAAAATTGGAAAAATTGCCCACTGCCGGGAAAGAAGCAAAAGGCGCCAGAGCCGGGAAAGAAGCGAAAGGCGCCAGAGCCGCTGCTGAAGGTATGGAAAACGAGGTCTGTTTTCTAGGACTTTGCCGTACTAGAAGATCCACCGTGTGCCTCACAGCCTTGATGTCATGCATATCACGAAGAACGTGTGCGAGAGTCTGCTTGGTACCCTGCTCAACATGCCAGAGAGGACCAAAGATGGGCCAAAAGCAAGGGCAGACTTGAAATCAATGGGCATCAGGCAGGAGCTTCACGCTAATGATGATGATGAGGCGAAGCAGGACACGGAAAGTCGTCGCAAAGGCAAAAAGGCCAAGAAGACCGGAAATGACTACCCTCCCGCGTGCTCCACTCTAAGTCAAGAGGAGATAGAGTAGTTTTTCACCTACCTCGTATGAGTAAACCTTCCTTACGGTTACGCAGGGAAGATAAGCAGATACATAGACCCAACGAAGCAGAAGTTCAGCGGGATGAAGTCTCACGACTGTCACATGCTGATCACGCAGATACTTCCAGTTGCAATCTGTGGGATCATGGACGCGCATGTCCGTGAAACGCTATTTGGCCTATGCAACTTTTTCAACATCATATCTCGGAAGTCGGTTGGCGTGAGGCAACTCAGAAGGCTACAGGAAGAGATCGTGGTGACACTATGCGAGCTTGAGATGTACTTCCCGCCCACATTCTTCGACGTTATGGTGCATCTACTGGTCCATATCGTGGAGGATATCATCCAACTCGGGCCGACGTTCCTGCACAGCATGATGTCGTTCGACATGATGAATGGTGTCATCAAAGGATGCGCTCGCAACATGTCACGTCCAGAGGGAAGCATAGCCAGGGGCTTTCTGACCGAACAGTGCATCTCCTACTGCACGAATTATCTAGGCATCGAGAACCCCGTTGGTCTGCCCGGCAACAGGCACCTCGGCAGGCTCGCTGGATGGGGTCACCGCGAGGGTCGCCGCGAAATGCATGTCGACTTCGAGGGTCGACTCGCCGACTTTGAAAGAGCAAACCTAGTCGCGCTACAACACATAGACGTGGTCGATCCTTGGGTGGTAGAGCACAAAACCTTTATTGAGAAGACGTACAATGACCGAGGCCAACAGAGGACGGACGGAGATATAATCAAAGAGCACAACTCATGTTTGACGCATTGGTTCAAGCAGAAGCTTCTGTCGTACCCTTTACATGAGGATTCTTGCGCGGAAGAACAACTCATATTCGCCTTGTCACAGGGCGCCGAGCACAACCCGATGACCTATGAGGCGTACGATATCAACGGCTACACATTCTACACCGAGGACAAGGACATGAAGAGCGATGGTTATCATAACTCCGGGGTAACGATGGAATCCTACACCGGTAACAACAAGGACAGATACTACGGAAGGATCGAGGAGATCTGGGAGCTGAGCTACGCTGGAGAGAAGGTCCTGATGTTCCGTGTTAGGTGGGCCAAGAGCGTCCTAAAAGAGGACCGGTGTTTCACCACCATGGTTATACCCGAAGCCAAATCGAAGACCGCGGGCGCAAACATCACCGCGAAAAATGAGCCATGGGTACTGGCTTCCCAAGTGGACCAATGCTTCCTCATTACCTACCCGTCAAAGCCCAGTCATGTTGTCGTGAGGAGAGGCAAAATGATATTCATCGAAATGGATGGAGTCGCCAATGAGCAAGACTTCGACAAGTACGGCGACCCGAAGATGGAACATGACGACGACGATGAAGTAGCAGCATACACCACAAGAAGAAGTAGGACCACCCTACCTAAAGGACGCCCGTTCCACAGAAGAACTCCATTTGCGAAAAAGAAGTGCAAGAAGAAGCAGGACCACCCTACCTAATGAATATTTTTTGAACTCATGAATATTTTTAAATTTCATGGGCACTTTTTGAATTCATGAATATTTTAAAATTTCATGGGCACTTTTTGAATTCATGAATATTTTTTCAAATTTGATGATATTTTTTCATATTCATAAATGTTTTACCAATTCACAAATGAATGCAACTAAAAATCCAAAAAAAGACTAGTTGTGCTTGGTTATATGTTACTCCCAAAAGCATATAAAGTTTGTCAAATTTGGAGCTATGGATATTTAGTTATGATTTAAACAAGTTTGAACATATTTAAACACAAATAAACATCAAACAACATTTTAAATGTTGTTAACATGGCAACAAACTGCATATTATTTTTCTACATGAAATTCTGAGCATCTAGCATATGCGACATGTTATATTTGGATGCATGGATAAAAAGATATGAGCAAAGAAAAAAAATGGTTAAAAACAAAAATTGGGGAGCCTGGGAATCAAACCCAGGACCTCCTAGTGTGTGCGATGCGTGCTGACCAGTCGAGCTAGTGTATGTTCTCTGATGCAGATGGGGTTTGGTGGAAGATAACCTGTGGGCTCGAACATGATTTTCTTTTTACTAATGGCGTGCGCCATTGCTATCGATGTACTTATGGCGCACAAGGGGGAGGTGCGCCATTAGTAAGCTTCCCCCACTCGACTTGATCCCCTCTCTC
>LR738710.1:815638329-815648660 GCA_902687465.1 Secale cereale
GCCTCTGCTCTGCCGCCGCCCCGTCCACTCCTCGGCCTCCACTGCGCTGCCTCCCCGGCCTCCACTGCCCCCCTCCACCTCATACGCTCGCCGCCACGCGCTGCCCAGAAAGCCTAGCCGCCGTCGCTCCCCTGCCCTCCCACGAACCCTAGCCGCCCCTCCTAAGCCCGTCGTCACCGCGCCATCGTCACCATCAAGGCCACCGGCCCCGCCTACCGCTCCGACCTCGACCTCGTCGCGCGCGAGGCCTCTTGGACGCCGCCGCCTCTTCGACACCGCCGCCGCCCGCACCTCTTTGACGCTAGCGCCATCCCCTCCCCTCCTGCTTCAAGGCCAAGCAGGTTCGCTTTCCCTCTTAGATCCGATCCTCCCTTGTGTTCCTTTTGCGATGCCATGGCTGGCTACATGTATGTCTGTGATTGCTGTCCTAGGTCGAGTAGTTCTCTTCGTCTGTATTTCTGGTTGTTTGTTATGCGGGCGAAATGAGTCTTCTGTCCCGTCGAAGCTAGGTCTAGTTTCAGTTGATGGAAGTTCTATGCCATTTTCGTGCAATAAACTGCACTTGGTCTTTTGGAACAGATCTGAACTTACTCCAGTCATGATGCCACTAACACAACATGTTTGTAAAATACATGACGAGGCATTATCTGGTTGTCTCTTGCGTTATCTACCAATTTTACAAGTTTTAACCACCTGTGTTCATTGCCTGGTTGTTTCTGAGTAGTAATTTGGACCATGCTATTCAGTTTGTAATCTGAAACTTATGTACTGCGGACATAGTTAGGTGCATCATTTATGTCTAAATGCTTGCGTTGTTTCATTGTTGAGTGCTTGTTTCTATGCGAGCCTTGCACGCAGAAGCATGTTCATTGTACATATACACAGTTAGTTCCTTTGGTTTATAGATTGGATTGAGGGTTCAATTGGTAGTATTGGATGCTTTAGTAAAAAGAGTAGAGTTTTGAGTCTGAAATTTCCTGTGTTCCTTCAGGTTGAGCCATTTCAAGTCTGAATCTCTGGACACATTCATCAAATTATTGTCTTCTTGATTGCTGAACCGTTCCAAAGTCTGAAAAAAGTTTGTTTCTCCTGCTGTTCCAAAAACACACACACACACACAAAAAAAGTTTCTTTGCATCGATCATGCTACAGTTTACAGTAGTAGGTGGTGCCCTTCTCTTGTGCTACCATGTTTCTCCTGCAGTTTGTATATTGTACTCTTGCTGTCAAGGTTTTTTACCATGTCAGCCTGCATTAGCAGAAGCTGATTGGCTCGAGGAATTCAACCTGTGTGACAGAGATGTGAGAACTCAAGGGAGTAGTCTGAAACTTTCTGCCTTCTCCTGTGATGTCTTTGAACCGAGACCGTACTTTTCTTTGAACAAATTCAGTCTTCCTGACATGAAAGAAATGGCAGTTCCTCTGTCAGCTCGAATTATTGTCTCCTTGATTGTTGAACCGTTCCAAAGTCTGAAGAAAGTTTGTTTCTGCTGCCGCTTCATTTTCAGAAAAAGGGTTCTTTGGATCGACCATGCTACAATTTTGATCCTAGTAAAAGAACACTAATGTTTTAGGTCCAAAATGTAAAAAAGCTCATGGCCTGGTAAAAATAGGGATTATCTAGTTACTGCTCATGACCAGCAAGAATCAGTGCACTCTCAGTTACTCTCAAGAGAGGGCGGCGGGGGATTTATTTTAGCAATAATTCTCAATCTAGACTTATCTTCTCTTTTACTGAATGAATCGATGAATTGCCCTAGTCTGTTTAGTTCACTATATACTTTGTAGAAAACTGACAGAAACTAAAGAGCTTGATTTAGTTTAATTCCTAGAGATGAAGTGTTTGTCATTTTAGATGTAACTAATTAAATTGACTTGTCAGCTTGTGAAGCTCCTTGTGAAGCTCCTTGTCAGCTAGAAACATAGATAGGTAGATAGAAGATAGATACATGGTTGGTAGATGGCATAGCATTTGTGAAGCTCCTTGTCAGCTTGTGACCCCATCAGCATCTTTAGGGGATTAGGCACCCACCAAGAAAGGCCAGCGAGCGTTGTTGGCCTGGATTTGTTAATTTGCTGCTCCAAATTAATGCGCAATTTTAGTGAGTAGGCAATGCCATCTTATATATTGAGTAGAAAATTCATGTTGCTCATCTGAATATATTGTATGTGTAGGCCATTGAGTTGAAAATGCCATGGTATATGCATTTGTAAAAATGCCAAGTGTTGGATAGTGAAGTGAGTAGGCAACATATGCATTTAGCTGGATAATTTGCATGTGTAGAAACTGCATTTAGGTATGGCAGTGTTATATGATCTGAATATATGGATAATTAAAAATGATATGGCAGTGCTAGATAATTTAAATAGATATATAATTTGTAACATGTGCATTTAGTTGAAGAAGTTTCATGATCTGGTTTTGTATGTTAAATTTCAGATAATTGTGCTGCCACACTGATACACTCTTATTTCAGATAATGGTGCTTATATTTTCTCTTATATGATCATTGTTATTCCAATATGTCCACTTTTATTTTCTCTTATACAATATTGGTGCTTGTCTTTATGAAGCTTCAGTACCAGACAATATATGCTTTTGCAAGCTATACACAGCTATTTGAAATGATATGCTCAAGCCTATGCAAACTGGAATTTGAATAGTCTAAAGTGGAGTTGAAAGCCCGATGCACTCCATCCAGATTGTTGCTGGGTTTTGTCTCCGACCATCGTGTCGTGATGATTTTGCAGGTACCCCGAGAGGCCCTTGAGTTTGCTGGAATGTCGATTAACTTCCGTTCCGGCAAATTCGGGTACTCCATATGTCCTATTTTCAGCAAAGGTCATGCTGAAATTTTCCGTGAATTTTAGCATGACTTTGCTAAAAATAGGACATATGGGGTACTTGTGACTAATGCATGGGCCGGGGTATCTTAGTACTTAATTAAGTAGGATCAACTGCCCCTTTATTCTTGCTGCATTAAACCATAGGCGGCAATAGAGCCAAGTGATTAGGCCCAACTTAGAATTCTCCTTCCCAGCTTAGCTTTTAGGATGCCTCGGTGTCGACAAACCATAAATTATAAAACCTTGGCTTTTAGGGTGCCTCGGTGTCGATAAAAACCTAAATGATGAAATCTTAGGCTTTTAGGGTGCCTCAGCGTCGAAAAACCCTAAATGATAAAAGCTTAGCTTTTAGGATGCCTCGGTGTTGACAAACTCTAAATGATGAGACCATGATCTTGTTCCTTGACAATAACCAACTTTTTAACCAAACTTTTTTCCTATTTAGAGAGAAACATGGCCCACAACGATGAGGCCGGCGGTTCGGGCGGCAAGGCATTCTGGGAGTTGTCCCAGGAGATGGAGGAACAACCTCACTTCTATGAGGACGCCGCGAAAGACACCGATCCTGACACCACTGATGGTGCCGCCGAGGATGACCCCACTGATGGTGCCGTCGGGGTTGACACCACTGATGGTGCCGCCGAGGATGCCACCACTGATGATGGCGGCGCACGCACAGATGGCAGCCAACCGAAGAGGCAACGGAAGGACCGGCGCCCGATCGTGCTTCATAACGTCAAGGAGGAATTTACTGAAGTGGACTCTGACGGGAATCCAACGGCACCCAAACAAATAGTCAAGGGGTACTCGGTTCAGCTCGGGTGCATTCTCCGGAGCACCGTCTCGATCAACACCGAGAACCTAAGGCATAAGGACCGAGGGAATTTGCGCAACCTCGTCTTCACGAAGCTGCACGGACGATACAAGTTCCCCGCTGAATTTGAAAACACACGCCTCACAGGGAATAAAGTGAACAATGCTGCCCTCACGAGGATGAGCACGGCCCTGTCTACTTGGAGAAGCTCGGTGAGAATGATTGACAAAGGTTTTAGTTATGAGAAGATCAAGGATAAAAATCCTTCGATCACCGAAGATGACTACAAGGAGTTCAAGATCAAGTGCGAGAGCACCGCAACCTCCGAATCAAGTCAGTGGGGGAAAGAAATGCGACAGTTGAACTTAGGGGAACACACACTCGGTCCCGGCGGTTACAGAGTGGCGGAGCCTATATGGACAAGGAGGACGCGGAGCATGCCGAGCAAGGCCTACCACCCCTCTTCGATAAATACGGTGACAAGCAGACCAGGAACTTTGTCAGGGCCCGGTACAAGGAGGACCCGGTAACAAAGGAGCTCACTGCGGACTCGAAGACCAAGGCCCTTGAGGTTGTTCTGGTAAGGAATACACCCCTGCGTAATTAGCTCCATATGGTTGCATTCTAATTAATGAAGCCAAATTTCTAAATGGTTCACATTCCTTTCGTAGGCGACTGAAAGCAGTAGTGCGGGGTCGACTCAGAGCACCCCTTGGGACACCACTCTAAATAAGGCGTTGAATGTAATGAAAAAAAGGGATAAGCTCAGTAAGCCGTCGTCAGCTGGTCATGTGGCCGGCAAAGGCTTGTCCACAAAATGGTCGTCATACTATAACGCTGGTGGGCAACAGGAGAAAAAGACCAGCTCGGAAAGCCAGGCGCGCGAGGTGTTGGGGAACGTAGTATTTTAAAATTTTCCTACGATCACGCAAGATCTATCTACTAGATGCATAGCAACGAGAGGGGATAGTGTGTCTACGTACCCTCGTAGAACGGGAGCGGAAGCGTCAAGTGACGCGGTTGATGTAGTCGAACTTCTTCGCGATCCAACCGATTGCTAGGCTTCTCGCCCCTCGTTGGTTACCCCAAGTGGAAGGTGTGAGATGTAGTGTTGTGGAAGTTTTTCCCTTGGCAAAGATACCAAGGATCGAATCCCCAGAGACTCCTAGGTTCAACAAGAAGGTGTCAACTGCTACGGCGCCAGATATTAGCAATCAACGTGGACTTGCACACAGATACAAATAACTTTGCTCCCAACGAGTACAGAGAGGTTGTCAATCCCTCCGGCCTTGTAGTTCACAAAGGATTAAATGCAAGTGATAGAAGTGATAGATATAATAGCAATAGTAAATAAAAGCGAAAAGTAAATAGCGGATGTGATCAATGATGGTAATATGGACCGGAGTCTCATGATGTTCACTAGTGATGTCTCTCTCCCAAAAGACGATAAAACAGCTATGTGAGGTAAACGAATTACAGCTGGGCAATTGACAGGACCATGTGCGCAAACCAATGCTGATTACATTGCAAGAAAGGTTGAGGTTCAAAGCATGGGCGGTACGCCAAAGTAAGTAGACCGAAATCCATCAATATCTACTACTAATCATCCACCTTGAGATATCTATCCAGAACATCTCGCTGGTATTAAGTTGCGAGTCCCACCCATAGTGTAAACTCAATGCAACAGACAACTGCATTAAAAGAACTTTGCGTAAAGTAAACAATACTTGCACCCGCGGGCACAAGCACCGTTGTTTTCCCCCTTGTGGCAACAACACATCCCCTAGACTCATGTTTCTGTCACTCAAACTAGTCATCGAGGGGCATGAACCCACAATCAAGCATAACGTTCCCTCTTGGAGTCACTACCTATTACTTGGCCAAAGCAATAAATAACAACGGAGAACATGCAAGAATTACTTACGAACATAAATATAAAAGAGGTAGATCAAATATATTACTCAAGCACAATCTGAACATAATCTCATAATCCATCGGATCCCAGCAAACTCATCATAGCAACAGCATAAGGATTACATATGTGCCTCAATCATGTAGGGCAGCTCACGAGGGCTAATTAGTTAAGCACAAGAACGGGAGGAGAACATCACATAACTACTGGTCATGGACTCATGGTCCAAGGGAGACTACTCACAACTCATCCGGGAGGCGTCCATGGTGGTGTAGAGGCTCCCGGTGGTGATCCTCTCCTCCGGCAGGGTGCCGGGAAGAGTTCTCCTGGTGCTCCCGATCTTGGAAGCGGCGGCGGCGGCGGAACAGAGATGAGATCGCGAAAAAGAGTTCCTCCCTCAAGGGTTTCGGGAGACGCTTTAAATATATGCCAAAGGGGGGGCATCGGAGGAGCCTCGGGGGCCCAGGCGCCCCCCCGGCGCAGCCCAGGGGGGGGGGGCGCCGCCAGGGCGCCTGGAGCCCTGGTGCCCCCCCCGGCTGTCCTTCGGGCGCACGGTAGTTTCTGGAACGCTGATTTTTTATATAATTTTTCTGGATTTTTTCTGGCAGTTCTCGTAATGTGAAAACCTGAAATACAAAAACAGCCAAAAACAGAAACTGGCACTGAGGTGCACTGAGTTAATAGGTTAGTCCAAATATGATCAAAAGTGTATGGAAGTGTATAAATATCATAGCAATATCACCCAAAAGAGGCATGGAGCAAGCAGAAATTATAGATACGTTTTGGACGTATCAACATCCCCAAGCTTAATTCCTGCTCGTCCTCGAGTAGGTAAATGATAATAAGAATAATTTCTGTGGTGACATGCTATTAACCATATAGGACTTTTTCATAGTCATATGACAAAGCTTACCGAGACAATGAATCTATAGTAATTAAGTTGCCTCATGAGAAAATCACAAAGGACTGAAAGTTTTACAATATGATACTGAAACATCAAATAGATTTGCAATGAACATGATGTGCAAATATGATAAAGTGATATCTAGCTTGCCCCCTTTAGTGAAGCAAAACATAAATGCAGGGGCACCTCCAAGGTTTAAGTGATGACTAGATACAATGATTTCAGAATAAACGATATCACAATCATGCAAAAGACAATGCTACTTTTGGACAATGCACATTACACTCAGAATGACAATCATGCTCTCAGTAGTTGGTGATTTTAAAAGAAGGTGGAGACTCTCGAACCGTGGCTTTTGTTGGCAAGGTTGAAAACCCGTAGTCGGAAACAAAGACAAAACATGTACCAGAGCTCTTGGTTTTAAAACAGAGGTAATAATTTATTTTAGATCATGCATGTTTCGTCAACGAATGCTAGCAGACAACTCAACCACTTTTCGAGATGGACAAGTTTCGAGGAACGGCTCCCGAATGAGGACGATCACATCCTCTTAATCTCCTTTGTTTATCACTGCAAAAGTTTTCTGATTTCTCATGAACAAAGCGTGAAGGAGGGTTTGTTTGTTATATTATCTTTTTGAGCCGGGCGCACTCAATGCCAGTTCCTTCTCGTATTATGGGTTTGCACATTATACATGCAATCCCGGGGTGAAGCTTGTCCAACTTAAAAAGGTCATGAATTAACCACTACTTCCTCATGAACTTACAACAAAGGTACAAAATAAGAATGCTTTTTCTTTGAATAATTTCGAGATGGCACATGCAAGTCTCCGTTAGGAATGGCAGGTAAATACCATGTAGGAAGGTATGGTGGACTCATATGGCATAACTGGATTAAAGGATGTGGATGCACAAGCAGTCAGTCCGCTTAGTACAGGCGAAGGTTAGCAAAAGACTGGGAGCGACAAACTAAGAGAGCAATGACGGTCATAATCATGCAGAGCGACAAAGCAACATTGAATCAGGCATGGTAGTTATATCGCTACTCAGAAACAAAAGATCATCAAGGCTTGACAGACTTTCTTTACAGTCTTAAATATGCGTGAGCATACGCCAAGTCAATCAAAATAAATTCTCGAAGGAAGATATTACTAAACCATACAACATCATAGGCAAACAAATCATGTTGGTATTCCAATAACACATTGGGAACCCCCCAGTTATTTGAGACTAACCATAAGAAAACATGAACTACTAAGCGCCATCATGCACGTAGCATCTTTATCATAGACATATCAACCAATGCAACGGAAGCAAACTCTCTTAATAAGGTGAGCATGGTAATTAAAGATAGTTCAAGCAACCAACTAAACAAAAGCTCTTTGGAAAGGTAAGCATGAAAGCTAAGAGCTGAACATGATAGTAGCTATTAAAAGACAAAGAACACACACAGCAATGATAGACATGCAAATTCTATGTTATGTTCTAGGTAGAAGTGGAGCATGTTTCTCTCCCACATAAAGAAAGCTGAGTTTCGACTCGTTATGAAAAACTAAAGAAAACTAAAAGCAAGACGCTCCAAGCATAGCACATAACACATGAAGTGATTAAAATATAGTGGAACGAAAGACGAACTGATAATGTTGATGGAGAAGGGGATGCACGGGGGCATCCCCAAGCTTAGACGCTTGAGTCTCCTTGAATATTTCTTGGGGGTGCATGGGGGCATCCCCAAGCTTGAGCGCTTGACACTCCTGAATCTTTTTATCATCTTCCCTCGCACACTTGAAAACTCCCTTCATACATAACTCATCATAATCTGATTAGCGAGGTTAGTACCCATAATAAAATAATTATACCTTGCTGGAAATAAAGATATTCTTGAAGGTCTACTGTTTCTCAAGATTTCCAAAAGGTTTTTGCAAAGAAAAAGCAAGCTCTTGGTTTGCAAAATGAAGGAAAGGCAAAACAGGACAGAATCTGTGAAAAACAGAACATCAGGTAGTAATTGATTTGTTCGGGGCACTTCTGCAACTCTAATAAAAAAACTCAGAACAGACGCACGAAAGACAATTATATAGAGCACGTTGTCCAAAAAATTCAGACCAAAAAGATGATCTGGTGATTTTATACGAATTTTTCTATCCAAGGACAGAATCTGTTTCCTGGACAGCACCTCACAACTTTTGAACTTTCTAGCAATCAGAGGCTACACTTGGCACAAAATTGAAAAGTAAAGATACAATGATGATGCTACTGTAGTAAACAACATCAATACACTACAAAAGCAAAATAAATTTATTCATGTGGGCTGCCTCCCAAAAGCGCTTTTTTTATGCCTTTAAGCTAGGCATAATGCATATAGATCAAGTTTTATCAAGAGTAAAAGAATAGCTAGCCCGTACAACGGACTCAAAAGGTAACTTGATCTTCTTTCGAGGGAAGTGTTCCATCCCTTTCTTGAGAGGAAACTAAAATTTTATATTCCCCTCTTTCATGTCAATGATAGCACCAACGGTGCGTAAAAAGGGACGTCCCAAAATAATTGGACAAGAAGGATCACATTCAATATCCATAATAGTAAAATCAACGGGAACATAATTATCATTGACAACGATAAGAACATTGTCGATCCTCCCCAAAGGTTTCTTTATGGAAGAATCAACGAGACGAACACCAAAAGAACAAGAATCATAAGGTTTCAATTTAAGCATATCATATATTCTTTTGGGCATAACAGAGGTACTAGCTCCAACATCACATAATGCATAGCAAGAGAAGTCATTCAATTTAATTTTTATCATAGGATCCCAACCATCTCCTAGCTTTCTAGGTATGGAGGCTTCTACTCTAAGTTTCTCCTCCCTAGCTTTGATAAGAGCATCAGTGATATGCTCTGTGAAGGCAAGGTTAAGCGTGCTAGTGCGGGGATCTCTAGACATCTTGTGAAGGAAATCAATAACTTCGGTAAGAGTGCAATTATCAAAATCAAGGTCACTAGCATCAAGTAAAGTGGTAGTGGTGTCCTTTAGGTTCACATGTTTGGTAGTTTCTATAGTCATAGCATCACCATCAATAGGTCCAATGGGACCAGGAGTACATTGGGTGCTAAGAGTTTGGATATCCTCAACAACTTGGATAGTAGCAACAGTGTGGTGGGTAGGAAGGCTCTTAATTCTATCCTCTTCCTCCCTTTCTCTAGCCCATCTTTCTTTAAGTTTAGCCATCATCCTAATATTTTCATTAATTTGCACTTGAGTAGAATTAATAGGAGTGACCTTCCTCTCCTCAAGAGGAGAAGTTTTAATTTTAAGCAATTCTATCTCATTGGCTAAATGGTCTACCTTCAAAGAGAGATCATCTAGTTTATATAGTTTTTCTTCTACACTCTTATTAAAGGCTTTTTGGGTAGTGATGAAGTCTTTAAGCATAATCTCTAGTTCAGTATTGGAGTTCTTGGTACTAGGATAAGCACTGTTGTTCCCATAAGAATTAGAGGGGAACGGTCTAGGATTGCTACCAAAATTACTCCTATAAGCATTGTTGTTAAAATTGTTTCTAGAGATAAAGTTCTCATCTGATACATCCAAAACGTATCTATAATTTCTGCTTGCTCCATGCCACTTTTGGGTGATATTGCTATGATATTCATACACTTCCATACACTTTTGATCATATTTGGACTAACCTACTAATCCAGTGCACCCCGGTGCCAGTTTCTGTTTTCGGCTATTTTTGTATTTCAGGTTTTCACGTTACGAGAACTGCCAGGAAAAATCCAGAAAAATCATATAAAAAATCAGCGTTCCGGAACCTACCTTGCGCCCGAAGGACAGCCGGGGGGGGGGGGGGGCC
>LR738710.1:815657540-815672301 GCA_902687465.1 Secale cereale
GGGGGGGGGGGCGCCGCCAGGGCGCCTGGAGCCCTGGTGGCCCCCCCGGCTGTCCTTCGGGCACACGGTAGTTTCTGGAATGCTGATTTTTTATATAATTTTTCTGGATTTTTTCTGGCAGTTCTCGTAATGTGAAAACCTGAAATACAAAAACAGCCGAAAACAGAAACTGGCACTGGGGTGCACTGAGTTAATAGGTTAGTCCAAATATGATCAAAAGTGTATGGAAGTGTATAAATATCATAGCAATATCACCCAAAAGAGGCATGGAGCAAGCAAAAATTATAGATACGTTTTGGACGTATCAACGATCAAGCACCGAACGTACGGCACCTCCGCGTTCAGCACACGTTCGGCTTGATGACGTCCCACGAGCTCTTGATCCAGTTGAGCTTCACAAGAGAGTTTCGTCAGCACGACGGCGCGGTGACAGATATGATGTATCTACCGGCGCAGGGCTTCGCCTAAGCACTGCAACGGTATGATCGAGGTGTGTTTCTGTGGAGGGGGGCACCGCACACGGCTAAAACAATTCAACTTGTGTGTCTTTGGGTGCCCCCCTGCCCCCGTATATAAAGGAGCAAGGCGGGAGGCCGGCCGGCCCTCTATGGCGCGCCAGGAGAGGCAATCCTTCTAGGAATAGGATTGCAATCCTATTCGTAGTAGGAGTCCACCAAGAAGGAGAGGGGGAAGGAAGTAGAGGGAGTGGCAGAGGGAAAGAGGGGCCGCGCCCCCTCCCCTAGTACTATTCGGACTGCCCCAAGGGAGGGGGTGCGCCACCTCCTGGCTGCTGCCCTCTTTCTCCCGTAAGGCCCACTAGGGCCCAACATTCGCCCGGGGGGTTCCGGTAACCCCCCCCCCCCCGGCACTCCGGTAAATTCCGAAACTTTCCAGAACACTTCCGGTGTCCGAATATAGTCGTCCAATATATCAATCTTTACGTCTCGGACATTCCGAGACTCCTCGTCATGTCCGTGATCTCATCCGGGACTCCTAACTACCTTCGGTACATCAAAACTAATAAACTCATAATACCGACCGTCATCAAACGTTAAGCGTGCGGACCCTACGGGTTCGAGAACTATGTAGACATGACCGAGACTCATCTCCGGTCAATAACCAATAGCGGAACCTAGATGCTCATATTGGTTCCTACATATTCTACGAAGATCTTTATCGGTCAAACCGCATAAGAACATACGTTGTTCCTTTTGTCATCGGTATGTTACTTGCCCGAGATTCGATCGTCGGTATCTCTATACCTAGTTCAATCTCGTTACCGGCAAGTCTCTTTACTCGTTCTGTAATACATCACCTCGTGACTAACTCATTAGTGTTTTGCTTGCAAGGCTTATTATGATGTGCATTACCGAGAGGGCCCAGAGATACCTCTCCGACACTCGGAGTGACAAATCCTAGTCTTGGTCTATGCCAACACCACGAATACTTTCGGAGACACCTGTAGAGCATCTTTATGATTACCCAGTTACGTTGTGACGTTTGATAGAACACAAGGTGTTCCTACGGTATTCGGGACTTGCATAATCTCATAGTCATAGGAACATGTATAAGTCAAGAAGAAAGCAATAGCAGTAAAACTAAACGATCATAGTGCTATGCTAACGGATGGGTCCAGTCCATCACATCATTCTCCTAATGATGTGATCCCGTTGATCAAATGACAACTCATGTCTATGGCTAGGAAACATAGCCATCTTTGATCAATGAGCTAGTCTAGTAGAGGCATACTAGGGACATACTATTTTGTCTATGTATTCACACATGTATCAAGTTTCCGGTTAATACAATTCTAGCATGAATAAAAGACATTTATCATGATATAAGGAAATACAAATAACATCTTTATTATTGCCTCTAGGGCATATTTCCTTCACGAGGTTCAAGAACTCAAGGCACAAGTGGCGCGGATTCCGGAGATTGTCAAAGAGAAAGTGCAACAACAACTGGGATCGACGTCACCGGCATTATGCCTACCTTGATTCAGGGGCTGACAACGTGGATTGCGGGCGGACAACAGGGGCCGCCCCCGATTCCCAGCTTCACGGCTAGCAACTCGCAGAACACGTAGGCGGGGCCATTGGTGTCTCCGGCGGAGACGGCATTGGTGTCTCCGACGCCAGCACGGGCATTGGAGCTTAATGCACCCGGGTGTACGCCGGCCGGCACCTCTGCAGTAAGCGGCCCCTCCGTCAATTGCACGCCCGCCATTGGCGGTGCCTCGACATTAGCCCGGCTCGACGCCATCATCACGGTAACTAATCAAGCCTCTCGGCCGAGTACTTCATCTCCTTGCCTTTGACTGGGCATCCCTAACACCCTACATGTTTTCGCATGGCGCCGCCGACGTTCCGTGCACTCTCTTGCACTTCGTGAACGACGAGTTGGTCGATGTCGCCAAGGGCAGAATCGTTCAACCGGGCAACCCCATGTTCCATGGTAATCCGATGCCACCCACCGTGTATAGGGTTCAACTGGTTCGGGTGCTGCCAGGCTGCGACGAGTTGTTACCTCCGATTTGACCCGCCGAGGCCGATGAAGATGATGTGATGACCCTCAGAGCCTGCCTAAGCTGGCCCCTACTTTGGCCGAAGAGCCAGATTCATTTGGGGGTGGGGGACACCATCCCAAAGACAACACCGCCAGTCTTGCCGGCGCCAAGCCATGGCAAGACCGCCGCAACGCTGCCGGACATCCCTATGGCACAGGATTCGAACATGCATATGGCACAGGATCCGGACGACGACGACGACAACGACGACGGTACATTTGCCAACGTCGATAAGTACTTTGCCGATCATGGGTACGATGGCGAATTCATGGGGCCTCCTTCTCAAGAACCCAACCCTACAAAAGACGATCGCGATCTAGCTGGTACCGCGGAGAAACCAAGTTGCAACAGGCGTCGTCTGGGTTCAGTTCTCAGGAGACGCCTCCAGCTGCCGACTTCACCGAGCCTCAGATAGCCGAGGTGCGAAATATTATCAGCCCCAACACACTCAAGAAGGAGGGTCTGTGAGCAGAAATCGGTCCCATTACAGGAGAAGAAGAAGGGAAGGAAAAGAAAGAGTAACAAGGGTGCGAGCCAGCCGGCACCGAGTACGATCCGTGCTCAGGACGGGCCACCTTCACCTAAGGATATAATGAGGAGGGTGCATGTGGCGGGTAGGCCGATGCTACCGACTAATATGCTCAATGCTGCAACCGGTGCTATGCGGAGTCTGCATGACAGTGTTCTTTCTTTGGAGAAGCGGCGTCTCAGAGAGAAGGATGTGGCATACCCGGTTTTCGTGGCCAAGGTGCCAGAGGGCAAGGGCTTTGTGGATAACTCCATCGGGGGTACGATCGTCCTGCGGTTTGATGACATCTTCGCTATGTTTAACCTTCATCCGCTGCACTACACCTTCATTCGGCTATTTTCGCTGAGTATGGAGATGCGGATCATTAGAGACAAGACCCCGGACATCGTGATAGTCGACCCCTTCTACATGCGTGCCAAGATCTTGGGCAGCGCTGGGGACCGGCAAGTCGCGAGTTCTTACCTCGAAGGCGTCATTCTGGCAAACCGAGATAAGGATAACTTCCTCGTGCCTTACTTTCCCGAGTAAGTCGTCCCCTCAACCGCCCCGTAACATATGATTTCTTAGATTTTGATCGTATTTTTAACATTTCGTGTTTTGTGCAGTGACACACATTGCACACTCATCCTCCTAAGACCGAAATATTCCATGGCCACGTATTTCGACTCCGACCATCAGTCGAAGGTAGACTACACAAATGTCAAGAAAGTTCTTGATGATGTTCTCCCCGGCTACACCAAATCTAGAGGCACCTTCACCAGGCCAGTTCGTAAGTACGGCAAGCACGTGTTCACCCACAATACGATGTTCTGCTGCGTCAAGCAGCCGCCTGGCGGTCAGAAGGGTGCCTACTACGCCATCCATCACACGCGGGCGATCGTACGGGACCATAATAACCTTCTGCTACCAGATAAACTCAAAGATTGGGCCGCGAGCTTGTCGGCAATCCAGGACGCGGACATTAGACTAGAATTCTTTCGCATCCAGTCAGAGTTTGCGGAAATCATCCATCAAAATGTCCTTCGTACCTCGGGGCAGTTCAACCTCAGAAATCAACCGTCCAACAGTGACATAGACACAACGCTACAAATGCAGGCTGACAACGCCCGCGATTTCATGACTCCCATGATAGACGGCGGCTTCATCCACGCTCCGGTCCCTTGAGTCGAGTCGAAAGTAGTGATGCTATGTCTAGTTCTGAAACATTGATTGGTTCATGTTGTAATTAAACTTTAATGAACTTGTATGTCTCTTTGGTTTGGACAGTCGTTCAACTTAGATGCAATCGATGCTATTAATGTCTTGCTTTTCTCTTTCGATCCTTTTGTTGCATACTTATATATTGCTTATGTATTGTCTATGAATTGGTACTAACGTTTCGTTTGGCTAGTGCATAGCGATGCCGTCGTATGTCGTGTACAAGGGTAAGGTTCCCGGAGTCTATGACGACTGGGAGGAGTGTCGGAGACAGGTTCACCGTTTCAGCAGTAACAGTTACAAAGGGTACACCACTAGGGCAGAGGCGGAGTCTAGATACATGCGCTATCTAGCGGGAGAGAGGGGGGAGCGTTGGAGGAACCGGATGAAGACGAGTTTCATCACGATGATGCTTATCGTGATGACCGCAACTCTCTTCTATGTGATGGTAGTTTAGATGATCGATATCGACTTGTAATGTGAAGACAAACTCGCTACTCGCGGTCTCGAGACTTGTAATATAATGTTCTATCTTTGTTCGGTATTTTGAATTCGGAAACTAATATGATGAATTGTATTCGCAGACTAATATGATGAATTGTATTCAAAGACTAACCTTCTATTGTATTCGATGAATCTGGTGTTGCTGTGTGGTGTTGTCTAAATTCTGTCCAATAATATATTTTGTATCCTGTGAAAATATCAGAAAAGAAAAAAAATTCCTAATATTCATACTAGTGACGCACCACTCAAGACACTAATGGCGCACTGTTCAAATGAAACTAATGGCGCATCACCCACCAGTGCGCCATTAGTATGCCAAAGCACATGGGTACATATGACACCCTGGGAGGCATACTAATGGCGCACGGTGGGCTATACTAATGGCGCACTGCCTGGTGCGCCATTAAAACACCACATACTAATGGCGCACCAGGGATGCGCCATTAGTATTTAATTCTAATGGCGTGGTGCTAGTGGCGCATCACTAGTGCGCCATTAGTAGGCAAAAGTGGTGCGCCACTAGCATACCTTTTCCTAGTAGTGTGTGGATGCATACTCTTGCTATGGAGCAACTGAGAAATGTGAAAACAGTACTGCAACCTGTCGCGATGGTATGAGGCTATCCGACAGAGAAATGGCAGCAGATTCTGAGGGATCTGTCACTGGGCATAGGCATCATTTTGGTGCAGCAATTCCGGCACAGACATGCATAGACCCCTCAAAAACAGACTTCGCTGATTGATTTAGTGTGTGTTTAAGTTGAAATTGGGACTGCAGATTGGAAACAATTCATATCCGTTTCGAAGAAAAAAAACAATATCAAATGTTTGTCTTTTGAAAAGAACACCGCATGTATCGGTGGTTTGTGTGTCGTGTCGCTGGTACCGATTTCACACTTACATTCATGTGCTAAGCTAATTAGTAATGTTGATGTTGTCAAAAAATGCATGGTGTAATAGCTCTGTCTGGTGGGAAAAAATGATGGAGCTCATGTTTCTGATTCAGTTGGTCGATGGTGTATTTTCTGATGTTTGACGTGTTTGGTTGCAAGGGCGAAAATAATTCAGATATGGCGCTCGGTTCTTCCTACGAATGTAGATGAATCACGGCCGAATAAAAAGAAAAACCACAAAAAAACTACACACGGCCTGGCCGAGTAAAAAGAAATCTGTCGACATGATGAGCGGCAAGTGGTGCAGGCTTTCCTTGGATCGGACTAAGGATGAAGAAGAATCCATTGCGACTGTGTTTGAGTTAGGTGTGGCTGCAATCCAAACGATCTCTGCTATTCCCCAAAAGAAAAACGACCTCTGCTATAAATGGACGAGCAGACAAAGGCAACGGCAGGATGCCCCAACGATCGACCAAGTCAATCCCATGTCCTGCAGATGGGAATCTCTCACGGCACATGTCAGGACGGTGATCGCAAGTGTGCCTGCTTTGCTCTGCCGACTAGTCTACATAAGCTTTCACTGTTTATTTGCTAGCAAATACGGGCGGCTGTAAAAAGACCACACCTAAAATACAGTGGAGGCATACCTTCTTGGCACTGATCACCACAAGGACAGACGGGTGTGATACCGGCCTTCTGGTAGCCCGGCCTCCAAAGTGCATTTTCGATACTCAGGATACATATTAATGACTGAGGACATACTTAAGGGAAGCAACATTCCTCTACATGATAAATCGTCCTTCAACGCAAAGATGGATTTGGCCATTAATCGGTTTATATAGATTCTAAGCTCATGTAAGATGTAATCATTACACAATATTAAATGCTAGAGCCAAACCGGAAGAATAGGAACAAGAAGGGAGATAGTGTGTGGAATTATTTGTTTGAGCAACAACTCCCCTATTTCAGTTTATTTTGAGGTCAGACCAGGTTCAAAATTATAGCAATGCTAGACAAGACGATAATGAGGTTCTGGCCATTAATACCAGAGAAAGCCTATAGTACATTCATGGTGCCATTTACAGCAGGAGGCACATCTCTTTCTGCACAATTTGAATATTGAATGCCTCTAGACTGCAGATACAAATCAAATATGGGAATAGTGATATAATTAGTTCAGGTTGCAGTCATCCAAAGCATACAAATAACACAAAGATAAACTAACGATCTTTCCCTACTAATAAAGCAATTAGTGCTTCTGGTTGTACGTCATCGGTCTTTTTTCAAAAACACCCCTTTGTTTCTTTGAAATAAATCCACAGTCATGTTTAAGTGGATCTGATAAAACCGTTTTCACAAAAAACACCCGGCTGCATCAGCCCATGTCCGCCGCCGCCGACCACACCCAGTGCCTCCACGCGCGGGCGGCTTGCGCTCATGCCTCCCCGCCGCCCCGTGCCACCGTGTCAGTGGGAATGACACCTATGGGATCATAAGAATCCCTACTACGGTTAGCGGGGCGCGGGGTTGAGAGAAAAGCGGATCAAACAGATAGCACACAGTTCGTTTATCCAGGTTCGGACCGCGAGGATGCGTAAAACCCTACTCCTGCTTTGGTGGATTGTATATTTGTGTTCTTCAGCTAGTTATGGGGCGTGAGGAGCTCCAAAAAGCCGAATCCTTCTCCTGGTCGCCTCGGGCCTCCTTTTATAGGAAAAAGGGGTCGCCACAGTGGCACACCGGAGGTGGAAAGGGTACAGTGATGCGAGTTTATCCCTCGCATTACATGACAAGGCACATTTAATGCGTCTTGCTTAGGTGTCCTTACTTTATCGGGGCGGGAGATAGATATGTCTTGTCCGTCGCCGCTCCTTCTTGTGTCGACACGCGCCCTGGCCAGCGATCCCTGAGATGCCATGTAGGTAGGCAGGCAGCTGAGGTGGTGCAATGGTGGGTCTTCACGAATATCTGCATGTCGCCACACAGGTGCCTGCCCAGCTGGTTGGGTCGGCAGCTGCATAAGGCGGTGGAAGTTTAGTCGGCGTGGGCCTGATGGTGGCCCTGCGGATGTCCTTGGCAAGGGCCTTGCCGGGGCCCCGGCAAGGGTCTTGCCGCGGCGCCTGCTGCCATCCCCGGCAAGGCGCCTGCCGGAGGTCTTGTGATCTTCCTCGGCTAGGATCCCGCCAAGGGTCGTCGCCTTCTTAGCGTGTATCTGATCTTGAATGTCTTCACAAAGATCTGCATGCCACTACGGGGATGTCTCCCGAATCCTTGCCCTATGGGGGGCAGCGGACTCAAGGGTGATTTGCTCCGTAGGCGTGGGGTGAGTTGCCGCGGCAAGGGTCTTGCCGGGGCAACTAAAACTGGATCCCGGCAAGGATCTTGCCGGGGGAACCCGCTTCGTCCCTTTGCTCTTTGTGGTCTTGTCCTTGGTGTCATTCTAGTTCTCTTGAGCTTCGGTCTTACTCTGGCTTACCTCCCTTGCCTTGCTTGGTGCGGCGGTGCCCGTGGCTCAGACTGCCCGTGCACAGTCATAGGGGTACAAAAAGTGTACCCCCCTTTTTGTACACTGACAGGAGCCCCGGGCCTGGGCCACACATAAGCGCGACGCGTTGTTGGGTTAGGTCCAGAATGGTGCGCGGGCAGGCGGGACGGTTTTTACCGTGGTAAGACTTTTCGCGCGCTGCGCCTCCCATGATCTGCGCGCGTGGCGCGGTGTGGAGGGGTGTGCGTGACGTGGGCGGCATGCATGGGGTTGGTTCCCGCAGGCATGTGTCACATCACAGTAAAGAGGCGGCTTCGCGCCTTCCCCGTAAAAGGAGGGAGTCGTGGGGGTGCGGCTCATTTACTAAATGGAGTCGAGGCGCGGTCTTCAAGGCGTCCACTCCCCATGATCACGGGGTGGGGAGAGGTCGCCTTACTTGTCACCTCGGTTCTGCGCATTGGCCACGTGTCTCCCATGCGCTCGGGATGGTGAATGGTGGAGGCGGGGAACCGGGCCGTCGCTGGTTGGGGCAACGGGTCGGTCATGGTTCCCTGCGCTTCTTGTGTCTTGATTGGCCGAGCGGGGCGGCTGAGCCCCAACCCGTTCCTTTATAAGGAGCGGGGAGGGGGATGGCACCCCGTATTCTTCCATCCTCTTCCTTCTTCTGCTTCCGCTTCTTCCTTCCCCTTGCAATGGAGAAAGGGAATCCCGGTCCTTCGACGGTGGCGGCAAGGGTTGCTGCTCGACAACGCGTCCCTTCTCCTCCTGCACCTGTGGTGGTAGAGCCAGACGCGAGGGGAAGGGGGAGAGGGCGAGGTCGGGGTAGAGGTGGCATCGCTCAGGGAAGAGGAGGACGGGGCGACGCGCCGGCCTCGCCCCCGCCAGCGATTCCTCCTCTGATGGAGGGCCACGTTGGGGACTATCCCCGTGAATTCTTCATCAGGTTGCGCCGGCCGCCGCGCCGTCGCCTTCGCCTCCCGACTCCATTCGCGCGGGAGATGGAGCTGGATCCACCGCAGTCATTGTGGCTGCGTATGAGGGGCTGCGGGATTAGCGGTACGCGGGTCCGCGTCGACTTCCCTGCTCCTCACGTGATGTATCTTCGTCGGGGGGTGGAAGATGTTTGCTCGTATCCATAGCTTGGCGGATGGGCTCACTCTCCATTTTAAGTTGATGGAGGATGGCCTTCTTTCCGTCAATGTCTTCGGGCACTTCGGGACTCGTGCAAGGTGCTGCGTGAAGAGCTCTTCCGATGATGAAGATTCCTCCTCGAGCGAGAGTGACGATGAGGACAGCGACAACGACGACGAGGGTGGTAGGCTGCAGGATGACGGGTCCGACTAGGTGTCGGGCGCCGTTCCATGCGGCACCGGTGACCCCATCATCCGTGTCGCCGGCTCCTTGAACTTCTCGGGGCCGTCTTCTTGGGCGGCTGGCGTTGGGGGGCTGCGGAAGAGGAAGAGGGCGGGCGGCAAGGCCGTCAAGTCGGAGTACGCGGGCACCGACGCCTTCGACGCGTACTGACGTCTTGCCGCCTCGTCTTCGAGCTTTGCTTCCGGCGCCGCCATCTTCATCCAGCCTTTGGGCAGCCACCAATATGTTCTCTCGGTGTCTTCTGCCACCCGTAGCTCGCCTAGGCGCTCCTTTTGCCCTTCTCGCCTCCTTGACCTGCCTCATGAGGAGAGGGACAAGAAAGGGATTACGGGCATCTTATCTCTTTTTAGTTTGTAAGTCTTCGGGCGTCTGTTAAATTTAAAACTTGTAATCCCCTTGTTCATGTTTTTCATTCCCTATGGACTGTACCTGAGTGGAATGTTTTTAATGAAAAAGGGATGTTTGACGGGTCATTTGTTTGTGGGTGAAACCCACGACAAGGAATAAATCCTTGATATCTTTAAGATAAACACTTTCTCTCCCGGCAACAGGCCTTGCCGTCTCCCCACTTCGCTCTACCTTTCTCACACCTTTGGCGGAGGCAGGGATGAGGGGGGTTCAGGCTCCTTGTTTCATCCTTTCGCTGCCGCGACTACGACCAAACTTGGTCCCAGGGACGAGCCCTAGGGCCTAGAGTTAGGGGAGCACGGTAGTTTAAGGAAAAAACGAGGTTTCACATACCTCAGTCCATAATGGAATGCATGATAAGGGATGAAGAACTTATCTGAAGCTGCAGCCCCCGGCAACCCTGGTTTGCCGTAGGTGAATCTTTGCTCTTGCAGTCCCCGGCAATACTGGCTTGCCGGGGCCTAGATGCTGGTCTGTTCCTTTTTTTCTCCCCAAGTGGTTTCGGCAAGGATATCTGTGTGTCTTGTGAACCAAAGAAGATAAAAGAAAGACAAAGAGATGCAAACTCGACCTCTAAGCTAGGGGTTAGCCGCCGCTAAGCACTATCAACCTAACCAAGGACGAGACTCGACCTAGCATGCATGCTATAACTTAGGGCGCCAGTGCTTCATTTATTTATGCTCAGGGTCTGCGCCTGGCTTTGTACAAAGGGTTACATGCCTTGTCGGCAAGGCTTGTACAAAAGGTGGCTTGCCGGGGGGGGGCCGGCAAGCCGCGCCTCACGGGTAAAACTTGCAAAGATGCTCAATGTTCCAGGAGTTGCTTACCGCAACGGCATTTTCGGTCTCCAGGCGGACTGCGCCAGGCCTGGTGACTCGTATTACCCGATAAGGGCCTTCCCACTTCGGCGTCAACTTGTTGGTATTCTTGGCTGATTGAATGCGCTGAAGAACAAGGTCGCCTTCCTCAAAGTTTCGGGCACGGACCTTGCGGCTATGGTAGCGGCACAAGGCTTGCTGGTAGCGTGCTGCTCTCACAGCCGCCCGAAGACGATCTTCCTCAAGGAGCGTTGCGTCATCTTGCCGCAGTTGCTCTTGCTCAAGCTCATCATAAGAGAACACACGAGGTGACCCGTATATGAGTTCAGTGGGGAGAACTGCTTCTGCCCCGTATACTAGGGCAAAGGGTGTCTGGCCGGTGGCTCAATTTGGCGTCGTTCTGATCGACCAAAGAACCATCGGCAACTCATCAATCCAGCGCCTTCCACTCTTGCGCAGCATGTCAAAGGTCTTTGTCCTTAAGCCTCGCAATACTTCAGCGTTTTCTCTCTCAGCTTGACCATTGCTTCGTGGGTGAGAAATGGAAGCGAAACAGACTTTGCTGCCGAGGTCTTGGGTATATTGCATGAGGTGCGGCTTGTGAACTGTGTGCCATTGTCGGTGATGACCCTGTTGGGTACACGAAAAGGGCACACTAGTCCCTTGAAGAATTTGACGGCTGTCTGGGCTGTGACCTTCCTCACTGCCTCCACCTCTGGCCACTTTGTGAACTTGTCGATTGCGACGTACAAGTACTCAAAGCCCCCGACAACGCGGGGGAAAGGGCCCAGTATGTCGAGCCCCCATACCGAGAAGGGCCAGACCGAGAAGGGCCTAGTATGTCGAGCCCCCAGACCTAGAAGAAGCCTTGCCGAAATGCCTTGCCGGCAAGGGCTCTTGACCCTATGTGGGATCCACATATGCCACCATGTATCTCCGCCAACAACCCCAGTTCTTCCTCTCGAGGGATACACTTCAATTTCATGCCGTTCGGTCTCTTTCTGTACAGGACGTCATCGACAAACTGGTACATAGCAGATCGACGGGCTACTTTTTCCGCTTCTTCCTGCTCCTCAGGAAGTTCCCCAGTTTGGAGGAATCGGACGGTATGCTGTGCCCACGCTGGATCCAGGGGCTCGACGGCGAGGACTAAAGGCATTTCCTCCGCTATCGGAGCGGCAGTCTCGACGGCAAGAGCTTGACGCTCCGTCGGAGCTAGCCGTCCCGTGGTGGGCTCAGTGTCCCCGGCAACATCCTTGCCGGCGGCTCCGGGGAGCTCGATGGGAAAGTACTTGCCGGGCCTTGATTTCCTCCTCTTGTTTTGCTCTGTTGATGGATCAATGGATGGCTGAGAAAGCTGAAGCACAAAGGTACCTGGTTCCATAGGTAACTTGAGGGCAGCGCGCTTTGACAGGTAATCGGCGATGTCGTTCTCTGCTCGGGGAACGTGCTCCGCCTGTATACCATCAGAACGCTCTTCCAGCTTTCTCACTTCATCGACGTAGAAGTTCAACAACGGGCTCTGGTAATCTTTGTTGACTTGTTTGACGACAAGCTATGAATCGCCCCTGACAATGAGTTTCTTGATTCCGAGGTCTGCCACGATCCTAGGACCAGCAAGCAGCCCCTCATATTCGGCAGTATTGTTCTTTGATACCTCCCTGGGGAAGTGCATCTGGACCACGTACTTGAGGTTTTCTCCGATGGGCGCGACAAGCAGTACGCCAGCCCCGACGCCCTGTAAGGAGAAAGCTCCATCAAAGTACATGATCCAGTCGCAACTCGCCTCTTTGCCGGGGAGAGCAGTTTCCTGGGCTTCTTCATCAGGCGTCGCGGTCCATTCTACAACGAACTCCTCCATGACTCGGCTTTGAATCGTCGAGGTACTTTCAAACTCGAGGCCAAAGCTGGACAGCTCCAGTGCCCACTCTACAATTCTTCCCGTTGCATCTGGATTGTGCAATATCCGTTGCAGAGGGAGGCGAGTGACGACAGTGATCTCGTGTGCCTCGAAGTAGTGATGCAGCTTCCTCGAGGCCATAAGAAGGCCGAAGAGCAATTTCTGCACACCGGAAGACCTTGATCTAGCCCCCTGCAAGAGGGAGCAAACAAAGTAGACCGGGTAGTGTTGCATCATTTTCTTCCTTGGCGGCATTCCAACCGGCCGTGTCGTCTCTGCACCAACGGCATCAGGCTCTGTCGCTGCTATCACCTCGTCATCAATTTCTCTCAGTGCCACTAGTGCAGCGCTGACCACCTAGTTCGTTGCCGCCAGGTATAGCAGCAACGGTTCTTGTGGCCTAGGCGCAACTAGTACTGGCGTGGAGGAAAGATACCTCTTCAAATCTTGCGATGCTGCTTCGGCTTCTGGCGTCCACTCCATTGGGCCCGCCTTTTTCAAAATCTTGAAAAAGGGAAGGGCGCGCTCGGCAGACTTGGAAATGAATCTGCTCATGGCGGCAACGCAGCCAGCAAGCCGACGCACATCCTTGACGCGTTTGGGTACCATGATGATGAAGAAGCGTCGAACTAACTGCTAAAGCCGATTCTCACAACTGCCTCACCCCTACCTGGCGCGCCAAAGATGTCGGTGGGAACAACACCTATGGGATCACAAGAATCCCTACTACGGTTAGCGGGGTGCGGGGTTGAGAGAAGAGCGGATCAAACAGATAGCACACGGTTCGTTTATCCAGGTTCGGGCCGCGAGGATGCGTAAAACCCTACTCCTGCTTTGGTGGATTGTATATCTGTGTTCTTCAGCTAGCTATGGGGCGTGAGGAGCTCCAAAAAGCCGAATCCTTCTCCTGGTCGCCTCGAGCCTCCTTTTATAGGAAAAGGGGTCACCACAGTGGCACACAGGAGGTGGAAAGGGTACAGTGATGCGAGTTTATCCCTCGCATTACATGACAAGGTGCATTTAATGCGTCTTGCTTAGGTGTCCTTGCTTTATCAGGGACGGGGGAGAGATCTGTCTTGTCCATCGCCGCTCCTTCTTGTGTCGACACGCGCCCTGGCCAGCGATGCCTGAGATGCCATGTAGGTAGGCAGACAGCTGAGGTGGTGCAATGGTGGGTCTTCACGAAGATCTTGATGTCGCCACGCAGATGCCTGCCCAGCTGGTTGGGTCATAAGATGCATAAGGTGGTGGAAGTTTAGTCGGCGTGGGCCTGATCGTGGCCCTGTGGATGTCCTTGGCAAGGGCCTTGCCGGGGCCCCGGCAAGGGTCTTGCCGCGGCGCCTGCTGCCATCCCCGGAAAGCGCCTGCCGGAGGTCTTGTGATCTTCCTCGGCTAGGATCCCTCCAAGGGTCGTCGCCTTCTTAGTGCGTATCTGATCTTGAAAGTCTTCACAAAGATCTGCATGCCACTACGGGGATGTCTCCCGAATCCTTGCCCTATGGGGGGGGGGGGCAGCGGACTCAAGGGTGATTTGCTCCGTAGGCATGGGGTGAGTTGCCGCGGCAAGGGTCTTGCCGGGGCTACTAAAACTGGCTCCCGACAAGGATCTTGCCGGGGGAACCCGCTTCGTCCCTTTGCTCTTTATGGTCTTGTCCTTGGTGTCATTCTAGTTCTCTTAAGCTTCGGTCTTACTCTGGCTTACCTCCCTTGCCTTGCTTGGTGCGGCGGTGCCCGTGGCTCAAACTGCCCGTGCACAGTCATAGGGGTACAAAAAGTGTACTCCTTTTTGTACACCGACACGCCGCCCATCGGAGCTCCTTTGCCGGACCAACGCGCCGCCATGCCCTCATCTCCTTCTTCCTTCCCTCCATAATGTTCTATTCCTCACATCCCCCTCTCTCTCCTTCGCAGGAAGCGGAAGCCATGGCTGCTGGACCTCCATGCCGGACCGCCGCCCCGCGCCGGCCGACCATTAGAGCACCGCTGCCGGACCAACGCGCCGGCCTACCCTCCTCTCCTTCTTCCCTCCCTTCCCTCTGGTTCTATTTCTCACATCTCTCTCTCTCTCCCCTTCACAGGAAGCGG
>LR738710.1:815672490-815736281 GCA_902687465.1 Secale cereale
AGGAAGCGGAAGCCATGGCCACAGGACCTCCATGCCAGACCGCCGCCCCACGCCCGCCGGCCATCAGAGCACTGCCGCCGGACCAACGTGCCGCCCTGCCCTCCTCTCCCTCTTCCCTCCCTTCCCTCTGGTTTTATTTCTCACATCCCTCTCCCCCCTCCCCTCACAGGAAGTGGAAGCCATGGCCGCCGGCCACCGGAGCGCTGCCGCCGGACCAACGCGGGTTGCCACGCTGGACCGCAAGCGGATGCACTAGTTGTGCACGACGGAGATGGGCCCCGTGTGCATGCCCCCGCAGCCTGGACGAAACTTCGGCAAGGCCATGAGCTCCCGAGTCCCAACCCGGGTGTAGGAGCGTACGGGAGCGCCGTCGTGGATCCTACGCATCCTAGGTTCGCCGAGGCCACGGGCTCCCAAGCCGGGCATAGGTGCGTACTGGCGCAACGCCTGCCTGGGCGAGGTCCTCATGCTTATGGAGGAGGCGAACAAGCCGAGCCAAGCCATGAGGCGCCCGTGGCCAACACAAGGTATCCTTCAATTGAACTATCTGGTGTTTTTTCTACATATTTGTGTCATTGACCCATTGTCTAGAGTGTGATTTCACGTTTGATTTTGGTTGATCATCTATGAAGTGCGACCTTTCATGCTTGAATTCTACAATATCCACTGATCAATTTCATTTTTTAGTGAACCTCAACAAATTCATGGAAAACGTATTTATTTTGGTCATCTGATTTGCTTTGCTGCATCATTAGTATACCTGCCAAGACTCCAAATTCAAACCTATAGCCTGTAATAAACCCTCAAGTTTGAACATTTCAGTTCCGTTTTTGGGTTGGAATTTATCAGTGGCCATGTAAGACTGGAAATTGCTCATCATCTGTTCCTTAATGTATATTTTGCCAATAGCTATTAAACCTTCGATATGCTGGAGGGAGATGAGGTGGCATGGAGCTAAACATAGATTGAAGATTCTGTCATGAGTTCCTCAGAGAAGATGGAACAAATGAGTATGGAGATCCAACTGTTGAAGACGTCGAGGGACAAGAACATTTAGAAGTTGTTCGCCTAATGGGTTGGTGAGAACAAGAATACATAACATCATCAGAGAGCCCTGTACATCTCGCAGCTTGAGGCAGTATGTCCCTTTTTCTTTAGCACAACTCATATGTCTCTTCCTACCAGGGAGCGTTCGTAATACTTTGCCTAATTCTATTATGGATTACCCATTTTGTTTACAACTTGACGTACTTTATTAATTTGGCGTCGTATTAACTTCGCCGGAGTCTTTTCTTGTGCAAAGGAAATTTGATTGGGATTGACCGCACATCTTAAATGCATCTAAAAAATTAACCACACATAGATTTCACTTTATCGCCCTTTTATTCAATACATTTTGATTGCCGAAATTTGAAACAATGACTAGCTTCTGTAGGAAGCACAAGAAAGTGGGTATGAAAGCTATGAGACGATGGCCAAAACAGATATTGACAGGGCTGGAATATCATTAGAGTCCGGAGCCAACGAATATACATAGCGACTTAAAGTGTGACAATATATTCATAAATAGTCCTTATGGAACAGTGAAGATTGGCGACTATATGGTCTGGAGACATTATTGTATCAATGGAAAAATCATAGTGTCAAAGGTGTGTGACATTGTATTTTTCTGACAGTTACAGATCTGTGAAAATATACCTATTCTATTTACTGTGGATATACTCTTAGGTTACTTTGTTTAAAAATTTAGTTTAGTCGTGTACTAACAACCATTGTGTTAAAATGCAGGCACATTAGACTTTATGGCACCAAAACGCTTCACTGGCAATTACAATGAGTTGCTTGGGTATTCCAACCCCCTTGCTGAACCCCGTGCTATTCACAGCCTCTTCTGTCAATCCAGCAGCCCACCGCTGCCCTTCGCATCCTCCCTGCATCACTGCGACTAGGCCGTGCTCACATCGTCCGCTGTCACATGCGCAATCTTTGCGCTCGACGCTACCTCCACCAAGATTCATTGCAAGGTCTGTTCATAGCCATGGTTCTTGCTCCGTACCATTGTTGATGCTCCTGTTAATGGATAAGTGTCTGCTGTTGTACATGCATACAACAATTATGCCATGTCTTCCCTATTCGATCGGCCACACAGGTATGTTTTTTTCTTTCTTTGTTTAGTTTTAAAGAAAAGATTAATTTCTGAACTCACCATATTTTATACTATATATAAGCATGGATGACTAGGATAGTTGATTGTTAGTTCACTTATATTTCTCCTATGGAATGGAGCATCAGTTTTACGCATGCTTCCCGGGTCCTTGGTGAGAGACCTCTGTGATGTTATTCTTTTAGGTAAGCTTTACTCAGGTTGCTACTCATGTCACAATGTCTGTAATTTAGCCAGAGTCAGGTTCAGAGTAGTTGACTGTATTTTTTGGGCACAACCATCAAGCAACCTGAGTAAAGCTTACGTAAGCCAATGATTTTGTACTTTTAGCTAGAGCCAGGTTCAGAGTTGTTCACTCAATTTTTTGGGCACAGCCATCAAGCAAGCTAGCACGTATTGTTTAACTGAAGCAAAGGGCAGCTAAGCTATGAATGCTTCATTCTTTATTCTGAACAAATGCAGCTACTATTTATATTTGATCTGAGCAAAGGTGCAACCAATTGAAGTTATTTTGAAGAGCATGCGCCTGAGTATATATGTTATGATTTTATAGCCTGCAGAGTATGTAGAGTAAAGTTTGTACATTTTTGTGAATCGCTTTGTTACGGTTTCCCTTGGTATATAGTCTATACCATATCAGATTATTTACTACTAGTGATTGGGCCCCGCCATTGCAGGCCTTCTGAGACGAAGTTGGGGCGTTGCATGGTAGAGACACACCCCTTCCACTTTCTTGTTTATATTATGGGGTGTTATTCCATCACTCGAAGTACATGCATTTAGGACCATTGACAACCATGCACTTAAATTAAAAATCTCTAGAGAGCACAAGCCATCATTCACAATTTGTTCATCAGTATGAGAAGATCATTTGTGTTTTTTCGAATAAAATGATTATAGCTTAGGTGTCCTCGCTTTATCGGGGGCGAGGGGAGACGTCCGTCTTGTACGTCGCCGCTCCTCCTTGTGTCGACACGCGCCCTGGCCAGCGGTGCCTGAGATGCCATGTAGGCAGGCATGCAGCTGAGGTGGCGCAATGGTGGGACTTCACGAAGATCTGCATGTTGCCACGCAGGTGCCTGCCCAACTGGTTGGGGCGGCAGCTGCATGGGGCAGTGGATGCGTAGTTGGTGCAGGCCTGATGGTGGCCCCGCGGGTGTCCTCGGCAAGGGCATTGCTGGGGCCCCGGCAAGGGTCTTGCCGCGGCGCCTGCTGTCCTCCCCGGCAAGGTGCTTTGCCGGAGGTCTTGTGGTCTTCCTTGGCTGGGATCCCGCCAAGGGTCGTCGTCTTCTCAGCTTGTATCTGATCTTGAATGTCTTCATAAAGATCTGCATGCCACTACGGGGATGCCTCCAGAATCCTTACCCCATGGGGGCAGTGGACTCAAGGGTGATCCGCTTTGTAGGCGTGTGGCGAATTGCCACGGCAAGGGTCTTGCCAGGGCTGCTAAGGCTGGCCCTGGCAAGGATCTTGCCGGGGCTGCTAGAACCAGCTCCCGGCAAGGATCTTACCGGGGGATCCCACTTCGTCCCCTTTGCTCTTTGTGATCTTGGCTTTGGGCTTTAGTCTCCATCGAGCTTCGGTCTTACCCTGGCTCACCTCCCTTGCCGTGCTTGGTGTGGTGGTGCCCGTGGCTCAGACTGCCCGTGCACAGTTATAGGGGTAGAAAAAGTGCACCCCACTTTTTGTACACCGACAGGAGCCCCCGGGCCTGGGCCACACATAAGCGCGACGCATTGTTGGGCCAGGCCCAGAACGGTGCGCGGGCAGGCGGGATGGTTTTTACCGAGGTAAGATTTTCCGCGCGCTGCGCCTCCCACAATCCGCGCGCGCGGCGCGGGGTGGAGGGGCGTGCGTGACGTGGGCAGCATGCGCGGGATGGTTTCCGCAGGCATGCGTCACGTTGCAGTAAAGAGGCGGCTCCGCGCCTTCCCCATATCCGGAGGGAGGAGTGGAGACGCGGCCCATTTACTGAATGGGGCCGAGGCGCGGTCCTCAAGGCGTCCACCCCGCACGATCATGGGGTAGGGAGATGTCGCCTCACCCATCCCCTCGGTTCTGCACGTCCGCCACGTTCCCCCCATGCGCTTGGGGTGGCGAACGGTGGAGGCGGGAAACCGAGCCGTCGCTGGTTGGGGCGGCGGGTCGGTCCCGGCTCCCTGCGCCTTCTGCGTCCTGATTGGCCGAGCGAGGCGGTCGAGCCCCAGCCCCGCCCCTTTATAAAGAGCGGGAGGGGAGGGACGGCGCCCCGCACTCTCCCATCTTCTTTCTCCTTCAGCTTCAGCTCCTCTCTTCCGTTCGCCATGGAGAGAGGAAATCCCGGTCCTTCAATGGTGGCAGCGAGGGTCGCCGCTCGACAACGCGTCCCGACTTCTCCTGCACCTGCAGTGGCAGATCCGGCCACGAGGGGAAGGGGGAGGGGGCGAGGCCGGGGCACTCGGGGAAGAGGAGGACGGGGCGGCCCGCCGGCCTCGCCCCCGCCAGCAGCTCCTCCTCCAGTGGAGGGCCATATTGGGGATGACCCGCGCCGTCGCCTTCGTCTCCGACTCCTTTTGCGCGGGAGATGGAGCTGGATCCGCCGGAGTCGCTGCGGCTGCACATGAGGGGCTGCCGGATCAGCGGCACGCAGGTCCGCGTCGACTTCCCTGCTCCTCATGTGATGTATCTTCGTCAGGGATGGAAGACGTTTGCTCGTATCCACAGCCTAACGGATGGGCTCACTCTCCATTTTAAGTTGATGGAGGGTGGCCTTATGTCCGTCAAGGTCTTCTGGCACTTCGGGACCCGTGCAAGGTGCTGCGTGGAGAGCTCCTCCGATGACGAAGACTCCTCCTCAAACGAGGGTGACGAGGAGGACAGCGGCAGCGATGATGAGGGCGGTGGACGGCAGGATGACGGGTCCGACTAGGTGTCGGGCGCCGCTCCTGGTGGCACCGGTGACCCCATCATCCGCGTCACTGACTCCTTGAACTTCTCGGGGCCGTCCGCTTGGCGGCTGGCGTAGGGAGGCTGCGGAAGAGGAAGAGGAAGAAGGCGGGTGGCAAGGTCGTCATGTCGGAGTACGCGGGCACCGACGCCTTCGACGCGTACTGACGTCGTGCCGCCTCGTCTTCGAGCTCTGCTTCCGGCGTCGCCATCACCATCCAGCCTTTGGGCGACCACCAAGATGTCCTCTTGGTGTCTTCTGCCACCCGTAGCTCGCCTAGGCGCTCCTTTTTCCCTTCTCGCCTCCTTGACCTACCTCCTGAGGAGAGGGACAAGAAAGGCATTACGAGCATCTTATCTCTTTTTAGTTTGTAAGCCTTCGGGCATGTGTTAAATTTAGAACTTGTAATCCCCTTGTTCATGTTTTTCATTCCCTACGGACTGTACCTGAATGGAATGCTTTTAATGAAAAAGGGATGTTTGCCGGGTCATTTGCTTGTGGGTGAAACCCACGACATGGAATAAATCCTTGATATCTTTAAGACAAACATTTTCTCGCCCGGCAACAGGCCTTGCCGTCTCCCTACTTCGCTCGACCTTTCTCACGCCTCTAGCGGAGGCAGGGATGAAGTGGGCTCAGGCTCCTCGTTTCATCCTTTCGCCGCCGTGACTACTACCAAACTTAGTCCCAGGAACGAGCCCTAGGGCCTAGAGTTATGGGAGCACGATAGCTTAAGGAAAGGAACGAGGTTCCACATACCTCAGTCCATAATGGAATGCATGATAAGGGATGAAGAACTTATCTGAAGCTGCAGCTCCCGGCAACCCTGGTTTGCCGTGGGTGAATCTTTGCTCTTGTAGCCCCCGGCAACACTGGCTTGCCGAGGCCTAGGTGCCAGTCTGTTTCTTTTCATCTCCCCAAGTGGCTTCGGCAAGGATATCTATGTGTCCTGTTAACCAAAGGAGACAGAGGAAAGACAAAGAGATGCAAACTCAACCTCTAAGCTAGGGGTTAGCCGCCGCTAAGCACTATCAACCCTAACCAAGGACGAGACTCGACTCAGCATGCATGCTATAACTTAGGGTGCCAGCGCTTCATTTATTTATGCTCAGGGTCTACGCCTGGCTTTGTACAAAGGGTTACATGCCTTGCCGGCAAGGCTTGTTCAAAAGGGTGGCCTGCCGGGGGGCCCGGCAAGCCGCGCCTTATGGGTAAAACTTACGAAGATGCTCAATGTTCCAGGAATTGCTCACCGGAATGGCATTTTTGGTCTCTAGGCGGACTGCGCCAGGCCTGGTGACTCGTATTACCCGATAAGGGCCTTCCCACTTTGGCATCAACTTGTTTGTATTCCTGGCCGATTGAACGCGCCGGAGAACAAGGTCTCCTTCCTCAAAGCTTTGGGCACGGACCTTACGGCTATGGTAGCGGCGCAAGGCTTGCTGGTAGCGTGCTGCTCTCACAGCCGCCCGAAGACAATCTTCCTCAAGGAGCGTTGCGTCCTCTTGCTGCAGTTGCTCTTGCTCAAGCTCATCATAAGCGAGTGATACGTCCAAAATGCATCACTATTTTGTATCATAATTTATCCTTATTCATTGATATATTTCACGTTACGGTGATGTTCTTATGTTGTTTTGGTCTATTTTACACAGTTTGCAAACTCTCCGATGCCGGAACAGCAGACGCAAGATTTAGCAGTAAAAAGTGGATGCTGAGTTGCTGAAGAAGAATACCTCCAAATTACCTGAAAATTGACGGGAGATATTTTTCAGATGAATCACGAAGACTCGCAAAAGGGGAGCCATAGGGGGGCCACAGGGTGCCCAGGCGGCCTGGGGGCGCGCCCCCCTGGCCGCGCCGGGGGGCGCCTGGAGCCCCTGGCCCACCTCCGGATGCCACCTTTTGCCTATATACTCTCCGTTCTCCGAAAACCCTAAAAAGAAGACTTTTTACGGAGTTCCGCCGCCGCTCCGAGGCGGAAACCTACAAAGAAGAAAAGGGCATCTCCGGCGGGCAGATTCCGCCGGGGAGATCACTTCCCGGAAGGGGAGATCGTCGCCATCGTCATCACCATCGTCACGGGCATCATCGAGATCATCATCAACATCATCCCCAACACCAGCACCATCTCCATCTTCATCCAAATCTCATCTTACAATCACAACTCGTGTTGTAACTCGTACTACCTATCCTCTCTACTCCATCAGTGTTGATTACTACTTTGTGGTGAATGCTATTGAGTTTTGTTGGAGAAATATTATTATGTCCAGATTGTTTATCACATATTTATCCCCACTGATCATGATCTCTTTTATGTCCCGTGAGTAGTTACCTTAGTTCTTGAGGACATGGGGAAAGTCTTGTTGTTAGTAGTCATATGCTGTTGAAGTAATATGTGTTGTTTGATACTTAAGTTGTGTTGTCATTCTACTAGTGGTGTTGTGTGAGTCGAACACCCAACACTTCGCCTTATTAAGGACCTAGGAGAATACATTGTGTATAAAGAATGCTTATGGTGGGTTGCCGGAGTGACAGAAACCTGAACCCCAGTTCGCACGCTTTTGCATAAGGGAATAATGGATCCTCGATCGTATTGCTATGGTTAGGCTTTTGCCTTAAATTCTATCTTGTATTTGCGGATGCTTGCAAGGTGTTTAATCATAAGAGTGCATTCATCTTAGTCTAGAGAGTGCACTAGCATAGATCCACCCACTCAACACTTATCTTCACATAACATAGTATCGATACGGAATATGGTGAAAGCACATGACTACCTCTCCCGTGTGTCCTCAGGAACGCTTTAGTCTTTATAAGTTCAGTTGCTAGGCCTCTCCTTTGCTAAGAAAGGATTGGGCCACTTGTTACTCTCAGTACCTTTTACATTACTTGCTTTTACTTTCCTGTTGCTTATATCGAGAAAACCCCTAAAAGTTATCTTTCAGTGCTTGCAGTAAATTCTTGCTCAGAATCGCTTATCAATACCTTCTGCTCCTCGTTGGGTTCGACACTCTTACTTATCGAAAACGCTGCAATAGATCCCTTACGGTTGTGGGTCATCAAGTACCGTTTTCTGGCGCCGTTGCCGGGGAGCGTAGCGCTATTAGTAAAGTGAAACTGGTAAGAATTTTTTTTATAATTCTGTTTTTATTTTTGCTATTTGCTGCTCCTTGTCCTTATGGACAACCCTATTATTGGATCGTTGCTTGCGGGAAGATGCCCCACACCTGTGGTGGTTGATCCTCCCCCTACTGAAATTGTGCCTTATAAAATACCAGCTGGTATTATCGATTATGTTTTGGCTAATCGTTACGTAGGAGACAGACATCCCGGTGAACACTTGCTATATCTGTCACAATTATGTTCATTATTTAAGCTTGCAGGTGTATCAAGGGAGTTTGTCATGAGGAAATTGTTTGTCGTATCACTTATAGATAAAGCTTCAGATTGGTATGGGCTTCTTGATAACTCACACTTGCTGGACTGGCAGGAGCTTATGTCTCTCTTTTATACTAAGTTTTATCCTCTTCATGAAATTCATCGAGACAGGAATTATATCTATAACTTTAGGTCTCGTGACGGAGAAAGCATTGTTCAAGCTTGGGGGAGATTGAAGTCCCTAATGCTCAAATGCCCTATTCATAAGCTTCCCAAGGAAATTATACTTACAAATTTTTATGCCAGACTTTCTCGTCAGGATAAGGAGATGCTGGATGCCTCCTCTAGTGGGGTGTTTCAGAAGAAGAGTGTTGAAGAAAGGTGGGATCTCCATGAAAGAATCCAGAGGAATACCGAAGATTGGGAAATTGATAAAGGTATTGAACCCGCTATAAATTATGAACATGATTATATTGAGAGCTATGTGGAAACTGATTACTTCAATACTTTTTGCTCTAAGATTGGTCTTGATTCCCATCTAGTGATTGATTTGTGTAAGAATTTTGCCTCTCACGTTGATTCTTTTAAAAAGAAGAGAGACCAGCACCATGAACCTTTTAAAGAACCACCTATTGATATTTATGTTGCTGACCCTATTTTGCCTGCAGTTATATATGAAAAGCCTCCTTTTCCCACGAGGATAAGGGAGCACTCTCTTGTGACAGGCATAATAAATAAAAGTGAGAGAAGAGTTGATGAGCTTGAGGACCAGATCAAAGTCGATCCTCAAGTTGCATTGATTAAAGACCTTGCTACTAATGATGTTTTGGGTTCCAATATAAATTTTTGTGCTGTTTCCACTAACCTTGTCACAGCCAAGAATAAAGGCCCAATTTCAGGTACTCCAGTGGTATCTGTTAAAATAGGAGATCACAATTATTATGGGCTATGTGATTTGGGATCGAGTGCAAGTGCTATCCCCTATTCACTTTATGAAGAGATCATCGGTGAGATTTCCCCTTGTGAACTTGAAGAAGTTGATGTTACTATTCATCTTGCAAATAGAACAACTATCTCTCCTATCGGAATTGTGAGGGACGTTGAAGTCCTATGTGGAAAGGTAAAATACCCTACCGACTTTCTAGTACTTGGTTCAGAGAGGGACAATTTTTTTCCAATTATTTTTGGTAGACCTTTTCTTAGAACTTGTGGAGCTATAATAGATTGCAAGAAAGGTAAAGTTTCTGTTTAATTCGATGGTGAGCCATATGAATTTAATTTTTCTAAGTTCTCTAAGCAGTCTCGTGGTACTGATTTACCTAGTGATGATAAAATTATTGAAAGTATTGCCTCTATTGCTATTCCCCCTAATGATCCTTTGCAGCAATACATGGAGGACCACGAGAATGATTTGCATATGCAGGAAAGAAATGAACTAGATGAAATATTCTTGAGGCAGCCTGCTATCCTGAAGCACAACCTTCCGGTTGAACCTTTTGGAATTTTATCAAAACCGAAAGAAGACCCGGTGTTCGATCTTAAACCTCTTCCCGATACGCTCAAGTATGCTTATTTAGATGAAAAGAAAGTATATCCTGTTATTATCAATTCTAACCTTTCAGGATATGAAGAGGAGCGATTATTGGGAGTACTTCGTAAACACCGAGGCGCAATTGTCTATACCCTTGATGTCCTTAAGGGGATTAGTCCATCTATCTGTCAACATAATATCAACCTTGAGCCTGATGCTAAACCAGTTGTTGATCATCAACGACGGTTGAACCCGAAGATGATGGATGTCGTGAGAACTGAAATTCTCAAGCTTCTAGCCGCATGTATTATCTACCCTATAGCTGATAGTAAGTGGGTAAGTCCGGTACATTGTGTTCCTAAGAAAGGAGGTACAACTGTGGTTCCTAATGATAAAAATGAATTAATACCTCAGAGAATTATTATTGGATATAGAATGTGTATTGATTACAGGAAGTTGAACAAGGCAACCAGGAAGGATCACCATCCGTTGCCGTTCATCGACCAAATGCTTGAAAGGTTATCCAAAAATACCCACTTTTGTTATCTCGATGGTTATTCTGGCTTCTCTCAAATTCATGTTAACACTGCCGATCAAGAGAAGACCACTTTTACTTGTCCCTTTGGTACTTATGCTTACAGGCGTATGCCTTTTGGTTTATGTAATGCCCCTGCTACTTTTCAAAGGTGTATGTCTGCTATCCTTCATGGTTTCTGCGGGGATATTATGGAAGTCTTCATGGACGATTTCTCCGTCTATGGAACTTCTTTTGACCATTGTCTTCACAACCTTAATAAAGTTTTGCAGAGATGCGAGGAGACAAATTTGGTACTCAACTGGGAAAAGTGCCACTTTATGGTTAATGAAGGAATTGTTCTTGGTCACAAGATTTCCGAAAGGGGAATTGAAGTGGACAAGGCCAAGATCGAAGCTATTGAAAGGATGCCCCATCCAAGGGACATCAAAGGTATTCGCAGTTTCTCGGTCATGCAGGTTTTTATAGAAGATTTATTAAAGACTTTTCTAAAACCTCGAGACCCCTCACTAATCTTCTCCAGAAGGATGTTCCTTTTGTATTTGATGAAAATTGTAAGGAAGCTTTTGAAGTCCTTAAGAAAGCTTTAATAACTGCTCCTATAGTACAACCACCTGACTGGAATTACCTTTTGAGATTATGTGTGATGCAAGTGATTTTGCTGTTGGAGCTGTTTTAGGACAAAGAGTTGATAAGAAATTGAATGTTATACATTATGCTAGTAAAACCCTTGATAGTGCTCAAAGAAACTATGATACTACTGAGAAGGAATTCTTAGCTGTAGTTTTTGCTTGTGATAAGTTTAGGCAGTATATTGTTGATTCCAAGGTTATTATTCATACTGATCATGCTGCCATTAAGTATCTTATGACAAAGAAGGATGCCAAGCCAAGGCTTATCAGATGGGTACTCCTTCTTCAAGAATTTGATTTGCAGATTGTTGATAGGAAAGGGGAAGACAATCCGGTGGCGGACAATCTTTCAAGGATGGAAGATATACCGCACGACCCCATCCCAGTTAACGATAGTTTTCCAGACGAGCAACTTGCCGTTGTAAAAGTACAATCTCTTTCCGATCCTTGGTATGCAGATTATGCTAATTTTATTGTTGCAAAGTATTTGCCTCCAGGTCTAACATTTCAGCAAAGGAAAAAGTTCTTTCATGATTTGAGGCACTACTTTTGGGATGACCCACATCTTTTCAAAGAAGGTCCCGATGGGATCGTGAGAAGATGCATTCCGGAACATGAGCAGAAGGACATTATCAGACGGTGTCATGATAGTCCCTATGGAGGACATCATGCCGGTGAAAGGACTGCACATAAGGTTCTTCAATCAGGTTTTTATTGGCCTACTCTCTTTAAAGATGCTAGAAATTATGTTTTAGCCTGTGATAAATGTCAGAGAGTTGGTAACATTAGTAGAAGGAATGAGATGCCTATGAATTACCCACTAGTGATTGAACCTTTCGATTGTTGGGGTTTTGATTTTATGGGTCCTTTTCCTTCTTCGCACAAGTACACTCACATTTTAGTAGCTGTTGATTATGTGACCAAGTGGGTTGAAGCAATCCCCACTGAAAGTGCTGATCACAAGACATCTTTGAAAATGCTTAAAGATGTAATATTTCCTAGGTTTGGTGTACCAAGGTATCTCATGACTGATGGGGGATCACACTTCACGCACGGAGCTTTTAGAAAAGCTTTGGCCAAATACGATGTTAATCATAGAATTGCTTCACCATATCATCCTCAAACTAGTGGGCAAGTTGAGCTCACCAATAGAGATTAAGTTGATCTTGCAGAAAACAGTAAACAGAAATAGGAAGGATTGGTCAAACAAGTTAGGAGATGCTTTGTGGGCATATAGAACTGCTTACAAAAACCGCATGGGCATGTCTCCCTATAAGATGGTGTATGGCAAGGCTTGCCATTTGCCATTAGAGTTAGAGCACAAAGCTTTTTGGGCTGTTAGAGAGCTTAACGCTGACCCAAAACTAGCTGGTGAGAAGCGTCTCATGAACTTGACTTCTCTAGATGAATGGAGAAGTGAAGCTTATGAGAGCGCTAAAATGTTCAAGGAAAAGGTAAAAAAGTGGCATGATAGGAAGATTCTGAAACGTGAATTTAATGTTGGTGATAAAGTTTTGTTGTTTAGATCACGTTTCAGGTTTTCTCCAGGTAAACTACTTTCCAGGTGGGAAGGACCATTTCATATTGAAAAAGTTTATCGGTCTGGTGCAATTAAGATTAACAATTTTGAAGGCACCAAACCTCAAGTTGTGAATGGGCAAAGACTTAAACATTACATAGCAGGAGACCCTGTCAATGTTGATGTGAATATAATATACATAACAACTCACGAAGAACATGTTGCAGCCCTGTTTCAGACGCCAGCAGAAGCAGAATAAAGAAAAGGTATGTAGTACGGTAAGGAAACACCGCAAACCATCATAAAAGTTCCATATTACGAGTTTTTGCAAAATTAGTAAAATTCCGAGTCTAAGTGGAGCCGGAGACGACCTCCAGGGAGTCCAGGCGCCCCCCTGGCGCGCCCCCCCTGGGCCGCGCCGGCAGGCCGCCTAGACACCCGGGAGTCCGTCTCCGACCCCGCTTTGGTCCGTTACCTTCCTTTCCGTGCATAAATTTTTCCTATATATTTGCCCGGATTGTTCCGCCAACGGATCTTGCGATTTCGCGTGTTTTCTCTTCGATCTGTTTCTACCAGGGAATCTTTCAGCTGAATTTAGGTGCCATGGCTTCTCCAAGTTCCCCCAAGGACAAGTTCGTCGTCAACGTCATCAACCCTTACCTCGCTGAGGTGAAGAAGCACCCTCAGGTTGTTCGGATGGAGGACGGTGTCCTTCATCAAGAAGATCTGAAGGGACCTATGAAGGAGGGGAGCATCCAGGCCAGGCTGGAAGAAGTGGAGCAAGAAGTCTTCGAGTACAAGAAGATGATCGAGCGTGGTGGCGAAGCTAACTTTGACATCACCAACGAGCTGAAGAACTACTTCCTGAAGGAGATGAAGGAGATGTGGGAAAGAATCGCCGCGTCTGAAGAGAGAATTATAGAGCTCCAAGGGCAAATTAATGATCTACATAACCAGAACTGTGAGTATGAACTAAGGTTTCTGCGCATGGGTTTGGGTGCTGAATGCAGGATTCAGGAGACAAGCTTCTCATATGAGACTGGAGAACCCCTTCCATGGAAGCGTTTCGCCAAGGACTACTTGATTAACGCCAACAAGCATGGGTGAAATCTCCTTGGGTAATGGCATTCCCTTGGCTTGTTCCAAGCTTGGGGGAGTGCCCGGTATCTTTATCTTTACCTTTTGTCTTTTAGAGTCAAGTAGAGTCGTATCATGTCTAGGGAGGTTATCATATGAGATAGGTGTGTGCATTAAGGTCTATCGCTCCTTCGGTGAGGAATTGTATCCGTGGGTGTGGAGTCGTTTATGATGGAATATTAATGAGAAGTTTATTGATTCCTTTTGCTGCACTCGGTATTCTCTTCACGCAATCGACCTTATATGATGATTCTTATGGGGAGTTTTGACCTTATGTCAGGTATGGCTATGAAACTTTATTTAATCTTGGCAAACATAGCTTTGGTCATAACAACAAGCATGATTTTCTTAAATTATCAACATAGCCAAAACTTTATGTTATTATGCTTGAAGTGTTATGCTGACAAGGAAGACAACTTGATGTGTTATGCTTATTTCAATGTCCATGCTTTGTATTGCTTTGCATCTTAGTCATCATCAATTGTCTGTTCTTTCAAAACCTTTGCTAGCCTAACTCTGTACTAAGCGGTATTCTGCTTGTGCATCCATACCCTTAAGCCAATTCCTTCCATATGAGTCCACCATACCTACCTACTCGTGGTATTCCACTACCACCTCCTAAAAGTATATAATTTATGTGTTATCCTCAAATGTTCAAAATCTTTTATTTTGTGCCTCTGTTTTAGCTCATGAGGAAGTAATAGCTAATTCATAGTCTTTTTGAGTTGGACAAGCTTCACCCCGGGATTGCATGTATAATGTGCAAACCCATAATACGAGAAGGAGCTGGCATAGAGTGCGCCCGGCTTAAAAATAATATAACAAACAAACCCTCCTTCATGCTTTGTTCATGAGAAATCAGAAAACTTTGGCAGTGATAAACAAAGGAGAATAAGAGGATGTTATCGTCCTCGTGCGGGAGCCGTTCCTCGAAACTTGTCCAACTCAAAAAGCAATTGAGTTATCTATTAGAATTCGTTGACAAATCATGCACCCCTAAAAACTTGTTTTCATTCTGTTTGATTTGAGGATAGCACATGAGTTTTCCCTACTACCCTAGAGCAGGGCCTATCTTTTAATTTTAAGTTGAGTCAGTTACTTCTACTTCCTTCTATTCCTCAAAGAGAGCAGACGTTTGATGTTGATAAGGATTCATTCATATAAAGCTGCATTAAGATTTGTCATATCATATCCTTGTTGACATTATCATTTGATAAGTAAGTTGTTTGTCATGCCCAGCTAAGGCAAACATCTTCCTTTGTGTTAACACTTTCACTTCTTGCCTATTAACATGTTATTTTCAAAAAGCTTCAATTGATCTCATCAAATATAAGAGCAAAAGTTAAATCTATTGTTGTTCTTTGACCAAAGGACATGTTTGCCATGATATAATGAGTTTCCTTAGCCCTACTTTCGAATATAAGTGTTATCACTATTTCATAAGGGCCTTATGAGTTGAAGATTGCTGTTGAGGATATTTGAGTTGGTAAAGAAACTATGATGCTTCTTGTCCGTATTCTATTTATCGACACTTCACTCTCTAAACTTGTGGACAGGTTTACCGAGTTCATATTCGCTTGGGGACAAGCGAGGTCTAAGCTTGGGGTGTTGATACGTCCAAAATGCATCACTATTTTGTATCATAATTTATCCTTATTCATTGATATATTTCACGTTACGGTGATGTTCTTATGTTGTTTTGGTCTATTTTACACAGTTTGCAAACTCTCCGATGATGCAGGATTCAGCAGTAAAAAGTGGATGCTGAGTTGTTGAAGAAGAATACCTCCAAATTACCTGAAAATTGACGGGAGATATTTTTCAGATGAATCACGAAGACACGCAAAAGGGGAGCCAGAGGGGGGCCACAGGGTGCCCAGGCGGCCTGGGGGCGCCCCCCTGGCCGCGCCGGGGGGGCGCCTGGAGCCCCTGGCCCACCTCCGGATGCCCCCTTTTGCCTATATACTCTCCGTTCTCCGAAAACCCTAAAAATAAGACTTTTTACGGAGTTCCGCGGCCGCTCCGAGGCGGAAACCTACAGAGAAGAAAAGGGCATCTCCGGCGGGCAGATTCCGCCGGGGAGATCACCTCCCGGAAGGGGAGATCGTCGCCATCGTCATCACCATCATCACGGGCATCATCGAGATCATCATCAACATCATCCCCAACACCAGCACCATCTCCATCTTCATACAAATCTCATCTTACAATCGCAACTCGTGTTGTAACTCGTACTACCTATCCTCTCTACTCCATCGGTGTTGATTACTACTTTGTGGTGAATGCTATTGAGTTTTGTTGAAGAAATATTATTATGTATAGATTGTTTATCACATATTTATCCCCACTGATCATGATCTCTTTTATGTCTCGTGAGTAGTTACCTTAGTTCTTGAGGACATGGGGAAAGTCTTGTTGTTAGTAATCATATGTTGTTGAAGTAATATGTGTTGTTTGATACTTAAGTTGTGTTGTCATTCTACTAGTGGTGTTGTGTGAGTCGAACACCCAACAATTCGCCTTATTAAGGACCTAGGAGAATACATTGTGTATAAAGAATGCTTATGGTGGGTTGCCGGAGTGACAGAAACCTGAACCCCAGTTTGCACGCTTTTGCATAAGGGAATAATGGATCCTCGATCGTATTGCTATGGTTAGGCTTTTGCCTTAAATTCTATCTTGTATTTGTGGATGCTTGCAAGGTGTTTAATCATAAGAGTGCATTCATCTTAGTCTAGAGAGTGCACTAGCATAGATCCACCCACTCAACACTTATCATCACATAACATAGTATCGATACGGAATATGGTGAAAGCACATGACTACCTCTCTCGTGTGTCCTCAGGAACGCTTTAGTCTTTATAATTTCAGTTGCTAGGCCTCTCCTTTGCTAAGAAAGGATTGGGCCACTTGTTACTCTCAGTACCTTTTACATTACTTGCTTTTACTTTCCTGTTGCTTATACCGAGAAAACCCCTAAAAGTTATCTTTCAGTGCTTGCAGTAAATTCTTGCTCAGAATCGCTTATCAATACCTTCTGCTCCTCGTTGGGTTCGACACTCTTACTTATCGAAAACGCTGCAATAGATCCCTTACGGTTGTGGGTCATCAGCGAGCACTCGAGGTGACCCGTATATGAGTTCAGTGGGGAGAACTGCTTCTGCCCCGTATATCAGGCCAAAGGGTGTCTGGCCGGTGGCTCGATTTGGCGTCGTTCTGATCGACCAAAGAACCACCGGCAACTCATCAATCCAGTGCCTCCCGCTCTTGTGCAGCCTGTCAAAGGTCTTTGTCCTTAATCCTCGTAGCACTTCAGCATTTGCCCTCTCAGCTTGACCATTGCTTCGGGAGTGAGCAACGGAAGCGAAACAGACTTTGCTGCCGAGGTCTTGGGTATATTGCATGAAGGTGCGGCTTGTGAACTGCGTGCCGTTGTCGGTGATGACCCTATTGGGTACGCCAAAACGGCACACTAGTCCCTTGAAGAACTTGACGGCTGACTGAGTTGTGACCTTCCTCACTGCCTCCACTTCTGGCCACTTTGTGAACTTGTCGATTGCAACGTACAAGTACTCAAAGCCCCCGACAGCGCAGGGGAAAGGGCCTAGTATATCGAGCCCCCAGACCGAGAAGGGCCAGGAGAGAGGAATGGTTTGAAGTGCTTGAGCTGGTTGATGAAGTTTCTTTGAATGAAACTGGCACGCTTCACCCCTGGTGACCAGTGCCGTTGCATCCTGGAGGGCAATGGGCCAGAAGAAGCCTTGCCAGAATGCCTTGCCGGCAAGGGCTCTTGACCCTATGTGGGATCCACATATGCCTCCATGTATCTCCGCCAACAGCCCCAGTCCTTCCTCTCGAGGGATGCACTTCAATTTCACGCCGTTCGGTCTCTTTCTGTACAGGACGTCATCGACGAACTGGTACATAGCAGACCGACGGGCTACTTTCTCCGCTTCTTCCTGCTCCTCAGGAAGTTCCCCAGTCTGGAGGAAACGGACGGTATGTTGTGCCCACGCTGGAGCCTAGGGCTCGACGGCGAGGACTAAAGGCATTTCTTCCGCCATGGGAGCGGCTGTCTTGACGGCAAGAGCTTGACGCTCCGCCGGAGCTAGCCGTCCAGTGGCGGGTTCAGTGTCTCTGGCAACATCCTTGCCGGCGGCTCCGGGGAGCTCCGCGGGAAAGTACTTGCCGGGCCCTGATTTCCTCCTCTTGTTCTGCTCTGTTGATGGATCAATGGATGGCTGAGAAAGCTGAAGCACAAAGGTACCTGGTTCCACAGGTAGCTTGAGGGCAGCGCGCTTTTACATGTAATCAGCGATGTCGTTCTCTGCTCGGGGAACGTGCTCCGCCTATATACCATCAAAGCGCTCTTCCAGCTTTCTCGCTACATCGACGTAGGCCTTCATCAACGGGCTCTAATAATCTTTGTTGACTTGCTTGACGACAAGCTGCGAGTCGCCCCTGACAATGAGTTTCTTGATCCCGAGATCTGCCGCGATCCTAGGACCAGCAAGCAGCCCCTCATACTCAGCAGTGTTGTTCGTTGATACCTCCCTGGGGAAGTGCATCTGGACCACGTACTTGAGGTGCTCTCCAGTGGGCGCGACCAGCAGTACGCCGGCCCCGGCGCCCTGTAAGGAGAAAGCTCCATCAAAGTACATGATCCAGTTGCAACTCGCCTCTTTGCCGGGGAGAGCAGTTTCCTGGACTTCTTCATCAGGCGTTGCGGTCCATTCTGCGACGAAATCTGCCAGGATACGGCTTTGAATCGTCGAGGTACTTTCAAACTTGAGGCCAAAGCTGGACAGCTCCAGTGCCCATTCTACAATCCTTCCCGTTGCATCTGGATTGTGCAATATCCGTTGTAGAGGGAGGTGAGTGACGACAGTGATCTCGTGCGCCTGGAAGTAGTGACGCAGCTTCCTCGAAGCCATGAGAAGGCCGAAGAGCAATTTCTGCACACCGGAGTACCTTGATCTAGCCCCCTTCAAGAGGAATCTAACAAAGTAGACCGGGTGCTGCATCATTTTCTTCCTTGGCTGCACTCCAACCGGCCGTGTCGTCTCTGCGCCAGTGGCACCAGGCTCTGTCGCTGCTATGACCCCGTCATCAATTTCTCTCTGCGCCACTAGTGCGGCGCTGACCACCTGGTTCGTTGCCGCCAAGTATAGCAGCAACGGTTCTTGTGGCCTAGGCGCAACTAGTATTGGCGTGGAGGAAAGATACCTCTTCAAATCTTGTAACGCTGCTTCAGCTTCTGCCGTCCACTCTATCGGGCCTGCCTTTTTTAAAATCTTGAAGAAGGGAAGGGCGCGCTCGGCGGACTTGGAAATGAATATGCTCATGGAGGCAATGCAGCCAGCAAGCCGACGCACATCCTTGACCCGTTTGGGTGCTTCAATCTATTCTACAGCTTTGATCTTGTCCGGATTGGCCTCTATCCCACGCTGTGACACAAAGAACCCGAGAAGCTTGCTGGACGGGACGCCGAAGACGCACTTCTCAGGGTTCAGCTGGAGGTTGATCTTGCGTAGGTTTACAAACGTTTCTTGAAAATCCGGTACAAGGGTTGCCCTGTCTTTGGTTTTGACCACTATATCATCCATATAAGCCTCCATATTTCTATGGAGCTGGAGTTCAAAACCAATCTGGACTGCCCTTGCAAACGTCAAGCCAGCACTCTTCAACCCGAAAGGCATTCGTACGAAACAGTATGTACCACATGGGGTGATGAATGTTGTCTTCTCTTCGTCTTCTCTTGCCATGAAGATCTGATGGTAGCCGGAGTAGGCATCGAGGAATGACAACAAGACACACCAAGCCGTGGAGTCAACAATCTGGTCGATGCGCGACAACGGGAAGGGGTCCTTCGGACAAGCTTTATTGATATCTGTGTAATCAATACACAACCTCCACTTCCCATTTGCCTTGCGCACTACCACTGGATTGGCCAACCACGTTGGATGGAGCACTCCTCTTACCAAACCCGCTGCTTCCAATTTCCGGATCTCCTCTGTGATGAACTCTTGTTGTTCCAAAGCTTGCTTTCTGACCTTCTACTTGATGGGCCGCGCATGAGGACAGACAGCAAGGTGGTGCTCAATCACCTCCCTGGGAACGCCGGGGATGTCGGATGCTTGCCATGAAAACACATCGACATTCGCCCGCAGGAAGGTGACGAGCGCGTCTTCTTATTTGTCGTCAAGGGAGGAGCTTATGGTGAAAGCCCCTCCTGTGCCGTCCTCCTTGACAGAAACCTTCTTGGTTCCCGGCGGCGTGGCCCTGGACCTCTTTTTTCTGCCGGTGGAGCTCTCTGGCACGTCCTCGACGGGAGCGCGACACTCGAAGAGGTACGCTTGCCGGAGTGGGTGTCCGAGGTCTCACCGGTCTTCTTCTTCCCGGTGGAGCTCTCTAGCACGTCCTCGACGGGAGCACAACACTCCGTGTTGGGGAACGTAGCATAATTCAAAAAATTTCTACGCTTTCACCAAGATCCAAATATGGAGACATCTAGCAACGAGCAAGTAAGAGTGCATCTACATACCGTTATGTAGATCACGAGCGGAAGCTTTCGAAGAAGCGTGGATGAAGTAGTCGTACTCTTCGCGTTCTTCGTCACCGATGATCTAGCGCCGAACGAACGGCACCTCCGCGTTCAACACACGTACGGTGCAGCAACGTCACCTCCTTCTTGATCCAGCAAGGGGGGAGGAGAAGTCGTCAAAGATCCGGCAACACGACGGCGTGATGACGGATGCAGTGGAAATCGCAGCAGGGCTTCGTCGGGCGCCCTGCGTGGGAGTATGGAGGTGTGACGGGAGGGGGAGAGGTGCCAGGGCAATGGTGCGGCTGCCCTCTCCCTCCCCACATATATATAGGGGGCCAGGGGGTGCGCCAGCCCCCTGCAGATCCAATCTGCAAGGGGGGGGGGGGGGCGGCCAGGGGGGAGTCCTTGCCCCCCAAGGCAAGTGGTGGCCCCCCTCCCCTTTAGGGTTTTAACCCTAGGCGCATGGGGAGGTGGGCTCCTAGTGGTGCGCCAGCCCAGAGGGGCTGGACACTTCCCCTTGCGGCCTAAGGGCCCCACCGGGATGGGTGGCCCCACCCGGTGGACCCCCGGGGCCCCTCCGGTGGTCCCGGGACGCTCCCGGTGACCCCCGGAGATCACCCGTTGGCCGAAACTGGACTTCCTATATATCAATCTTTACCTCCGGACCATTCCGGAACTCCTCGTGACATCCGGGATCTCATCCGGGACTCCGAACAACTTTCGGGTTTCCACGTGCATTTATCTCTACGACCCTAGCGTTACCGAACCTTAAGTGTGTAGACCCTACGGGTTCGGGAGACACGTAGACATGACCGAGACCACTCTCCGGTCAATAACCAACAGCGGGATCTGGATACCCATGTTGGTTCCCACGTGTTCCTCGATGATATTCATCGGATGAACCACCGTGTCAAGGATTCACTCAATCCCGTACGTTATTCCCTTTGTCCATCGGTACGGTACTTGCGCGAGATTCGATCGTCGGTATTCCCAATACCTTGTTCAATCTCGTCATGGCAAGTCTCTTTACTCGATCCGTAATCCATCATCCCGTGACTAACTACTTAGTCACATTGAGCTCATTATGATGATGTCTTACCGAGTGGGCCCAGAAGTACCTCTCCATCATATGGAGTGACAACATCCCAGTCTCGGTTCGTACCAACTCAACAGACACTTTCGGAGATACCCGATGCATACCTTTATAGCCACCCAGTGACGTTGTGACGTTTGGTACACCCAAAGTATTCCTACGGCATCCGGGAGTTGTACAACCTCATGGTCTAAGGAATAAATACTTGACACTGAAAAGCTTATGCATTACGAACTATACGATCACGTGCTATGCTCAGGATTGGGTCTTGTCCATCACATCATTCTCCTAATGATGTCATTCTGTTATCACTGACATCCCATGTCCATGGTTAGGAAACCGTGACCATCTGTTGATCAACGAACTGGTAACTAGAGGCCTTCCAGGGACTCATTGTGGTCTATGTATTCTTACATGTATCGCTGTTTCCGTACAATACAATTCAAGCATGAATAACAGACAATTATCATGAACAAGGAGATATAATAATAACGCTTTTATTATTGCCTCTAGGGCATATCTCCAACAGTCTCCCACTTGCACTAGAGTCAATAATCTAGTTACATTGTGATGAATCGAACACCCATAGAGTTCTGGTGTTGATCATGTTTTGCCCGTGAAAGAGGTTTAGTCAACGGGTCTGCTACATTCAGATCCGTATGTACTTACAAATATCTATGTCTCCATCCTGAACATAATTCCGGATGGAGTTGAAACGGCGCTTGATGTGCTTGGTCTTCTTGTGAAACCTGGGCTCCTTGGTAATAGCAATAGCACCAGTGTTGTCACAGAAGAAAGTCATCGGGCTTGACGCGCTTGGAATGACTCCTAGGTCGGTGATGAACTCCTTCATCCAGACTCCTTCCTGCGCTGCTTCAGAAGCAGCTATGTACTCCGCTTCACATGTAGACGCTGCCACCACGCTCTGTTTGCAACTGCACCAGCTGACTGCCCCTCCATTCAAAATATACACGTATCCGGTTTGAGACTTAGAGTCATCCAGATCTGTGTCGAAGCTAGCATCGACGTAACCCTTTACGACGAGCTCTTTGTCACCTCCATAAACGAGAAACATATCCGTAGTCCTTTTCAGGTACTTCAGGATGTTCTTGACCGCTGTCCAGTGTTCCGTACCGGGATCACTTTGGTACCTCCCTACCAAACTTATGGCAAGGTTCACATTAGGTCTGGTACACAGCATGGCATACATGATAGAACCTATGGCCGAGGCATATGGAATGACACTCATCTTTTCCCTATCTTCTGCCGTGGTCGGTGACTGAGCCTTGCTCAATCTCATACCTTGCAAAACAGGCAAGAATCCTTTCTTTGACTGATCCATATTGAACTTCTTCAATATTTTGTCAAGGTATGTATTTTGTGAAAGACCAATGAGGCGTCTCAATCTATCTCTATAGATTTTGATGCCTAATATGTAAGCAGCTTCTCCAAGGTCCTTCATTGAAAAACTTTTATTCAAGTAGGCCTTTACATTTTCCAAGAATTCTATATCATTTCCCATCAGCAATATGTCATCCACATATAATATGAGAAATGCTACAGAGCTCCCACTCACTTTCTTGTAAATACAGGCTTCTCCATAAGTCTGTATAAAGCCAAACGCTTTGATCACTTCATCAAAGCGAATATTCCAACTCCAAGATGCTTGCACCAGGCCGTAAATCGAGCGCTGGAGCTTGCATACCTTGTTAGCGTTCTCTGGATCGACAAAACCTTCCGGTTGCATCATATACAACTCTTCCTTGAGGAAGCCATTAAGGAATGCTGTTTTGACGTCCATTTGCCATATCTCATAATCATAGAATGCGGCAATAGCTAACATGATTCTGACTGACTTCAGCATCGCTACGGGAGAGAAAGTCTCGTCGTAGTCAATCCCTTGAACATGTCGATAACCCTTAGCGACAAGCCGAGCCTTATAGATGGTCACATTACCATCCGCGTCTGTATTCTTCTTAAATATCCATTTGTTTTCTATGGCGTGCCTGTCATCAGGCAAGTCCACCAAAGTCCATACTTTGTTTTCATACATGGATTCTATCTCGGATTTCATGGCTCCAAGCCATTTATTGGAATCCGGGCCCGCCATCGCTTCTTCATAGTTCGAAGGTTCACCGTTGTCTAACGACATGATTTCCAGTACAGGGTTGTCGTACCACTCTGGTGCGGAACGTGCCCTTGTGGACCTTCGAAGTTCAGTAGTAACTTGATCTGTTTCTTCATGATCATTATCATCAACTTCCTCCCTTGTCGGTGCAGGCACCTCAGGAACAGTTTCATGTGCTGCGCTACTTTCCGGTGTAGGAGGGGTGACTGTCACCTCATCAAGTTCTACTTTCCTCCCACTTACTTCTTTCGAGAGAAACTCTTTCGAGAGAAACTCTTTCTCCAGAAAGCATCCATTCTTGGCAACAAAGACTTTGCCTTCGGATCTGTGGTAGAAGGTGTACCCAATCATTTCCTTTGGGTATCCTATGAAGACGCATTTTTCCGATTTGGGTTCGAGCTTTTCAGGTTGAAGTTTCTTGACATAAGCATCGCAACCCCAAACTTTTAGAAACGACAGCTTCAGGTTCTTGCCAAACCAAAGTTCATACGGAGTCGTCTCAACGGATTTAGACGGAGCCCTATTTAAAGTGAATGCGGCAGTCTCTAAAGCATAACCCCAAAAAGATAGCGGTAAATCGGTGAGGGACATCATAGATCGCACCATGTCCAACAGAGTACGATTTCGACGTTCGGACACACCGTTACGTTGAGGTGTTCCGGGCGGTGTCAATTGTGAAACAATTCCACAGCTCCTAAGGTGTGTGCCAAATTCATGACTTAAATATTCACCCCCACGATCCGATCGCAAGAACTTTATTTTTCTGGCACGTTGATTCTCAACCTCATTCTGAAATTCCTTGAACTTTTCAAAGGTCTCAGACTTGTGTTTCATCAAATAGATATACCCGTATCTACTCAAGTCATCTGTGAGGGTGAGAACATAACGATAGCCTCCGCGAGCCTCAACACTCATTGGACCGCACACATCGGTATGTATGATTTCCAACAAGTTGGTTGCTCGCTCCATTGTTCCGGAGAACGGAGTCTTGGTCATCTTGCCCAAGAGCCATGGTTCGCACGTGTCAAATGATTCATAATCAAGAGACTCTAGAAGTCCATCTGAATGGAGCTTCTTCATACGTTTGACACCAATATGACCAAGGCGGCAATGCCACAAGTATGTGGGACTATCATTATCAACTTTACATCTTTTGGCATCTACACTATGAATATGTGTATCACTACGTTCGAGATTCATCAAAAATAAACCATTGACCAGCGGGGCATGACCATAGAACAACCATTATTCTCTGATTTGAAAGAATAGCCATCTCGCATAAGACGAGATCCAGATACAATGTTCATGCTCAAAGCTGGTACTAAATAACAATTATTAAGGTTTAAAACTAATCCCGAGGGTAGATGTAGAGGTAGCGTGCCGACGGCGATCACATCGACCTTGGAACCATTCCCGACGCGCATCGTCACCTCATCCTTTGCCAGTCTCCGTTTATTCCGCAGCTCCTGTTTTGAGTTACAAATATGAGCAACTGCACCAGTATCGAATACCCAGGAGATACTACGAGTGCTGGTAAGGTACACATCAATAACATGTATATCATATATACCTTTGACGTTGCCGGCCTTCTTGTCTGCTAAGTATTTGGGACAGTTCCGCTTCCAGTGCCCCGTTCCCTTGCAATGAAAACACTCAGTCTCAGGCTTGGGTCCATACTTTGGCTTCTTCCAGGCAACTGGCTTGCCGGGCGCGGCAACTCCTTTGCCGTCCTTCTTGAAGTTCTTCTTACCCTTGCCTTTCTTGAACTTAGTGGTTTTATTGACCATCAACACTTGATTTTCTTTCTTGATATCCACCTCCGCTGATTTCAGCATCGAATACACCTCGGGAATGGACCTCTCCATCCCCTGCATATTGAAGTTCAGCACGAAGCTCTTGAAGCTTGGTGGGAGCGACTGGAGGATTCTGTCAACGACCGCTTCATCTGGGAGATTCATGCCCAGCTGAGACAAGCGGTTGTGCAATCCTGAAATCTTGAGGATGTGCTCACTGACAGAACTGTTTTCCTCCATCTTACAGCTGTAGAATGCGTCGGAGACATCATATCTCTCGACTCGGGCATGAGCTTGGAAAACCATTTTCGGCTCTTGGAACATCTCATATGCCCCGTGGTGCTCAAAACGCTTTTGGAGCCCCGATTCTAAACTGTAAAGCATGCCGCACTGAACCAGGGAGTAATCATCACAACGTGACTGCCAGGCGTTCATAATGTCTTGGGTCGCCGGGAGAACGGGTGCATCACCTAGCGGTGCTTCTAGGACATATGATCTCTTGGCAGCTATGAGGATAATCCTCATGTTACGGACCCAATCCGTATAGTTGCTACCATCGTCTTTCAGCTTGGTTTTCTCTAGGAACGCGTTGAAGTTGAGGGAAACCTGAGCGTGGGCCATTTGATCTAAAAGAGATATTGTAAAGAATTTAGACTAAGTTCATGATAATTAAGTTCATCTTAATCAAATTTTAATGAACTCCCACTCAGAATGACATCTCTCTAGTCATCTTAAGTGATACACGATCCGAATCGACTAGCCCGTGTCCGATCATCACGTGACACGGACTAGTCATCAACGGTGAACATCTTCATGTTGATCGTATCTTCTATACGACCCGTGTTCGACCTTTCGGTCTTCCGTGTTCCGAGGCCATGTCTGTACATGCTAGGCTCGTCAAGTGAACCCTAAGTGTATCGCGTGTGTAAATCTGTCTTACACCCGTTGTATGCGAACGTTAGAACCTATCACACCCGATCATCACGTGGTGCTTCGGAGCAACGAGCTTTAGCAACGGTGCACAGGTAGGGGAAACACAATACTTGAAATTTTAGTGAGAGATCATCTTATTTACTACCGTCGTTCTAAGTAAACAAGATGCATAAACATGATAAACATCACATGCAATCAATTTAAGTGACATGATATGGCCAATATCATCTTGCTCCTTGGATCTCCATCTTCGGGGCACCATGATCATCTTGTCACCGGCTCGACACCATGATCTTCATCATCATGATCTCCATCATCGTGTCTTGAAGAAGTCGTCACGCCAACTATTACTTCTACTACTATGGCTAACGTTTAGCAATGAGGTAAAGTAATTACATGGCGTTATTCAGTGACACGCAGGTCATACAATAATTAAGACAACTCCTATGGCTCCTGCCGGTTGTCAAGTTCATCGACATGCAAGTCGTGATTCCCTATTACAAAAACATGATCAATCTCATACATCACATATATCATTCATCACATCTTCGTTTTGGCCATACCACGTCACATAGCACATGCTGCAAAAACAAGTTAGACGTCCTCTAATTGTTGTTGCAAGTTTTACGTGGCTTCTATAGGATTTCTAGCAAGAACGTTTCTTACCTACGCCAAAACCACAACGTGATTTGTCAACTTCTATTTACCCTTCATAAGGACCCTTTTCATCGAATCCGATCCGACTAAAGTAGGAGAGACAGACACCCGCCAGCCACCTTATGCATCTAGTGCATGTCTGTCGGTGGAACCAGTCTCACGTAAGCGTACGTGTAAAGTCGGTCCGGGCCGCTTCATCCCACAATACTGCCGAATCAAGATTGACTAGTAACGGTAAGAAAGTTGAACAAGATCATAAGCCCACAACTGCTTTGTGTTCTACTCGTGCAAGATGCTACGCATAAAACCTAGCTCAGATGCCACTGTTGGGGAACGTAGCATAATTCAACAGTTTTCTACGCTTTCACCAAGATCCAACTATGGAGACATCTAGCAACGAGCAAGTAAGAGTGCATCTACATACCGTTATGTAGATCACGAGCGGAAGCTTTCGAAGAAGCGTGGATGAAGTAGTCGTACTCTTCGCGTTCTTCGTCACTGATGATCTAGCGCCGAACGGACGGCACCTCCGCGTTCAACACACGTACGGTGCAGCAACGTCACCTCCTTCTTGATCCAGCAAGGGGGGAGGAGAAGTCGTCAGAGATCCGGCAGCACGACGGCGTGATGACGGATGCAGTGGAAATCGCAGCAGGGCTTCGCCGGGCGCCCTGCGTGGGAGTATGGAGGTGTGACGGGAGGGGGAGAGGCGCCAGGGCAATGGTGCGGCTGCCCTCTCCCTCCCCACATATATATAGGGGGCCAGGGGGTGTGCCAGCCCCCTGCAGATCCAATCTGCAAGGGGGGCGGCGGCCAGGGGGGAGTCCTTGCCCCCCAAGGCAAGTGGTGGTCCCCCTCCCCTTTAGGGTTTTAACCCTACGGGCATGGGGAGGTGGGCCCCTAGTGGTGCGCCAGCCCAGAGGGGCTGGACACTTCCCCTTGCGGCCTAGGGGCCCCACCGGGATGGGTGGCCCCACCTGGTGGACCCCCGGGGCCCCTCCGGTGGTCCCGGGACGCTCCCGGTGACCCCCGGAGATCACCCGTTGGCCGAAACTGGACTTCCTATATATCAATCTTTACCTCCGGACCATTCCGGAACTCCTCGTGACGTCCGGGATCTCATCCGGGACTCCGAACAACTTTCGGGTTTCCACGTGCATTTATCTCTATGACCCTAGCATTACCGAACCTTAAGTGTGTAGACCCTACGGGTTCGAGAGACACGTACACATGACTGAGACCACTCTCCGGTCAATAACCAACAGCGGGATCTGGATACCCATGTTGGTTCCCACGTGTTCCTCGATGATCTTCATCGGATGAACCACCGTGTCAAGGATTCACTGAATCCCGTACGTTATTCCCTTTGTCCATCGGTACGGTACTTGCCCGAGATTCGATCGTCGGTATTCCCAATACCTTGTTCAATCTCGTCACGGCAAGTCTCTTTACTCGATCCGTAATCCATCATCCCGTGACTAACTACTTAGTCACATTGAGCTCATTATGATGATGTTTTACCGAGTGGGCCCAGAAGTACCTCTCCATCATATGGAGTGACAACATCCCAGTCTCGGTTCGTACCAACTCAACAGACACTTTCGGAGATACCCGATGCGTACCTTTATAGCCACCCAGTGACGTTGTGATGTTTGGTACACCCAAAGTATTCCTACGGCATCCGGGAGTTGTACAACCTCATGGTCTAAGGAATAAATACTTGACACTGAAAAGCTTATGCATTACGAACTATACGATCTTGTGCTATGCTCAGGATTGGGTCTTGTCCATCACATCATTCTCCTAATGATGTCATTCCGTTATCACTGACATCCCATTTCCATGGTTAGGAAACCGTGACCATCTGTTGATCAACGAACTGGTAACTAGAGGCCTACCAGGGACTCATTGTGGTCTATGTATTCACACATGTATCGCTGTTTCCGTACAATACAATTCAAGCATGAATAACAGACAATTATCATGAACAAGGAGATATAATAATAACGCTTTTATTATTGCCTCTAGGGCATATCTCCAACACTCCGAAGAGGTGCGCTTGCCGGAGTGGGTGCCCGAGGTCTCACCGGTCTTCTTCTTCTTCCCTCCCGGGGCTCCAGTGGCAGGAGCAAGTGCCCTCGTGGCGGCAGCTGCTGCAACCGCTTGCTGGTATAATTGGTCAGCGCAAATCAGCGCATCTTTCTTATCGGAGGGGATGCTGATGATCGTCACAGGTCCTGGCATCTTCAGGGTGTTGTAGGCGTAGTGTGACACTGCCATGAACTTGGCCAGCGCTGGGCGGCCAAGGATCCCGTTGTAAGGCAAGGGGATCTTGGCAACATCGAACACGATCCTCTCCGTCCTGTAGTTCAGATCATTTCCAAAAGTCACGGGTAGCGTGACTTTCCCCTTTGGTTGACTTCTCCCTGGGTTGACCCCCTGAAACATGCCCGTCTCTTCAAGGTCTCCATCAGGAACTTGCAGCTTCTCGATCCCGGTGGGCGAGAGTAGGTTTAGACCGGCCCCGCCATCGACTAGGATCTTTGTCACCTTGAGGTTGCGTATTGTCGGTGAAACCAACAATGGCAAGCACCCGACCACAGTAGTGCGGTCGGGGTGATCCTCGGCGTCAAAGATGATAGGTGTGCTGGACCATTTCAGCGGCTTCTGGGCACCGGACGACGGCTCCGCCGCTGTAATCTCACGTGCCCACTGTTTAAGTTGGCGGTGAGAAGTATGCAGCGAGGCGCCGCCATCGACGCACATGGCCTCCATAGCCTTCTGAAATTCTTGGTCGTCGGACTCGTCGTCCTCCTCGTGATCGTCGTCTTCGGGCCTTCTGTCACGGCCCCGGGCGGGCCATTCCTGCTGTTTATCCTTGCCACGACGGCCTGCTTGGCCGTCACGCTTCTTGTCGGACCCTTCAGCACCATCCCGGCCCTTCTCCTTGTCCCGCCTCTCATATTCAGCCCTCTGCTTCTCAGCAAGGAGCTCAACCTGCCGGCAGTCCATGAGATCATGGCCCTTGGTGCGATGGATCTTGCAGTATCGCTTGCCGGAGTTTCCTGGCTTCTCGGCAGCCGCCAAGGCCCGGCAGGCAACACACCCGGCAATTTCCTTGCTGGGGTCACCCGCCCTGGTTTTCTTGGCGGAGCCGGCGTCATCAGATCCCTCGACGGCAAGCACGGCTTTACCCTTGCGCTTCCTGTTGTGGTTCCGACCTTTCGTTACTGGGGCGGTAGTATCCTCGTCTGAAGAGTCGGTTTCTGCACCGGCGTCTTCCCCGGGGTACTTCCTTCCCTCTTCAGCCCGGGCACATCTGTCAGCAAGAACATAGAGTTCCGCCACGTCTTTCACCTTGGTCATCGCCAGTTCTTCACGCATCTTGTGGTTACGCACGTTCTGATGGAACGCGCTGATGATGGTAGCAGGGTGAACATCAGGGATATTGTATTGTACCCGGCTAAACCTCTGTATGTACTTGCGCAGACTCTCGCCTTCCTTTTGGGATATGACGTGCAGGTCACTTGCTTGGCCATGAGCTTGGTGACCTCCAGTAAAGGCGCCAATAAACTCATGGCACAAATCCGACCAGGAGGAAATAGAGTCTACCGACAAGTGCATCAACCATGATATGGCGTTGGGTTTAAGAGCCAACGGAAAGTAATTCGCAAGCACCTTATCATCGCGAGCTCTGGCAGCTTGCATCGCGATGGTGTAGATGCTGAGGAACTCCGACGGGTGGGTCTTGTCGTTGTACTTCTCGCCAACGTCAGGCTTGAAGGTGTGGTGAGAGGGCCACTGGAACTGCCGCAACTCACGCGTAAAAGCCGGATAGCCTACCTCGTAAGGTAGACCTCCAGGGCTCTCCGGTGCTGGGCGGTCCACAGCAGGCCCCGCTCGCCTGTCTGACTGGTGGCGCGCTCCGCGCCGGCGCTCGATGGTGGTTCGAGCGTCTTCATGAGCTCGCTCCTGAAGAACTTGACGCTGGTCGCTGTGGGTCCGTGGGTCGGACGACGCTATGGAGATGGCGTCACCCGCGACATCCTGACGAGTCGACACACGCGGTACTGGGCGAGGAGGAGGCGAATGCACCGTAGCCACGGCGCTGCCGGCCCTCCCGCCACCGGTGCGTGGGATTCCATCGGAGCGTCAACCTGGGAGCTCCGCTGGATTTTGTTCATCCTTGTTGGCGACTGCGACAAGGCTTCGGATGGTGGCTCTCCATTCATCGAGTTTCCCCGTAACGGGAGGAAAGTTGAGGAGCAACTGCGCGCGCGCCAGGGCTTCGGCTGGGGTTAACGGTAGTGAAACCTGCACGGACAGCGACGCGCTTCGACCCCTGACCATGTCAGGAGGAGCTCCATCACGATCCCGCGGTCGCATACCGTCTCCACCAGTGCTTCGGCGGGCGAGCAGGTCTTCTACGTCCCGGGAGTGGTGCTCGGGGCTCGTCCCATGGTGATGCCCGGGATCTTCGGGGTGACGACGCCGTTCGTCGCGCACTGCTTAAGAGGAGGGCGCTGTTGGCGCCGGCGTGGAAGTTCTGGAGGCCCTTGCGTCGCCTTCGGGTGATGCGGCAGCGACCTTGGAAGACCCCGCGCCACCCGCGGAGGGCCTCGCTCCATCTTTGGAACTGGCGGTGTGTGTCCCGTTACCAGGCGCACAAACATCGCCACCTCCCAAACTCCGGCTGCTGGGATGGCGTTGGTGTTCGCGAGCAGCGCCCCGGGTCCTTTCCGCGACCGGTCCGCTGCTCGTCCGCGTCGGGACGGGCTGTCCGACTTCCGACTGGCCAACCACCACTGTCGTCTTCTTCTCGGGCGCCATGATGATGGAGGAGCGCTAAACTAACTGCTGAAGCCGATTCTCACAACTGCGCCCCCTACCTGGCGCGCCAAAATGTCGGTGTATTTGGACCGACACCTATGGGATCACAAGAATCCCTACTACGGTTGCGGGGCGCGGGGTTGACAGAAGAGCAGATCTAACAGTTAGCACATGGTTTGTTTACCTAGGTTCGAGCCGCAAAGATGCGTAAAACCCTACTCCTGCTTTGGTGGATTATATGTTTGTGTTCTTCAGCTAGCTGTGGGGCGTGACGAGCTCCGAAAGCCGGGTCGTGAGGAGTTCTAAAAAGCCGAATCCTTCTCCTGATCGGCTCGGGCCTCCTTTTATAGGGAAAAGGGGTTGCCACAGTGGCACACAGGAGGTGGAAAGGGTACAGTGATGCGAGGTTGTCCCTCGCATTACATGACAAGGCGCATTTAATGCGCCTAGCTTAGGTGTCCTCGCTTTATCGGGGATGAGGGGAGACGTCCGTCTTGTCCGTCGCCGCTCCTCCTTGTGTCGACATGCGCCCTGGCCAGCGGTGCCTGAGATGCCATGTAGGCAGGCAGGTAGCTGAGGTGGCGCAATGGTGGGTCTTCACGAAGATCTGCATGTTGCCACGCAGGTGCCTGCCCAGTTGGTTGGGGCGGCAGCTGCATGGGGCAATGGATGTGTAGTTGGTGCGGGCCTGATGGTGGCCCCGCGGGTGTCCTCGGCAAGGGCCTTGCCGGGGCCCCGGCAAGGGTCTTGCCGCGACACCTGCTGTCCTCCCTGGCAAGGTGCTTTGCCGGAGGTCTTGTGGTCTTCCTTGGCTGGGATCCCGCCAAGGGTCGTCGTCTTCTCAGCTTGTACCTGATCTTAAATGTCTTCTCAAAGATCTGCATGCCACTACGGGGATGCCTCCCGAATCCTTGCCCCATGGGGGCAGTGGATTCAAGGGTGATCTGCTTCGTAGGCGTGGGGAGAATTGCCGCGGCAAGGGTCTTGCCGGGGCTGCTAAGGCTAGCACTGGCAAGGATCTAGCCGAGGCTGCTAGAACCAGCTCCCGGCAAGGATCTTGTAGGGGGTCCTGCTTCGTCCCCTTTGCTCTTTGTGGTCTTGGCTTTGGGCTTCAGTCTCCATCGAGCTTCGGTCTTACCCTGGCTCACCTCCCTTGTCATGCTTGGTGTGGTGGTGCCCGTGGCTCAGACTGCCCGTGCACAGTTATATGGGTACAAAAAGTGCACCCCTCTTTTTGTACACCGACACCCAACCATAGAGAACCATTATCTGACAACATCTCAGTGTAAACGGGCAGTTATGCAACTACTACTAGAATGGACTGAGTACTAGCAGGAGACAAGTTTGCCACATAAGCTAGGCAGGTTGGGGGACGCATCACCAGCTCGACCAAGTTTGGATTACAACCCAAATGCTACCACGGAAACATCAGGGGGAAGATAGGGACTGAAAGAGCCAGCTTCAGCATCCCAGTCTAAGCACCCCCGGCCTTCATCCTTGCGACCCACGGTACACCTCGTTTGCCACCTGCTCGACCCTAGTGTCACTGAAAAATGAAGTAATAATACAATTAAAATAGAGCGAGTGTCCTATCTATCATTTCATTTTCAATGTAGATAAAGAAAGTGCTTCTCTTTGTTAATGTATGTTTCATCAACTAGTCCCATTGTTAATGTTTAAGCGTTTCTGCAAACTGGGGCGCTTAATTTCCCCTCCTTGTACTACCGATGTACACTGATGTTCATCACTGGCAGAAGGTGTCTCGGGGAGACTTGGGTCGATTTCTAGTATGATGCAATATTCTCTTCTGTTTATTAGTGTATGTTTCCTCAACTAGTTACACTATAATTGTCGGGGGAAACTGTCCACCACGAGCACCTATGGGACCGGAGCCCCTTGTTCGTGCGGTAAGGGAGCGGAGGGAGCACAAAGAGCAGATCGTAGAGAGCACGCGGGCAGTTTACCCAGGTTCGGGCCACGATGGACGCGTAAAACCCTACTCCTGCTTGATTGTATTGAGTTGGGGAGCTCGGGAGCTTGAAGAACTAGCTACACCGAGCGAATGAGCGATCTAGGTTCCGAACCCCTTCTACGTTGTGCATGGGCCTCCTTTTATAGTGCAAGGGGTCACCGACAGGTGTCAACGTAGGAGGAAGGGTAAAAATGTAAAAGAGATGGTAGTTGTAACAATGCGGGAATAGTGGAGCTACAGTGTATGAACAGTGGTCGCTACCTACTTTGACAGTGGGGGACAAGAGCATTTAATGCCCGTCGTCGTCGACCCCAAAAGCGCCCGCCCTTGCGTCTCCGTTTGCCACGGCGATGGCTTTACCACCATGGAGTGCCACCGTGTCCCCCAGGCTGCACAGCCATCCGCCACGCGTCCCTGGAGTGGCCCCCAGTGTGACGCGTGGTTCGATGAGCTGGAGCGCGGGCACACAGCACAACTCTCCCCGGCAAGCACCTTGCCGGGGGCTTGACCTTGCCGGGCCCGGGAGCTTGTCGGGCTCTGAAGCTTGTCGCTCCCCGGGCCCTGCCGGGGCGCATGTTGCGCCGAGGCATGTCTTCTGTAACGCAATCTTCTAGTCTTCCTGGCAAGCTCCTTTTGCCAGGGCCTTGTGTGAGTGAGGTAATCTTGAGCCTGGAACGGCCTTCCCGGCAAGCTCCACTTGCCGGGGTCTTGATCTTCTGTCTTGTATACTTTGTTTTTGAATGGTTTTATACGGAGCAGGAAGGTCTCCGGCAAGCGCGTGGTAGGCCCTGCCGCGGGAAGCTGCTACTGCCCGTGCACAAGTTGGGGTACTGAGGTACCCCTACCTTAGTACACCGACAGGAGCCCCCGGGCCTGGGCCACACACAGTGCCGAGCGCTGTTGGGCCAGGCCCAAAACAGTGCACGGGCACGCGCGGCCCACGGCACGCCGAATCCACTTCCGCATCCGCCGCGTCCCTCCGTAACGGCACGCGTCGATTGCGGCGTCGTGGGATGGGACGTGGCCACGTTCTTTTAATGGAAAGAGCGAAACGTCCCCCACTTCCCCCATAAAAGCAGAGGAAGCAGGAGCAGTTCCCCTCCTACGCCTTCATTGCTTCTTCTTCCATCTCCAGAGATTCCCTTTGCGCTCCGCCTCCACATCTCCTCCGCCGCCTTCCGCATCTGCGGCGCCGCCGGACTCTTCGTCCCCCTTCCCTCGCCGCCTCCGCCATGGCCCTGAAGACCGAGAAGGCGAAGGCGGAGAAGGCCAAGAAAGAGAAATCTGACCAGGCGGCGAGGCTTGCTCTGCTGCGGAAGCGGAACGTCGTCTTCTCGCCGAGGCTCAGCGCGCGGGAGCTCTGGAACAAGTACTACTTGTTCTGGGCCAAGGTGACCAAGGCGCACCCTCGGACCAGAGCCTATCCCGCCGCCGCCAAGGACAATTATCCCGGCGGGTACTTCTTCTTCGCAGCTTTCTTCCATTGCGGCCTTTGTCCCACTTTTTCCGATTTCTTCTGCGATATCATGCACACCTACGGCCTCCACCTTCTTGACTTCACCCCCAACGCCATCCTCACGATGGCGGTTTTCGCACATCTGTGCGAAAACTATATTGGGATATATCCGAATGGAGCGCTGTTTAGGCACTTCTTCACCCCTAGAGTAGAAGCCGGCGCTCCCCTCTCCGGGGGGATTTCTTGGTTCTTCCGCTTGAACAAGAAGGAGTCTTACTTGCCGGGGGAGCTCCGCGGCAAGTGGGAGGAGTGGCGTGCAGACTGGTGTTGGATAGTCGAGGACGAGCCGCAACCTTTCACTGCGCCGCGCACAACGCCTATCGTGCGCGGCAGGGACTGGAGCGAGCTGGATTCGGACGACATCAAGCTCAACGTCGCCCTCGTCCGGATTCTTCGTCTTCGGGTAGCAAAGTTGTCTGTCGGAGAAGTAGGAACAGACTTCCTCCGCCGCCGCATTGCCCCTCTGCAAGATAGGAAGAGGCCGGCATGGGAGTACGGCAACGCGGCGGATATAATGAGATTGCGCCCGGGGCTAAACTTCAACTTCACGGCGCTCGAGCTGAAGGGGATGGTCCGGGAACTCTTTAAGCACGACCCGGCACACCCAGAGTGATTCAGAGCTCCCCGGGGAGTGGTGCCTCTCTGCAACAGCACAGCCCGGGATCCTCTTCGCGCCATGATGCCCGCATGCGACTCGCACGGCGTGGACCGCACGTGGATTCCGCCCAAGTCATCAGACATCATCAGCTTCTTTGACAACCTTGTGGAGGTGGCGAAGAACAAGGATGAAATCAAGGGGCTCACACGGGACACCACCGACCAAGAGATTGCCTATATAGCTTCTCGGGTTGAAGAGGCCGCTGCAGCCGCAGCGGCAGGAGAATTTGGTTTTACACCTGATGAGGCAGAGGCTGCGGATGCATCCTGCCAAGCAGAGGAGGCGGAGATCCGCAGGCTGCTGCAGCTTCCTCCCGACGCGCTCGCCGGGGTCCCCTCTTTGAGACATTCCGGGATCCCCGGGATCGTGACCGAGGCCGCGGCAAGAGGCGGCGCTGCCGGAGGGAACAGAGGCGCCGCAGGGAGCGGAGGCGCCGGAGGGGGCGGAGGCGCCGGAGGGGGCGGAGGCGCCGGAAAGAGGACGGCCGCGGGGCAAGGCGCTGGGTCCAGCAAGCCTGCCGGGGAGGAGGAGGAGGAGGAGGACGCCGGGGCCGCCGAGGACTCCGATGGTTCTCTGGGGCTCTATGCCGACGACGTCTCCTCGTCATCGGAGACCTCCCCGCCCCGGGCAAGTCCCAAACGGTCCCCGCTGAAACGTCTCCGCAAGGCGATGACGGGGACGAGGGCGCAGGCGCCCCGGCAACAACCAACTCGCCGGGCAGCACGAGCTTCCCGGGGGAGTCAAGCTGCGACGGGGGCGCCCGGCGCACCAACCGCGGCGGGGGCGACCCGCACACAGGCCACGGCGGAGGCGACCCGCACACAGGCCACGGCGGAGGCGCCCCGCACGTCAGCGCCAAGCGGAGGAGGGTCTTCGCAGAGCGGAGCGGCTGCTCCGCCCGCTCCCCGGGCCTCGGCGCCCACAGGGGCCGGGGCCTCGCAGCCCCCAGCCCCGGGGGTCGCCAAGCGCCCGAGGGAGTCTTCGCCTCCTGCTCCTCGCGCGGACGCGCCTCAAGTAGCGTTCGACTTCTCCGCCTTGAGCGACGACGACGACGACGAGGAACAGGAGTAAGAGCTCGAGGCTTTATATCTTCTTTAACTTCATCTTGATTATTGCTGACTCTGATCTTGCTTTCTGCCTTGATTTCAGGACCCTGGCCCAGCGAGTGGCGAAGAAGGCCAAGGTTCCCGTTGTCGAGGTCGCGGACGACTCGCCCGTCGCGGCGACTGGGGACGCGCCGGAGACGAGCCTGCCGGACCCGAGCGCTGCTCCGAGGAGCAGCCCCCAGCGCAGCCCCCAGCGTAAGTCTGGGTTCCACACTTCCGCTCGTCGGGCGCGCTTGAGGATTTTGTCTTGTGCTAATATCTTGATGTTTTTGTCTTGTCTTGGTTGTCTTGTGCAGAGGTGGAGCCACAACCGCAGGAGCATCCGGAGGTCGCTCCCGAGGAGCCGCAGGCCCCGCCGTCCCCGCCAAGGGCGAATTCTCCGGCAAGGGAGAGCACTCCGCCAAGGGCGGGTACTTCGCCAAGGGCGAGTACCCCGCCAAGGGCGAGTAGCCCGGCGAGGGCGGCCACCCCGCCAAGGCAGAGCTCCCCGGCGAGGGAGCCCGCCGGTGACGACGTCCGTCAAAGTAAGTTCTATAATTTTGTCTTCTTGGATTCGTTTCTTTTTGGATATTTGCTTGAACTTCTTTTACTTTTTCTTCTTCTTCTAGATCCTCCTCCCCCGGAACAGATGGAGACGGAAACCATCGTCGGGGAGGAGGACGCGCAGGGCGACGGCAGCAATGCCCCTGTCGCTGAGGACACGGCGGGAGCCTCCTAGCCGGCTGCGGAGGAGACCGCTCCGGCCGCAGACGCGGCGGCCGGGGAGGGGGACGGCGGCCATACTGCCGGCCCGGAGGCGGCAGGAGCGTCGAGCGCTGCGCCGGCCGCCGACCCCTCCACCGAGAAGGAGCCGTCTGCCTATTATCTTGAGGCCCCCAATGGCGTTTACATCCAGGTGTCGTGGGGTTCTTCGTCGCGAGCCCCCGCGGAGGGCGAGGCCTTTGATGGAGAGGTCCTTGCCTCCGTGGGTCTGAAGATCGTCGAGGCGCCCGACGGAAGCGACGGGCCCGAGGAGGAGAAGCTGCTTCACCAGCTCCTGGCCCTTTACCGGGCCAGGCAGGCGAAGCTTGCGTCTCGGGAGGCCCTTGCCGCCAAGGCCGCCGCCGATATGGAGAAGCGCGCGGCGGAGCTCCGCGCCGCCAACCAGGCTGCCCTCCGCGACGTGACGGAGGAGCGCGAGAGGCTCGCCGGGGAGTACCAGGAATGGCTCCTGGAGAAGGCCGAAGCCGAAGAGCAGCAGCGACTCGCCGGGGAGGAGCTGTCCCGACGAGAAGGAGAGCTCACCCAACGGAAGGTCAACCTCGACTCCCACGAGGAAGACCTTGCCGCCCGGGAGCAGGCCCTTGGCGGGGAGCTGAAGGAGGCGAAGGCCGTCGCGGCTGCCGCGGAGACCGCCAAGGAGGAGCTCGCGGCCAAGGTTGCGCAACTGGAGGAGTCCCTGAAAGCGAGCGCGGAGAGGGTTACCGCGCTCAACTCAGAGCGCGAGAAGGACGCGCACACCAACTCTGAACTCCAGGTGCGCCTCTCCAAGCAGGGCGACGAACTGAAGGCCGCCAAGGATTCTATTGAGGATCTGGAGCTGAAGGTTTCCACGCTGAAGGACTCGCTCGACGCCGTCCGGGACCGGGAAACTAAGCTGAAGGAAGAGCTCCGCAAGGAGCGAGGCTTGGTGGAGAGCGCCAATACTACAGCTGAGAACTTCCGCCGGACCGTCGAGGTGTGGACCGACGACTTGGTGTCCTCTGCATCCAACATCGACCAGGAGCTGCTGGCGCTGAAGGTTGAGCATCTCATCTACTCTCCGGATCCAAACCTCCCTCACAGCGCCAAGCTCAGCCTCTTCTTCAGAGGGATCGCGCCGGCTCTTGCAGATCTTCGGAAGAAGCTCCCTGCGCAACTGGCCGAGGAGTCGCGCCAGCTCTGCGCGGGAACCTTGGAGCGCGTCCTGACGAAGATTGTATACCGCAATCCCGGTATAAACCTCACCAACGTTCTCCGCAGCTTGCCGGCCGACGCGAACACGGAGGCGCTGAAGGCGCAGGTCGCCCACATCATCGCCAAAGTGAACAAGATCTCCAGGATTGAGGGCGACCGCGTAGATTAGGCCTCCGTTTCCTTTATCTCTTTTGTTGCTGCATAGGGTGTTATGAACTCATTAATCATTGCGACAAGTTATCCTTTGTAAGATATTTATCTTATTTTGATCAATCAATGCAATGTGATCTTCCTTGTCTTGGTCATTTACTTTGTATGTTTTTCACCCTACGCCTCCAGGGAGCTTGCCGGCAAGGACCCTTTGCCGTGAGCGCTGAGTGCTAGACTCTGAGCAGCCTGCTGGCGAAGGTCTTACCGGCAAGCAACCTTGCCGCAGCTAGTCGCAACGCACTCGGCTTGTTGAGTGAACTCGAAAACGAACCAAGGGCGCGACACTTGTCGCAGCTCACTTAAGTCGTTGAGCGTACTCGAAAACAAGACAAGGGTGCGGCTAGCCACGGGTAGGTTCCTCCGTTCACAGGTTTTCCATATAAAGTGTGATTGTTCAAGGAAGACAACTAAAAATTAAAAATTTGAACTGCTCAAATTCTAATAACTTAGCTTTCATATCTTGCTTCTCGGTAAGACTTCTCTTTCTTGAACAACACTTGGTTCCTCTTCCATCTCCTTCCCCCCCGGCAAACTTGTGCGCGAGGAACATTCCTTCTGCTTAAGAGGCAAGGAAAAAAGAAGAGGGAAACAAGTATATGGCCCTTCGGCGTGCTAATGCTTACCGGATATGTATGTTGCACAAGATGCCAAATAACTCATGCAAATAGCAAAGAAAAGCATGTAAAAGGCAAATAGCGCAAAACACAAAAACTTTACTGATGCACGGGGTCTGCGCCCGGCTTTGTACAAAGGGTTACATGCAACAGCGGCAAAGCTTGTACAAAAGGTGGTTGCCGGAGCGGATCACGGCAACCGCGCCTTATGGGTGAAACTTGCGAAGATGCTCTATGTTCCAGGAGTTGCTCACCGGTAAGCCTTCTTCGGTCTCAAGACGGACAGCGCCGGGCCTTGTGACTTGTCTCACCCGATAAGGGCCTTCCCACTTCGGCGTCAACTTGTTGGAATTCTTGGCGGACTGAACACGCCGAAGAACAAGGTCGCCTTCCTCGAGACTCCTGGCCTTGACCTTGCGGCTATGATAGCGGCGCAAGGCTTGCTGGTATCGAGCAGCTCGTACAGCAGCCTGGAGACGTTCCTCCTCGAGGAGCAATGCGTCATCTTGTCGCAGTTGCTCTTGCTCGAGCTCATCATAAGCGAGCACCCGAGGAGATCCGTATACGAGTTCCGTAGGGAGAACTGCCTCTGCTCCATAGACTAGAGCAAAGGGTGTCTGTCGGGTGGCTCGACTTGGCGTCGTTCGGATTGACCAAAGAGCCGCCAGTAGCTCCTCTATCCAGTTTCTTCCGCACTTACGCAGCCTGTCAAAGGTCCTTGTCTTGAGTCCGCGCAGCACTTCAGCATTGGCCCTCTCCGCTTGACCGTTTCTCCTCGGGTGAGCAACAGAAGCGAAACAGACCTTGGCGCCAAGGTCTTGGACGTACTGCATGAAGGTGCGACTAGTAAACTATGTACCGTTGTCGGTGATGATCCTGTTAGGGATTCCGAAACGGCAAACAATCGACCTGAAGAACCTGACCGCTGACTGTGCTGTCACCTTTCTCACTGGTTCCACTTCTGGCCACTTTGTGAACTTGTCGATTGCAACGTACAAGTACTCAAAGCCCCCGACGGCTCGGGGGAAGGGGCCGAGGATATCGAGCCCCCAGACCGAGAAGGGCCAGGACAAAGGAATTGTTTGGAGAGCTTGAGCTGGCTGATGAATCTGCTTTGCATGGAACTGGCACGCTTCACACTTGGTTACTAGTGCAGTTGCATCTTGGAGGGCTTCTTGCCAGAAGAACCCTTGCCGGAAAGCTTTCCCGGCAAGCGCCCTTGCTCCAATGTGGTGGCCGCATATGCCTCCGTGTATTTCTGCCAACAGCTTCTGTCCATCTTCCCTGGAGATGCACTTCAACCTGACACCATTGAGTCTTCTTCTGTACAGCTCGTTATCCACGAACTGGTACATACTTGACTGTCTGGTTATCTTCTCTATTTCTTCTGGGTCGTCGGGAAGCTCTCCAGTTTGCAGAAAACGGACGATCTGCTGCGCCCATGCCGGAGCCCGAGGCTCAACGGCAAGGACTAAAGGCATGAGGGCCGCTGCGGGGACCTCAGCTTCTACGGCAAGAACCTCTGGTTCTGCCGGAGCTGACGATCCCCCGGCAAGCTCGCCGGGGCGAGGCTTGTCGGGAACACTTGCTTCAACTGCACAGATCCTCGGATCTGCAGGAGCAGACTGTTCCTCAGCGTTCTGATCGTTGATCTTGGGGACCTTGGCGGTGGTTTCAGGAAGATCCGCCGACAAGTAGTCGCCGGAGACCAACTTTCTCTTCTTGGACTGTCCCATTGATGGTGTAACGGATGGTTGAGTTAGCTTGAGCAAGAAGGTCCCTGGTTCCACAGGTAACTTCATCGAAGCGCACTTTGAAAGGCCATCTGCAATGTCATTCTGAGCTCTCGGGACGTGCTCCATTTGCAGACCTTCAAAGTGCTCTTCAAGCTTCCTCACTTCATCTACATAAGCTTCCATCAAAGGGCTCTGGTAACTCTTGTTAACTTGTCGGACCACCAACTGAGAATCTCCCCGCACAATCAGCTTTCTGATCCCAAGTTCGGCCGCAATCCTGAGGCCGGCGAGCAAACCTTCATATTCAGCAGTGTTGTTTGTCGCTTGCTCCCTGGGAAAGTGCATCTGGATAACATACTTGAGGTGCTCTCCGGTGGGCGCGATGAGTACCACGCCAGCACCGGCGCCTTGCAGCGAGAAGGCACCATCAAAATACATTACCCATTCACTTGTCGCTTCTTGTACGGGTGCACTTGTTTCTTGGATTTCTTCATCGGGCGTCGGGGTCCACTCAGCTATGAATTCTGCCAAAGCTCGACTCTGTATGGTTGAGGTACTTTCAAACTTGAGTCCAAAGCTCGACAGCTCCAGTGCCCACTCAACGATCCTGCCTGTTGCTTCTGGATTGTGCAATATCCTCTTCAGCGGAAAGCGAGTGACCACTGTTATCTCATGTGCCTGGAAGTAATGGCGCAGCTTTCTCGAGGCCATGAGGAGGCCGAAAAGCAACTTTTGCACCCCGGAATATCTTGATCTAGCCCCCTGCAAGAGGGAGCTCACAAAATACACCGGGCGCTGCACCATCTTCTTCCGCACTTCTTCCTGTTCCTGCGCAGAGTTGTCCTTGCCGGGGCCAGAGCTTGTCGGAGCAGCCCCCCGCTTGTCGCTGGATTCGCTTGCCGGTGGTGCAGACTCCTCGTCGGCCTCCCTCTCCGCTACTAACGCAGCACTAACCACCTGGTTGGTTGCTGCTAGGTATAGCAGCAACTTTTCCTGTGGTCTAGGTGCGACAAGTATTGGAGTGGAGGATAGGTACCGTTTCAAGTCTTGCAGCGCTGCCTCTGCTTCCGGAGTCCACTTCATGGGACCTGCCTTCTTCAAGATTTTGAAGAAAGGTAGGGCGCGTTCTGCAGACTTCGAAATGAACCTACTGAGGGCAGCCACACAACCTGCAAGTCTCCTGACGTCCTTGACGCGCTTCGGGGCCTCGATCTGCTCAATGGCTTTAATCTTGTCGGGGTTAGCTTCAATCCCCCTCTGTGACACGAAGAACCCGAGAAGCTTGCCGGAGGGGACTCCAAAGACGCACTTCTCGGGGTTCAACTTGAGCTGTATCTTGCGCAGGTTCTGAAATGTCTCTTCCAAATCTTGGACCAGGGTATCCTTGCTCTTGCTCTTCACCACGATGTCATCCATGTAAGCCTCTACATTTCTGTGGATCTGTGGCTCGAAAGCAGTGTGCACTACCCTTGCAAATGTTGATCCTGCATTCTTCAGTCCAAATGGCATGCGTATGAAGCAATAAGTGCCACATGGAGTGATAAATGCAGTCTTCTCTTCATCTTCTTCGGCCATAAATATCTGGTGGTAGCCTGAATATGCATCAAGAAAAGAGAGTAGCTCACATCCGGCAGTGGAGTCAACGATCTGGTCAATGCGCGGCAAAGGGAATGGATCCTTGGGACATGCTTTATTCACATCGGTGAAGTCTATACACAGTCTCCACTTCCCATTGGCCTTGCGCACGACGACTGGGTTTGCTAACCACGTCGGATGGATCACACCTCTAACTAGGCCTGCTGCCTCTAGCTTCTTGATTTCTTCAGCAATGAATTCTTGGCGCTCCACGGCTTGCTTCCTCACCTTCTGCTTGACGGGCCGCGCATGAGGACAAACAGCAAGCTTGTGCTCAATTACCTTCCTGGGAACACCGGGGATGTCAGATGGTTGCCAGGCAAACACATCGACATTCGCCCGCAGGAAGGCAACGAGCGCGCTTTCCTATTTGCTGTCAAGCGTGGCACTGATGGTGAAGGTACCACCAGTGCCGTCCTCCTTGGCGGACACCTTCTTGGTTGCCGGTGGAGCGGCCATCCCCTTCTTACACTTGCCGGTGGAGCTCGATGGAACGTCCTCGACGGCAGCGCAGCACTCCGAAGAGGTGCGGTTGCCGGAGTGGGCCCCAGAGCACTTGCCGGACTTGGTCTTCGTCTTCTTCCCCCCGGGAGCTTCAGCGGCAAGTGTGTCCTTCTCTGCCGCGGCTGCTGCATCCCGGTAGATCTTGTCGGCGCAGACAAGCGCATCCTTCTAGTCGCCATGGACGGTGATGACGCTTATCGGCCCCGGCATCTTGAGTACGTTGTAGGCGTAGTGGGAAGCTGCCATGAACTTGGCGAGGGCGGGACGGCCGAGTATCCCATTGTATGGCAATGGGATATCGGCGACGTCGAATGTGATGCGCTCAGTTCTGAAGTTGAGCTCCCCGCCAAAGGTCACCGGCAGAGTTATCTTCCCCTTGGGCTTGCTCCTCCCCGGGTTGATTCCTTGGAAAGAACCGGTCTCTTCGAGCTCGCCATCTGGGATTTGGAGTTTCTTGATCACAGCAGAGGAGATCAAGTTCAGCCCGGCCCCGCCGTCAACCAACATTTTAGTGACCTTGAGGTTGCGGATGGTGGGTGAGACCAGCATCGCCAAGCACCCGACCGTAGTGGTGCGGTCAGGGTGATCCTCAAGATCAAAAATGATGGGCGTGCTGGACCATTTGAAGAGCCTGCGCGACTCCACGGGCGGCTCTGCTGCGTTCACTTCCCGCACCCACTGCTTGAGCTGGCGGTGGGAAGTGTGCAGAGAGGCGCCGCCGTCGACGCAAAGGACCTCCGTGGCCTTCTGGAACTCCTGCTCGCCATTATCCTCATCCTCCATGTCTTCGTCGTCGTCTTCTTCATCCTTGTCGCGGCCCCGGGGAGGTCGGTCACCTTGCCGCTGCTTTGCCTTGCCGCGGCGTCCTCCCCGACCATTGAATGGCCGCTTCTTGCTTGGTTCTCCTCCGCCACCTTGGGCCTTCTCCTTGTCGCTCCTCTCGTACTCAGCTTTCTGCTGCTCGACGAGGTACTCGACGCGTTTGCAGTTGGAGAGGTCGTGGCCCTTGGTGCGGTGGATCTTGCAGTATTGCTTGTCGGAGCCGTCCTGCTTGTCGGCTGCCGCCACAGGGGCAGGCTCCTTGCCGGAGCCGCCAGCCTGTGTTTGCTTGGCGGGAGCCTCCTTGCCGGACTTCTCGACGGCAAGCACTTCCTTCTTGTTCTTCCTTCTATTGTTCCGCCGCCGGCTCTTCTTTGCCGGGGCGGCGTCGTCGCTGTCGCTTCCTCCTGCGCCAGCATCCTCCCCGGGGAGTCTCCTCCCCTCTTCTGCGCGCGCGCACTTATCAGCTAGAGCATAAAGCTCGCTGACATCCCGTATCTTGGTCATGGCCATCTCCTCACGCATGCGGCGGTTACGTACGTTCTGGTGGAACGCACTGATAACCGCGGCAGGGTGGACGTCGGGGATGTTGTGCTGCACGCGGCTGAAGCGTTGAATGTACTTGCGCAGGGATTCTCCTTCCTTCTGGGCCAGAATGTGGAGATCGCTCTCTTGGCCGTGGGGTCTGTGGCCGCCTGTGAAGGCGCCAACAAACTGGTGGCAAAGATCTGCCCAAGAAGAAATGGAGCCTTCCGGCAGGTGCATAAGCCACGAACGAACGTTCGGCTTAAGCACGAGCGGGAAGTAGTTCGCCAAAATCTTCTCGTCGCGCCCCCCGGCAGCCTGCACCGCGATGGTGTAAATGCTGAGGAATTCCGAGGGGTGCGTCTTGCCGTCGTACTTCTCCGGTACGTCGGGCTTGAAGTTCTTCATGCTGGGCCACTGGACGCGCCGCAGCTCACGGGTAAACGCAGGGCAACCTGCCGCGTACGGCAAGTCGCCTGGTTCGCCGGGCGCGCGCGTGTCGACAGCGGCTCCAGCTCGCTGATTCGATTGTCGCCGAGCTTCTCGGCGGCGCTCGATCGTCGTTCGAGCGTCCTCTTGTCGCCGGTCGTCAAGGACTTGGCGCTGGTCCCGACGAGCCCGCGGGTCCGACGATGCCGTGGAGCCGTCGTCGGCGTTGTTCCGTCGGGGCGGCGTCTTCTGCTTCTGCGGCGGGGAGTGCACGGTGGTTGCACCCCCGGCGGTCTTGTCGCCGTCGGCCTTCGTCTTCTCGACTTGCCGCGGCCGCGAGGTCGCCGGCTGCTGCGGCGTATCGTTGTTGGCGAAGGCGATTAGGCTCTGGATGGTTGCCCTCCAGTCTTCGGCCTTGTCTGCCGCTGGAGGGAAGTCGAGGAGCAGTTGCGCCCTTGCGAGCGCTTCTGCTGGAGTGGAGGGGAGCGGGGGCGAGCGGTGCGAGGAGCGGGATATGCTCGGACTCCTAACAGCGTTAGAAGGAGCAGGGTCCCGCCCCGGCGACCGCGCTTTGCTCGTGCCAGGACGATGGCCCGGAGCGTCCCGCGAACCTCCGGTTTGCCCTTGGCCCAGCAAGCGGATGCCACCTCCTGTGGCATGGCGCTGCTGGGTTGTCGTTTGCTGAGATGGACGTGGCGCGTCCACGGAGACCGAGGCTCGGTCATCCGTCTTGTCCTTGGATTTGGTGGCGCCGCGCGTGTCCTCGCCGGCGACCACCCTTCCGACGGCGTCTCCCCCGCCCACCGTCGGTTCCGGTGGCGGCGGATGAGACGCAGACGGGCCTGCGACCTCCGAAGACTTCTTCTTCGGGGCCATGGCGCAGTTGCTGATGAAGTTGCTGATGAAACTGGAGAGGTTGATGAAGAATACGCCCGCGTGAACGCCGGATCAGGTTCGCACAACCTCGACGCCCCCTACCTGGCGCGCCAAAGATGTCGGGGGAAACTGTCCACCACGAGCACCTATGGGACCGGAGCCCCTTGTTCGTGCGGTAAGGGAGCGGAGGGAGCACAAAGAGCAGATCGTAGAGAGCACGCGGGCAGTTTACCCAGGTTCGGGCCGCGATGGACGCGTAAAACCCTACTCCTGCTTGATTGTATTGAGTTGGGGAGCTCGGGAGCTTGAAGAACTAGCTACACCGAGCGAATGAGCGATCTAGGTTCCGAACCCCTTCTACGTTGTGCATGGGCCTCCTTTTATAGTGCAAGGGGTCACCGACAGGTGTCAACGTAGGAGGAAGGGTAAAAATGTAAAAGAGATGGTAGTTGTAACAGTGCGGGAATAGTGGAGCTACAGTGTATGAACAGTGGTCGCTACCTACTTTGACAGCGGGGGACAAGAGCATTTAATGCCCGTCGCCGTCGACCCCAAAAGCGCCCGCCCTTGCGTCTCCGTTTGCCACGGCGATGGCTTTACCACCGTGGAGTGCCACCGTGTCCCCCAGGCTGCACAGCCATCCGCCACGCGTCCCTGGAGTGGCCCCCAGTGCGACGCGTGGTTCGATGAGCTGGAGCGCGGGCACACAGCACAACTCTCCCCGGCAAGCACCTTGGCGGGGGCTTGACCTTGCCGGGCCCGGGAGCTTGTCGGGCTCTGAAGCTTGTCGCTCCCCGGGCCCTGCCGGGGCGCATGTTGCGTCGAGGCATGTCTTCTGTAACACAATCTTCTAGTCTTCCTGGCAAGCTCCTTTTGCCAGGGCCTTGTGTGAGTGAGGTAATCTTGAGCCTGGAACGGCCTTCCCGGCAAGCTCCACTTGCCGGGGTCTTGATCTTCTGTCTTGTATACTTTGTTTTTGAATGGTTTTATATGGAGCAGGAAGGTCTCCGGCAAGCGCGTGGTAGGCCCTGCCGCGGGAAGCTGCTACTGCCCGTGTACAAGTTGGGGTACTGAGGTACCCCTACCTTAGTACACCGACAATAATCTATTTACGCCATTTCATTATCTGTGCAAACAGGGTTATTCAGCTGCATTTTGGTGGAACTGCACAAATGTACGGATGGAACCGGCATATATGCAGAGTGCGAGGTGCCAAGTAAAAATTACCGACACCAACCCTGCTCCATCTAAGCATTGGCATCCACCACCATTAGTGGGGTGTGTGGCGCTCACTGTGGAGTATCGATCCCAGATGGAGCATCCACCAGAGATTGAAGGATTGAGCATCTACAGGGTACCGTTTGTGAGGGTGTTGTGCCAGAGGAAGCCGGTGGAGTCTTCGTCGACCGAACCCAACTGCAAGAGGAGAAAAAAAGTTGGCCCGACGACGCTTCCCCGCCATCCTCTCCCTCGCCATTTACATCGTCTCATGGGGCGGTTGTCTGCCACCGAGGAACATGAGGGATTGCCCCCCCCAGACCAATAGTCGGGCAGGTTGTGAATTTTCAGGAGGAGCTTAGGGTTGTTAGTATTTGCAGGTTGTGAATTATGTTTTGTGTTGTGTATTTTGAGAGTACTTTCAGATATGAATGTATTTTGAATTTCAGATTTGCAGTATTGAGCATATGAAGTATTTTATGAATTCTAGATATCAATTTTTAGCACTTAAAAAATGTTGTTCCATAGGAGTATAAAAGTGCAGACAATGTGATTCTCAGAGAAGAAACTGCAAGTTTCAGTTTCAGATAAGAAACTGCAACTTTCAGAGGCAGAGCATTTATATTAACACGGCCTTTTCAAACAGTGTTAACATCATGCTGGAAGTTTTATTTATGGTCGAAACTGGAACTACCAGCCAGTTAACATCATGTTGATCAACATTCATGCATAGCACATCTTCATATGATGCACAGTCAAAAAGATATGCTATTTTCAAAATGCCCACACAATGTCGAGTGTGAGAAAAACAGAGAAAATGAGGGACGAAGCTTTGGCAAGTGTAGGACGTGGTGTGCGTAGATGAAAATTGGGACCCACATGTCAATAAAGACAGAGGCAAAAAATTTGGAGATATTTTCTTTGCACTTAAAAAAATGTAGTTTCATAGGAGTATAAAAGTGCAGACAATGTGATTGTCAAAGAAAAACTGCAAGTTTCAGTTTCAGATAAGAAATTCCAAGTTCAGTTTCAGATAAGAAACTGCAACTTTTAAAGGCAGAGCATTTATATTAACACGGCCTTTTCAAACAGTGTTAACATCATGCTGGAAGTTTTATTCATGGTCGAAACTGGAACTACCAGCCAGTTAACATCATGCTGATCAACATTCATGCATAGCACATCTTCATATGATGCATAGTCAAAAAGATATGCTATTTTCAAAATGCCCACACAATGTCGAGTTTGCGAAAAACTAAGAAAATGAGGGGCAAAGTTTTGGCAAGTGTAGGACGTGGTGTGCGTTGATGACAATTGGGACCCGCATGTCAATAAAGATAGAGGCAAAAAATTTGGAGATTTTTTCTCTGCACAGGTGGAATCGAACCCGGGCGGAATAGTTGTCGGGTAGTGTCACTCGGCCACTGGGCTAGTTCAGTTGTTTCGTTGCTAACAAGGCACTTCCTCAGGTGGTCGGATCTCCTCCCGCGCCTTTGTGCGCTCGCCGCGACGCCGCTGTCTGCTGTTGTGAACATGCTGAACAAACGAGAGGAATCTGGAGAGCACTATACGTGGAGAGGCGGACAATCGGGACCCACCAGGTCTATGGCCGTACGCAAGCAAGTGCCTCATCGAAAAAAAATACTTTCTCCTAATGTTATACTGACGTTGGGGCCCATGGGTTTGTCAACATAGTTACATTTTTAGGTGCTTCAGCGTATTTACTATATGAGATAAATTCACAACGAAGCCGTAGAGCTGGCAGGTATCATTTATTATCACTGGGGCAACAAGTATCATCTGGGTTTTGGGCTGCCGCGTCTAGGCTTTCTTTTTTAACATGCGCAGCCCACGATCTCGGATGGGAGGTCCATAGGCCTGTTTGTATTTTCTTGAGGGCCGTCATGTATCGACCAGCCTATGGACCTCCCATCAGAGGTTTTATTTTTCCTGAAACATCGGTAGCCCAATTTATGTATTTTTTTGAAGAAAACGCAAAGGTCTGTTCTATTTTCTATATAAGAATAGGAACGGCTGGTCCAACTTATGTTTCCCTTCTAACTATATTAAATATATTTAAATTATTTTGTATGTTATTATATATTATTGTTATTGTCATCATATATTTAACGGATCCTTATTTATATAAGAAAACAATATCCCACCTCTTGTTAACTTATAAAAATAATTTCTTAACAATAAAATCCTGGATTTGTTTTGACAACGAAAATCCTGGTGATTGTGTACAAAAGCTTGGTAAGATTTAAGGACCAATGTAATACTAAATCACTTATATATATATAACAAAATGCTCAGCCCCTATTTATTTTTTGATAACATTGTTGCACCCACCCCAACATTATAATTACAATCAACCCAGCAAAATCATGTATTTCGAGAAAGTGCAAATGGCCTGTAATTTTTGAGGAAAAATATAAATGGGCCGCATGGACGCTACATTATTTGTTCACCCAGCCCAGCTAATGGACTGTAATTCAAAAAAAATCAAATGGACCGTAAATTCTACCCTGCAAAAAAAGACTGTAAATTCTGAAAAAATGGGTTGAATACGTGCCACATTTTTGGAGGCTGAAATGTGGGCCAATAGGCCGAAGCCAATGCAAGTCATTGCTAACTTAGTCAACAAATGATTCTGACATCGTTAGCCGTTGGATTTACATCCAACGACCGGCATCCATCTTCAATCTCTCGTCTTCTTCCTCCAGCGCCGCCGGGACCACCTGCTCCCGCCTACTGCTGCTAGCAGCTCTGCTTAGCACGCTTCGTTGTGAAGCGCTACTCCACCGTTGGCCAGGCCATCCCTCTACCCCTCCACACCTCCTGTTCTTCTCCATCGACTGCCAAACCACACCGCATCAGAACCAGTTAACCCTCGTACACCTCTCCGTCTGCGACTCTACTCCCGCGTCTTCCCATCTCCGGGGCCTTGTCGTCGTCCACCACCTTGGATGCGCTCAGCGCGAGTGGTCACCGTGGTCAACGAACGACACCATCGGAAGTAGACTGTGCGTGGAGAGGCTGGCAGCTGGGTCCACGGCTGCACGCAAGGAAATTCCTCCTTATTACGCGCAAAATAATGATTCCTCCACCTGACAGCTGGGACCCACCGGAAGGGCCTCTGTATTTCGTGAAAAAAACATTCGCACCGCTGACAGGTCGGACCCACCAGCTATATCTTCGCACGCAAGGAAGTGCCTCCTTATTATGCACAAGAAAATGAATACTCCCCCTGCTAGTTGGGACCCACCTTGGTGGGAGGCTGACTTGTGGGCCTACTAAGTTGATGGGGACGGAGTGCTTTGTCAACTTAGTCAATATGAACGATTCTAGCTCCAGTGACCGTACGATGTCCATCCAACGACTGTAGTGGTTCTTCAACCTTTGGTCTTCTTGCTCCAGCCGCCCAAAGCAGCGCTGGTCGTGCTGCATGCTCCTGCCTCCCGTGGTCGGTTGTGCTGCCACGGAGGCCTCACCGCCCCTACTATCCCACCGCTGGCCAGGCCCTGCAGCGACGGCAGCCTCACACCGCAGCTGGACCAGTGAACCCTCGTACTCCTCTCCGCGTGGGATTCCACTGCCGCGTCTTCCTCGGCTCCGCCTCGTCCCATTCCTAGGCCTCGTCGTCGTCCACCGTCCTAGTGCTCTCGGTGCGGCGTGGTCAACATGGTCAAGGAACGGCTTCCATCGGACGTGGACTGTACGTGGAGAGCTTGACAACTGGGTCCACGACGGCAGCAAGGAAGTGCCTCCTTATTACGCGGAAAATAATGATTCCTCCACCTGACAGCAGGGACCCACCGTACGGGCCACCGTATTTCGTGAAAAAAATCATTTCCCCCTGACTGCTAGGACCCACCGGATGTGCCACCGTATTGCGTGAATAAAACGTTCCCCCTGTGGTCAGCTTGGACCCATCGGAAGTGCCTCCTTATTACGCACAAAAAATGAATACTCCCCCTGCTGATTGGGACCCACCTTGGCGGGAGGCTGGCTTGTGGGCCTACTAAGTTGACGGGGACGGAGTGCTTTGTCAACTTAGTCAATATGAACGATTCTAGCTCCAGTGACCGTACGATGTCCATCAAATGTCCGTAGTGCTTCTTCAACCTCGGGTCTTGTTGTTCCAGCCGCCCAAAGCAGCGCCGGTCGTGTCGCATGCTCCTGCCTCCCGTGGCGGGCTTTGCTGTCGCGGAGGCCTCACCGCCCCTACTATTCCCACCGCTGGCCAGGCCATCCCTCTACTCACCCTCACCCCCTATTATTCTGCGGTGACGGCAACCTCACACCGCAGCGAACCAGTGAACCCTCGTACTCCTGTACGCGTGGGCATCCACTGCCACGTCTTCCCCGGCTGCGCGTCGTCCCGTTCCTAGGCCTCGCCGTCGTCCACCGCCCTGGTGCTCTTGGCGCGGTGTGGTCAACATGGTCAAGGAATGGCTTCCATCGGATGTGGACTGTACGTGGAGAGGCTGACAGCTGGGTCCACGGCCGCAGCAAGGAAGTGCCTCCTTATTACACGCAAACTAATTATTCCTCCACCTGACAGCGGGGATCCACCAGATTTCGCGAAAAAAATGTTTCCCCCTGACTGCTGGGACCCACCAGCTACATCTTTGCACACAAGGAAGTTCGTCCGGGCAAAAAAATCGATTCGCCCCCCTTACTGCTGGGACCTGCCAGCTACATCTTCGCACGCAAGGAAGTGCTTGATAGTCGGGACCCACCTGGTCGAAGCGTACGTAGCGTTGTCATTCTGGTCGCAAATGTGTACGTACATACTGGTCGATGTAGAGGCGTGCATGTGTCGTAGTAGAGACGTGCACGTAGCATGTACACGTACATACATCGGCGAGTGTGCAAGAAAGAAAATACGACCACGTACGTACATACGGACAGGCTCTCGAACACCTACTCGCGCATATGTACGGCCAGGGCTCATGTACATGGCTGGGTCCAAACGGAGAAACATCGTCGTTGTCGTGTTCATGGGAAGCCAACCGGCTGGGTCGAAACGGAATGCGTCGTCGTGTTCATCGGGAGGGCTTGGCCGGAACAGCCGATGGAAACGAGGCCTGGCGTACCGCAGAACGGAGGAAACGACCTTGTGTTCGACCGGTCATGTTCGAAACAGGATCCTGTTCATCGGGAGGGGTCTCGCATACCGCAAAACGGAGGAAACGGACCTCCTACGGTCGAAACGGGGGTCCTGTTGATCGGGAGGGGTGTGGCGTACCGCAAAACGGAAGAAACGGATTTGTGTTGGAGCGCTACGGTCGAAACATGGGTCCTATTCACGGAAGGGGTGTGGCGTACCGCAAAACGGGACTCCAAGGGATACTGTGCATCTCCACTGTCGCCCCCCTCCAGCCTCGACGGGCTACTGTTCATCCACCGTCGACCTCCTCCAGCCTCCACCTGTGACTGTTCATCCATGGGCTCCTGTTCATCCATCCTCCACCGCGCGCTACTCCACCGGCTACTGTTCAACCAGCCCTCTCCACGGGCTCCTGTTCAACCACCCCTACACTGGCTACTATTCATCCAGCCCTCCACCATCTACTATTCATCCTGCCCTCCACGGGGTGGTCCTGTTCATCCAGCCATCGACGGGGTCCTGTTCATCCAGCCCCAACCGGCTCGATCGATCGGGGTCCTGTTCATCCAGAGGCAACACCATGGGGGTCCTATTCATCCACCCCCACCGAGAATTGTTCATCCAAACCCCCCAACAACGCTCACTGTTCATCCAGAGGCAGCATCGATCGGCTTCAGTTAGCAGCAGTAGCGAAGGAATCGCTCGATCGGGTTCAGTTAACAACCATCGATTGATCGCTCGGGTTCAGTAACGCGTAGCCTGCAGTGCAATCGCTCGGGTTCAATTAGAGCCCAATGCCTCGCTCGGGTTCAGTTAGAGCCCAACGCCTCGCACCCATGCGCATGCGGGTACGAGAGAAACGCACATCGCTCGGCCCCGACCACCCACCGTAACCGGGAACACCCTGATATTTTCCTCGCCCTCGCTTCTACCACGGTTTTTTCCGTCATTGACGGCCCAAAGAATGTCATGCAGCTGCGTCTCCGGCCCGCCCAGGATGAACAGCCAATTTTCTGTCATGATTTTTTGTCATAGAAGTAGGACCCCACCACATCTATGATGATACCATGTCTTGTCACAGTTATTGTCATAGAAGTGTCATAAGTGTGACAGAAAAAAATTCGTTCGGCCCAAAATGTCACGGATGTGTCTTTTTGTGTAGTGATAGTGAGACTGAAGCAGTGTAATCCCACCATTCTGATCTCTCAACATATTGATATTTAAGATAACATCAGCAACTCCTAGGTCCTTCATCTCAAAACAGCGAGATAAGAAATCCTTAACCTCCTTGATTAAATCAAGTTTGGTTCCAAAGATCGGTATGTCATCGACATACAGACAAAGAATAACTCCTTTGCCCCCACCATGGCGATAGTACACACACTTGTCACCATCGTTTACTACAAAGCCGGCAGCAGTTAATGTTCTTTTGAACTTCTCATGCCACTCCTTAGGAGCTTGTTCAAGGCCATATAAAGACTTTAATAACTTGCACACCTTTCCTTCCTGACCAGGTACTACAAAACCATTGGGCTGATCCATGTAAATTTCCTCCTTCAACTCTCCATTGATGAAAGCCGTCTTAACGTCCATTTGATGAACGAGAAGACCGTGTGAGGCAGCCAGTGATAGTAGCACCCGAATAGTGGTCAGTCTAGCCGTAGGTGAGTAAGTATCAAAATAGTCTTCACCTTCTTTTTGGGTATAACCCTTAGCCACAAGCCATGCCTTGTACTTTTCACTCGTACCATCAGGTCTAAGCTTTTTCTTGAACACCCACTTACATCCTACAGTTTTTCACCCATAAGGGCGACCAGTGATTTCCTTGGTTCCGTTAGCTAAGATGGCATCCATCTCGCTACGGATAGCTTCCTTCGAGTAGTCAGCATCAGAAGACGCATAGGCTTCTGAAATGGTCCTGGGTGTGTTATCCACAAGGTACGCAATGAAATCATCACGAAAGGACTTTGCGGTCCTCTGTCTCTTACTCCTTACAAGAGTTTCATTGTCAGGATTCTCAACGTGTTCCATCGCAATGGTGGGTTCAGGAATTACAGCAAATTCCTCACTAGATGGAGTAGGGATCTCCTGATTTGATGAACTCAACATACTCTTCACAGGAAATATGTCCTCAAAGAAAGTCGCATCATTCGACTCCATAATTGTACCAACATGCATGTCGGATACCTCAAATTTTATTATCAAAAATCTATAGCCAATGCTATGAAAAGTATAGCCTAGAAGAACACAATCCACGGTTTTTTGTCCAAGCTTGGGCTTCTTGGAAATTGGTATATAAACTTTCGCCAAACAACCCCAAGTACGTAGGTCATAGAGTTTCAATCTTTTACTTTCCCATTTCTCAAATGGAGTCATGGTCTTATGCTTTGTGGAAACTCGGTTTAGGACATGACATGCAGTCATTAGCGCCTCCCCCCACCATGCCTTGGAGATACCCGATGTGTCTAACATGGCGTTAACCAAATCATTTAGAGTTTGGTTCTTTCTTTCGGCCACCCCATTTGACTGAGTTGAGTAGGGAGGCGTCCTCTCATGGAATATACCATGTTCCACATAAAAAAAAATCAAACTCATTGGAAAAATATTCTCCACCACAATCAGACCTGAGCTGTTTAATTTTTTGATCAAGTTGGTTCTCTGCTTCAGCTTTATAGATTTTGAAGAAATTTAGAGCCTCGTCTTTTGATTTCAGAAGATACACATGAGAATATCTAGTGGAGTCATCAATCAACGTCATGAAGAAGTTTTTGCACCTTTTGTCAACACGCCATTCATCTCACAGAGATCAGAGTGTGTAAGCTCTAGTGGCGCCAAGTCTCTAGCCTCTGCAGTCTTATGGGACTTGCGAGGTTGCTTAGCTTGCACACACACTTGGCACTTGGAGCCCCACATTAGTGAATTTCGGAATTAAACTCATATTGGCTAGCCGCGTCATGCAACCAAAGTTAATATGACAAAGTCGTGAATGCCAAATATTAGACTATTCATTATTGTGGCAAACATTATTAATAACTTTAGTGCAAATATCTAACAAAGACAGGCGGGACAAGCCTCCGCACTCATAGACTTTTCCAACAAATTGTCCATACTTAGAAATTACAACTTTATTGGACTAAAAAACCAACTTAAAACCGTCTCGACATAAACGGGAACCGCTGACAAGATTTTTATTGATGGAGGGAACATGATGTACATTCTTCAGGCGCACGATCTTCCCCGAAGTGAACTTCAGATCAACCGTACCAATCCTTCGAACAATAGCATGTCACCCATTCCCCATCAGCACGGGAGAAGTCCCTGTGACCTGGTAAGAAGAAAACATGGAGGCGTCAGCACACACATGTACATTCGCACCGGTGTTAATTAACCAATTAGGAGATTGAAATACCGAAAGGACGGTAGAAAAATTCTGTACCCAAAATCCTTCATATCAATATCACCGATGACAACATTAGCGGACATGCCGCTCTTCTTATGTTCACGCTCCTCAAAACGGTTAGGACATCTTGGAGACCAGTGATTAGGATCACCGTAGACATAGTATAGTCCCTTCCCCTCCTTGTGACAATTCTTCTTGAAGTTGGTAGAATTTAACGACTTGTTCTTTCCATCAAACTTGCGTTTGCCCTGAGTTTTGTTCTTGTTGTTTTTGAACTTGTTGGGCTGGAAGGTCTTCTTCTGTAACATGTTGACACTAGAAGCTCTCCCAGCAACTCAAGCACGTGTGTCTTTTGCTCTCGACTTCTCTTCGACATCAAGAGTACTAATGAGATCTGAAAGGGAAAACTCCTGTCTCTTGTGTTTCAGGGAAGTAGAAAAATTGTTCCACGGAGGTGGAAGCTTGGAAATGATGCCCCCACCAACAAATTTGTCCGGTAGCATAGACTTAAAGTACTCAAGCTCTTGGGCGAGTGACTGTATCTCATGTGCCTGATGCACAACAGAGCGCTCATCAGTCATCTTGTAGTCATAGAATTGCTCCATGAGGTATAACTCACTGCCGGCGTCCGAGGCACCAAACTTGGCCTCGAGCGCAACCCACATGTCCTTGCAGTTGTCAAACAACATATACAAATCCATAATGAAACCATCAAGAACACTCAGAAGAGCGCCTTTAAAGAGAGTATCGATCTTCTCAAAAGCTTCCAGTTGTGCTGGATTAAGATCACCCTTAGGCTTGCTCTTAGTGGCGTCATAGAAGCACATGGTCTGAAACCAGTAGACTGCTCTCGTGCGACACCTCTTATATTGCACCCCTTAAAGGCAGGCGGCTTCAAATGCGCAGCAAAACCACTCGAAGTAAATTGCCTACAATCAGGTTTTTGGATTGTTGGAAATATGAGAAAATTACTACGAGATTTAATCTGAATAAACAGAAGATAAATCATGACAGCAATAGCAAAGATTAAACTAATCATGTGAACTAGCATAGTAGATGAACATATAACATCTAGGGCACATAATAGAAACATGAATTGTACGATGATCTCGAACAAGAAGGATAAAATCACATACGATGCAGCGGGAGCAGCACCGCCGACGTTGATGTCGTCGCCCATGTCGTCGATACAGAGGTTGCCGAGGTCGGGAAAGAAGTCATCGTTGGAGAAGTTGTCGCTGCTAGCAGTCGCGCGAGTGCGCTCCCCAAAAACCTGATCGCCCCTCTCCCATACAGGATCACGAGAGGCGGGGTTTCGGAGGCCGGCTGTCCCTTCTCGAGTGGCGGCGCAATGCTCTGGAACACTGGTGCAAAACCATACGATGCGGCGGCGGCTAGGGTAGACATCTGCCTGACTATATAATGCAGGCCGGGTAGGTCGTGGAGAAACCCCACGTCCAAGTAACAACCCCACGATCCAAAAGGATCGGAAACGACTATGTAATTAACGTATACATTAATTATTATTTAATGACTTATTAATTATTTCCGAGTAGCAAGTGCATAGTTCTGTCCTCGTCTCGGCTCATTCCGCAACCCGCGGCGCGTCGTGACATGGCGTGGCGTGGCGAGTTGAGCGAAGAGGAGCATGCGTGTAGGTCTCATCTTCTCATGCTCATACAAGTGGTAGAAGAGCTCACCTTATAAAGAGGTGCAACTCTATCTCAACTTCCATGGTGGGACTAAACTTTAGTCCCACTCACACCACTCACTAGCTATGCATGAATGGGTCAAGAGAATTTCAGAATTTTAGTTGCACTTTGTGTCAAAGGCCTACTAGCAAAATTCCAACAGTAATCAAGATGCACACGAGCTGGGTGTCATTTTTACAAACCAATTTCGGAAGTGGCAATTTTAAGAAGCCTCATATTGAAAGTGGCAAATAGCCAATTTTCTTCCCTTTGCCATAGCTCCAATCTTTTGTCATAGTCACATACTCCCTCTAAAAAAATATAAGATCGTTTAGATCACTACAATATCATTAAATGTTTGATTAATGACTCTCGAAACAGCTAGACCATGATAAAAAATTCAAGGACGGAAAGGATCTGGCTCAGGACATATGTCATTGGTGTTGGAACAAACCCGGTCCGGCGACGAACGTTGCGTACCCTCCAGCGACAAGATCGTCGGACGTACCTCTCTCTCTTGTACTCGCTTGAACGGAGGTGGAAGGAGTACAACACACTGGATTTTTCAGGGGACTGGAGCCATGCCGCACGAACGGGCGCCTTGGCCGCACGCACGACCTATTCTTTTTCTTCTTCAGCTCGAACTGTGTGGCACACACCACGTACAAGGAGGGGCTTTTTATGGCCAAGTGCACTCACACACAATCTAGTTGCCACACCGGCCACTAATCACGCACGGATGACCAAATCTCTCATAGAATGTCTCTAGGACCTGCTACCGGCTAACAACCCATTCATGCATGCATATCCTCCTAACTTGCTGCATCCTGCATGCACTAGCTGGCTCCGGCCGCGCGCAACACCCGGACCAACGAGTCGGACTGAGTACACACACACCAATGTGACACACACAGGTGACCAGGGCGAAGCGTGGTTTATCCCTAACAATTGGCACACACCAGCCTCCAGTAGTGATTTTAATAGTACTTGCTTAAACATTACTCTAATCCTCATGGGAAATCAGCTATGCAGACCAAGAAGATGACAAATTTACAACCGTGTAGTTATTACCAAAGCAATCAACGGGAAGATAGATTTAGAACTAAAATGTAAAAGGCGCAAATTCTCAATCAATATAAGCAGGCAAGCAGAGAAACCAAGATGGACGATCTCACAATATTGTGCAGCGAAGAAAACATATGTGGCAGATAAGTCAATCCTCGCCCCAGTGAGACTGACGCATACCTCAATAAGAAAAAGATTGCATAGCCCGACCACACTCTTCCTCCGGGCCTTATCTCTATTGTGGTTTATTGGTTACAGACTTGAGAGTCCCTCTTTGTTGAACCTATTCATGCCCAGACTGATACTATAAAACCTAACACCATTTAACCATGCCAATGTTTCATTCATTTGAGAATTAAAGAAAATAATTCTGCATCTATTTTTCTTGTTCTACATGTTAGCTTGTCATCATGCTTACCAAGATAAGCTACTACTATTCTAAGTTCTAACACAGAAGGCAGTTCTGAAACGATCAGAGAGCACTAAAGAACAAAAAGGAGGCCGACTAAAGTGTTTACCTACTATGATCTTTTTTGCGAGTGAAATAATGTATTACTCAACTGAAGTAGTTCATACAATCAATCGTAGCTAGCTCTATAGCATCCGAAGGACCCGAACCAATCCAAGTCATGGTTCTGCCTTCTACACAAGCAAATTTGGCTATGCTATCATTAACTTTATTTTGTCTACGATCAACATGAGTAATACAAGAATCACGAAGAAACATAATGTGTCTAATCTCCATAATAAGCGACGAGTAGACCGATCTATCAACCTCCTTGGCATGGATCAACTTGAAAGAAACGATTGAATCCATTTCCATCTCCACTGGAAGGTCACTTCTCTGTATTGCAAATGACAATCCTTCCATACAAGCACTCAACTCCGCTTGGAGAGAATCCCGACATGAAAATAGTTGCCTGCATGAAGAAAATATGATCGCAACTTTGTCATCTCGAAGTACCATAACAGAACCTGCTGTGCCGTCATCACTATAAGACCCATCCGTGGATAGCTTGACCCATCCAGATTTGGGAGCACTCCACTTATGACCATTTTCTTTTATTATCGCATGTGGCTAGGCAGCAAAATTATCACGTGATACAACTGATTTTCCCTTACTTGTTTCAGAGGAAAGGTCCACCTTAATGCCAAAGATTGAATCTAGATAGCTCACCAAGAAACGTTTAGAGCCCTCCATGGGCGGTGGCGGTTTATAATGAACCACCTCGTTACGGATGTGCCACGCCCGCCAAAGCATCATAAACAACATTGAACGCTTAATATCAGGAAGAGGCAGTAAAGCATGTAGTAACCATTCCTTCCCATTGTTTTGCATGGTACGTATACAAGGCAATGACGAAGCTTCTACCATTACGTCCCAAAGAACCCTTGACAATGTACAGCGGCAGCGTGCATGAAAACTATCCTCAGATTCAGTTCCACATACCGGGCATAGATCATTTGTTTCAAGGCCCCGAATATGTTTGTTTCTCCAAGTCGGAAGAGAGTCCGCAGCCATGCGCCAAGCAAAGTTCTGGACACTTGGGGGTACATCAGTAGACAATCTTCTGGGTGCGAACTTGAGCCAGTAGATGATCTTCTATGTGCCTCTTCGAAACCGAACTGATAAGCGCTCTTGATAGAAAACACTCCGTACTTTCCTGGACCCCAAGCCAACGTGTCATCTCCTAGTCGTGGCGACACACGAATTTTCAAAATCACTACAATATCCGCTGGTAGGAAATATTGTTGTAAGAACACAAGATTCCTAGAGCCATTCTCATTGAGCAAGTCCGAGACAAATCTGATTCTACACATTCCTTGAATTGTTATTGGTTTATAAGAGAAGGGTCGTGGGATCCAATTATCAAGCAACACCCGTATACTCCTTCTGTTTCCCACCCTCCAGATCGGACCCCTTTTCAGAAGGTCAAGACCATATGCAATAGCTTGCCACCAAGAAGATGCATTACCAGCAAACACGGTATCTTCAAGTTTACCATCCGGATAATACCTGGCCTTCAAAACTTGTGCACATAAACTATTGGGTATAGAAATCAGTCTCCATGCTTGTCGAGCTAATAGCGCTTGGTTGAGGATACGAAAATCACGGAAACCAGCCCCAACTTTGCACTTTGGTTGCATAAGTTGATCCCAAGCACGCCAATGAACTTTCCATTTGCCCATCTCAGCTCCCCAATTAAAACCTCTTACCATCCTTGTAAGTTCATCGCAAACCGAAAAAGGTACCTTAAAAACTACCATTATATAAGTGGGTAAAGCCTGAGCGACAGACTTAATGAGAGTCTCCCTCCCGGGCTGGGCGAGGAGACCATCTCCCCACTGAATCAACCGTTTTGTTAAACTCATCTGGAGATTTTGAAAGCGCCGCCCTTTTGACATGCGCCCTTCAGGGGTAGGGACACCAAGGTACTTCTCTTCAAAGACCAGACTAGTATCTTTAAGTACCTCTCTTACTTATACTTGAGAAACAATAGGACAAGCAACACCAAACAGAATAGAACACTTATCATAATTCAAACTTTGTCCTGTTGCCTTACCATAAAGATCCAATGCCATCTTCACTTTTTCGGCCTGAACATGTGACGCCTCAAAAAATAATATAGTGTCGTCAACAAATAGAAGATGTGAAATCCCACGAGCTCTTCTACACACCTTCACCGGAGTAATATCACCCAAAGACACATAATGCTTAAGAATAGCAGACAAGCTGTCAGCCACTAAAAGTAACAGAAAGGGAGAAAGAGGATCGCCTTGCCGAAGCCCACGCGTCGTTGCAAATGAATCCAAGAGGGTCCCATTAAGTTTGACAAAATATATCACCGATGTGACACAAGACATTATCCAGTCCACCCATCAGTGAGAGAAACCCAACTTTTGCATCACCTGCTTCAAGAACTTCCAGTCCACCCTATCATAAGCCTTTGAGAGATCGAGCTTATATGCATGGAAACTTTTTGTTGGGTCTTTTTCCTGTTTGATGTGGTGTATGCACTCGAAAGCAACAAGAGCATTGTCTGTGATAATCCGTCCAGGAATAAAAGCACTCTGTCCCGGAGAGACTATAACATCAAGAAGTGGCCTTAGACGGTTCACCAAACACTTAGATATAACTTTGTAAATAACAATGCATAGACTAATAGGCCTGTAATAAGAAAAGGTAGTAGGATTAGGAATCTTAGGAATAAGAACAATAGAGGTAGAATTTACCTACAATGATTGTGTTCCAGTATGTTCAGGTCACTAAGCTTTTATAGTGGTGAAATGAACAATGGGACTATTTTTATTGACCGATTCATGTGTCGTAAATGCTTCAGGTGTATAGCCCTTAGTACAGGGTGCAGTTGGCCACTAGAAAGGGAATACCAATTTTGTGATGATTTGGCTGAGAGGCAAAAAAATGCACTAATGAACATACACAATCAGAGAGGAGCTCAAGGTAAATGAAAAGTTCAGAAGTCAAAGGATGTGCATACAGTTATAATTGTAGATAATAAACATTGTGGGGTGAGTGTGGTCTCCCTTTTTTTCTTATGCCACAAATCCTATAGAAATAAGCTCATTCATGGCATTGACTTCTCAGCAGGTGGCCCAGCCAGTTGGCCATCTCACTGATCGATATTGTTAGTATTTAGAACATACTCAGGATACATATTAATGACTGAGGACATACTTAAGGGAAGCAACATTCCTCTACATGATAAATGATGCTTAAAATAAGTACAGACACATGTATTGTTCCAGGACATAACATGCATGATGGGAAACATTGGCGTATGAAGATATGTGATATTACATGACAATTATTTACCCATCGTGTGACTTGCAGACTATATGAGAGAGCTTTGTACCAAGATAAGAAAAGAATATGCAGGTTCAAAAACACAAGAAACCGGATAATACAAAGACCTCACTGACCACTTTAGATCAAATTGCATTGCTAGCGGCTATACAGTCATCCTTCAATGCAAAGATGGATTTGGCCATTAATCAGTTTATATAGATTCTAAGCTCATGTAAGATGTAATCATTGCACAATATTAAATGCTAGAGCCAAACCAGAAGAATAGGAACAAGAAGGGAGACAGTGTGTGGAATTATTTGTTTTACCAACAACTCCCCTATTTCAGTTTATTTTGAGGTTAGACCAGGTTCAAAATTATAGCAATGCTAGACAAGACGATAATGAGGTTCTGACCATTAATACCAGAGAAATCCTATAGTACATTCATGGTGCCATTTACAGCAGGAGGCATGTCTCTTTCTGCACAATCTGAATATTGAATGCCTCTAGACTGCAGACACAAATCAAATATGGGAATAGTGATATAATTAGTTCAGGTTGCAGTCATCCAAAGCATACCAATAACACGAAGATAAACTAACGATCTTTCCCTACTAATAAAGCAATTAGTGCTTCTGGTTATACGTCGTCGGTGTTTTTTCAAAAACACCCCTTTGTTTCTTTGAAATAAATCCACAGTCATGTTTAAGTGGATCTGATAAAACCGTTTTCACAAAAAACACCCGGCCGCATTAGCCCATGTCTGCCGCCGCCGACCGCACACAGTGCCTCCACGCGCGGGCGGCTCGCGCTCGTGCCTCCCCGCCGCCCCGTGCCGCCGCCCACAGGTGCTCCGTTGCCGGACCAACGCGCCGCCATGCCCTCCTCTCCTTCTTCCTTCCCTCCCTCTTGTTCTATTTCTCACATCCCCCTCTCTCTCTCCTTCACAGGAAGCGGAAGCCATGGCCACTGGACCTCCTTGCCGGACCGCCGCCCCGCGCCGGCCGGCCATCAGAGCACCACCGTCGGACCAACGCGCCGCCCTGCCCTGCCCTCCTCTCCTTCTTCCCTCCCTTCCCTCTGGTTCTATTTCTCACATCCCTCTCCCTCTCCCCTTCACAGGAAGCGGAAGCCATGGTCGTTGGACCTCCATGCCAG
>LR738710.1:815746297-815808017 GCA_902687465.1 Secale cereale
CCCCCCCCCCCCCCCCCCCGGCAAACTTGTGCGCGAGGAACGTTCCTTCTGCTTAAGAGGAAAGAAAAGGGAGAGGGAAACAAGTATATGGCCTTTCGGCGTGCTAATGCTTACCGAATACTTGAGTGTTGCACCAAATGCCAAACAAAACACGCAAATAGCAAAGAAAAGCATGCAAAAGGCAATTGGTGCGAAAAACACAAAAACTTTACTGATGCACGGGGTCTGCGCCCGGCTTTGTACAAAGGGTTACATGCAACAGCGGCAAAGCTTGTACAAAAGGTGGTTGCCGGAGCGGATAACGGCAACCGCGCCTTAGGGGTGAAACTTGCGAAGATGCTCTATGTTCCAGGAGTTGCTCACCGGTAAGCCTTCTTCGGTCTCGAGGCGGACAGCGCCGGGTCTCGTGACTTGTCTCACCCGATAAGGGCCTTCCCACTTCGGCGTCAACTTGTTGGAATTCTTGGCGGACTGAACACGCCGAAGAACAAGGTCGCCTTCCTCGAGACTCCTGGCCTTGACCTTCCGGCTATGGTAGCGACGCAAGGCCTGCTGGTATCGAGCAGCTCGTACAGCAGCCTGGAGACGTCCCTCCTCGAGGAGCAACGCGTCATCTTGCCGCAGTTGCTCTTGCTCGAGCTCATCATAAGCGAGCACTCGAGGAGATCCGTATACGAGTTCCGTGGGGAGAACTGCCTCTGCTCCATAGACTAGAGCAAAGGGTGTCTGTCCGGTGGCTCGACTTGGTGTCGTTCTGATTGACCAAAGAGCCGCCGGTAGCTCCTCTATCCAATTTCTTCCGCACTTGCGTAGCCTGTCAAAGGTCCTTGTCTTGAGTCCGCGCAGCACTTCAGCATTGGCCCTCTCCGCTTGACCGTTGCTCCTCGGGTGAGCAACAGAAGCGAAACAGACCTTGGCGCCAAGGTCTTGGACGTACTGCATGAAGGTGCGACTAGTAAATTGTGTACCGTTGTCGGTGATGATCCTGTTAGGGATCCCGAAACGGCAAACAATCGACCTGAAGAACCTGACTGCTGACTGTGCTGTCACCTTTCTCACTGGCTCCACTTCTGGCCACTTTGTGAACTTGTCGATTGCAACGTACAAGTACTCAAAGCCCCCGATAGCACGAGGGAAAGGGCCGAGGATATCGAGCCCCCAGACCGAAAAGGGCCAGGACAAAGGGATTGTTTGGAGAGCTTGAGCTGGCTGATGGATCTGCTTTGCATGGAACTGGCACGCTTCACACTTGGTTACTAGTGCAGTTGCATCTTGGAGGGCTTCTTGCCAAAAGAACCCTTGCCGGAAAGCTTTCCCGGCAAGCGCCCTTGCGCCAATGTGGTGGCCGCATATGCCTCCGTGTATTTCCGCCAATAGCTTCTGTCCATCTTCCCTGGAGATGCACTTCAGTCTGACACCATTGAGTCTTCTTCTGTACAGCTCGTTATCCACGAACTGGTACATACTTGACTGCCTGGTTATCTTCTCTATTTCTTCTGGGTCGTCGGGAAGTTCTCCAGTTTGAAGGAAACGGACGATCTGCTGCGCCCATGCCGGAGCTCGGGGCTCGGCGGCAAGGACTAAAGGCTCGAGGGCCGCTGCGGGAACCTCAGCTTCTACGGCAAGAACCTCTGGCTCCGCCGGAGCTGATGGTCCCCCGGCAAGCTCGCCGGGGCGAGGCTTGTCGGGAACACTTGCTTCAACTGTACAGACCCGAGGATCTGCAGGAGCAGACTGTTCCTCAGCGTTGTGGTTGTTGATCTTGGGGACCTTGGCGGCGGTTTCTGGAAGATCCGCCGGCAAGTAGTCGCCGGAGACCAACTTTCTCTTCTTGGACTGCCCCATTGATGGTGTAACGGATGGTTGAGTCAGCTTGAGCAAGAAGGTTCCTGGTTCCACAGGTAACTTCATCGAAGCACACTTTGAAAGGCCATCTGCAATTTCATTCTGAGCTCTCGGGACGTGCTCCATCTGCAGACCTTCAAAGTGCTCCTCAAGCTTCCTCACTTCATCGACATAAGCTTCCATCAAAGGGCTCTGATAGCTCTTGTTAACTTGTCGGACCACCAATTGAGAATCTCCCCGCACAATCAGCTTCTTGATCCCAAGTTCGGCCGCAATCCTGAGGCCGGCAAGCAAGCCTTCATATTCTGCAGTGTTGTTTGTCGCTTGCTCCCTGGGAAAGTGCATCTGGATAACGTATTTGAGGTGCTCTCCGGTGGGCGCGATGAGTACCACGCCAGCGCCGGCGCCTTGCAGCGAGAAGGCACCGTCAAAATACATTACCCATTCACTTGTCGCTTCTTGTACGGGTGTACTTGCGCAGGATCTCGCCTTCCTTCTGGGCCAGAATGTGGAGATCGCTCTCCTGGCCGTGGGGTTTGTGGCCGCCGGTAAAGGCGCCAACAAACTGATGGCAAAGGTCGGCCCAAGAAGAGATGTAACCTTCCGGCAAGTGCATAAGCCACGAACGGACGTTCGGCTTTAGCACGAGCGGGAAGTAGTTAGCCAAGATCTTCTCGTCGCGCCCCCCGGCAGCTTGCACTGCGATGGTATAGACGCTGAGGAATTCCGAGGGGTGCGTTTTGCCGTCGTACTTCTCCGGTACGTCGGGCTTAAAATTCTTCATGCTGGGCCACTGGACGCGCCGCAGCTCGCGGGTGAACGCAGGGCAGCCTGCCGCGTACGGCAAGTCGCCTGGTTCACCGGGCGCGTGCGCGTCGACAGCGTTCCCAGCTCTCTGGTCTGATTGTCGCCGAGCTTCTCGGCGGCGCTCGATTCTTGTCCGAGCGTCTTCTTGTTGCCGGTCGTCGAGGACCTGGCGCTGGTCTCGACGGGCCCGCGGGTCCGACGAGGCTGTGGAGCCGTCGTCGGCGTTGTTCCGGCGGGGCGGCGTCTTCTGCTTCTGCGGCGGGGAGTGCACGCTCGTCGCACCCCCTGCGGTCTTGTCGCCATCGGCCTTCGTCTTCTCAGCTTGCCGCGGCCGCGAGGCCGACGGTTGCTGTGGAGAATCGTTGTTGGCGAAGGCGATCAGGCTCTGGATGGTGGCCCTCCAGTCTTCGGCCTTGTCTGCCGCTGGAGGGAAGTCGAGGAGCAGTTGCGCTCTTGCGAGCGCTTCTGCCGGAGTGGAGGGGAACGCGGGCGAGCGGTGCGAGGAGCGGGATACGCTCGGACTTCTAACGGCGTTAGAAGGAGCGGGGTCCCGCGCCGGCGCCTTCGCTTTGCTTGTGCCCGGACGGGGGTCCGGGGCGTCCCGCGAGCCTCCGGTTTGGCCTTGTCCCAGCAAGCGGATGCCACCTCCCGTGACATGGCGCTGCTGGGTCGTTGTGTGCTGAGAGGGACGCGGTGCGTCCACGGAGACCGAGGTTCTGTCGTCCGTTCTGTTCTTGGATCTAGTGGCGCCGTGAGTGTCCTCGCCGGCGGCCACTCTTCCGACGGCGTCTCCCCCGCCCACCGTTGGCTCCGGTGGCGGCGGGTGAGACGCAGACGGGCCTCCGACCTCCGAAGCCTTCTTCTTCGGGGCCATGGAGTTGTTGCTGGTGAAGTTGACGAATTCGGAGAGGTTGATGAAGAATGCGCCCGCGCGAACGCCGGATCAGGTTCGCACAACCTCGACGCCCCCTACCTGGCGCGCCAAAGATGTCGGGGGAAACTGTCCGCCACGAACACCTATGGGACCGGAGCCCCTTGTCTGTGCGGTACAAGGGCGGAGGGAGCACGAAGAGCAGATCGTAGCGAGCACGCGGGCAGTTTTACCCAGGTTCGGGCCGCGGTAGACGCGTAAAACCCTACTCCTGCTTGGTTGTGTATTAAGCTGAAGGGCTCGGGAGCTTGAAGAAGCAGCTACACCGAGCGTCTGAGTGATCTAGGTTCCGAACCCCCTCCACGTTGTGCATGGGCCTCCTTTTATAGTGCAAGGGGTCACCGACAGGTGTCAACGTAGGAGAAAGGGGTAAAAACGTAAAAGAGGTGGTAGTTGTAACAGTGCGGGAACAGTGGAGCTACAGTGCAGAACAGTGGTCTATACCTACTTTGACAGTGGGGGACAAGGGCATTTAATGCCCGTCGCCGTCGACCCCAAAAGCTCCCGCCCTCGCGTCTCCGTCTGCCACGGCGATGGATCCACCACCGTGGAGTGCCACCGTGTCCCCCAGGCTGCACAGCCATCCGCCACGCGTCCCTGGATAGGCCCCAGGGCGATGCGTGGGCCGATGAGCTGGAGCGCGGGCACACAGCGCAACCTTCCCGGCAAGCACCTTGCCGGGGCCTTAATCTTGCCGGGCCCGGGAGCTTGCCGCTCCCCGGGCCCTTGCCGGGGCGCATATAGCGCCGAGGCATGTCTTCTAGTCTTCCTGGCAAGCTCCTCTTGCCAGGGCCTTGTGCTAGTGGGGCAGTCTTGAGCCTGGTACGGCCTTCCCGGCAAGCTCCTCTTGCCGGGGTCTCGATCTTCTGTCTTGTATACTTTGTTTTTGGATGGCTTAATAAGGGGCAGAAACGTCTCCGGCGAGCACGCGGTAAACCCTGCCGCAGGAAGCTGCAACTGCCCGTGCACAAGTTGGGGTACTGAGGTACCCCTACCTTAGTACACCGACACTATGGGAAGGATCAATGATGTCCTTATTGTTGCAAATAGGAATTATGTGCTCGTAGATTTCATCGTTCTTGATATAGATATCAATCCTACATGTCATATTATTCTTGGTAGACCTTTCCTTAGAACTATTGGTGCAATTATTGATATGATGGAAGGAAATATTAGATTCCAATTTCCGTTAAGGAAAGGCATGTAACACTTTCCTAGAAAGAAAATCAAATTACCTTATGAATCTATTATGAGAGCCACTTATGGATTGCCTACCAAAGATGGCAATACCTGGATCTATTCTTGTATCATGCCTACCTAGGGGCGTTAAACGATAGAGCTTGTTGGGAGGCAACCCAATTTTATTTTATTTGCTTTTGCTTCTGTTTAGTAATAATTATTCCATCTAGCTCCTGTTTATATGTGGTTTTGTGTTTTAATTAGTGTTTGTGCCAAGTAGAACCTTTGGAAAGACTTGGGTGAAGTTTATGTGATCATGCTGTAAAAAACAGAAACTTTTGCACTCACGAGAATTGCTTCCATCTTTTACTGGAGATTGCTTTTAAGTTGATTCTTTTTGCAGATGATTAATAGACAAATTCCTCACGTCCACCAATTTATTTCAGAATTTTTAGAGTTATAGAAGTATTCGAAAGTTACAGATTGCTACAGACTGTTCTGTTTTTCACAGATTCTGTTTTTTGTGTGTTGTTTGCTTATTTTGATGAATCTATGAGTAGTATCGGGGGGGTATGAATCATAGAGAAGTTGGAATGAAGTAGGTTTAACACCAATGTAAATAAAGAATGAGTTCATTACAGTACCTTTGAGTGGTGGTTTGTTTTCTTATAATAACGGAGCTCACGAGATTTTCTGTTAAGTTTTGTGTTGTGAAGTTTTCAAGTTTTTGGGTAAGGATTTGATGGACTATGGAACAAATAGTGGCAAGAGCCTAAGCTTGGGGATGCCCTAGGCACCCCAAGGTAAAATTCAAGGACAAACAAAAGAGTAAGCTTGGGGATGCCCCGGGAAGGCATCCCCTCTTTCGTCTTCGTCTATCGGTAACTTTACTTGAGACTATACTTTTATTCACCACATAATATGTATTTTGCTTGGAGCGTCATGTATGATTTGAGTATTTGATTTTTAGTTAACCACAATCATCCTTGCTGGATACACCTTTTGAGAGAGATACACATGAATAGGAATTTATTAGAATACTCTATGTGCATCACTTATATCCCAGGAGTACAAAAGAGGAGCCACATAGAAATTATTGATCTCTCATGCTTCACTTATACTATTTTGAGAGTCCTTTAGAACAGCATGGTAATGTGTTTTGGTTATAAAATTAGTCCTAATATGATAGGCATCCAAGATGGGTATAGTAAAAACTTTCATATAAAGTGCATTGAATATTATGAGAAGTTTGATACTTGATGATTGTTTTGACATATGAGGATGGTGATATTAGATTCATGCAAGTAGAGTAGTTGTGACTTTGAGAAATACTTGTATTGAGGTTTGCAAGTCCCGTAGCATGCACGCATGGTAACCGTTGTGTGACAAATTTGAAGCATTAGGTATTTCATTGAGTGTCATCCTTTGTGTGGAGGTCTGGATCGCGCGATGGTTAACTCCTACCAACCCTTCCCATAGGAGCATGCATGTAGTACTTTGTTTTGTTGACTTGTAGATTTTTGCAATAAGTATGTGAGTTCTTTATGACTAATGTTGAGTCCATGGATTATACGCACTCTCACCCTTCCACCATTGCTAGTCTCTCTTGTACCGCGCAACTTTCGCCGGTACCATACACCCACCATATACCTTCCTCCATACCTACCTATCATGGCATTTCCATAGCCATTCCAAGATATATTGCCATGCAACTTTCCACCGTTCTGTTCATATGACATGCTTCATCATTGTCATATTGCCATGCATGATCATGTAGTTGACATAGTATTTGTGGCAAGGCCACCATGCATAATTTTCATACATGTCACTTTTGATTCATTGCACATCCCGGTACACCGCCGGAGGCATTCATATAGAGTCATACTTTGTTCTAGTATCGAGTTGTAATCAATGAGTTGTAAATCAATAAAAGTGTGATGATTATCATTATTAGAGCATTGTCCCAAAGAAAAAAAAAGAAAAAAAAAAGAAGAAAGGCCAAAGAAAAAAAGAAAGGCCCAAAAAAGAAAAGAAAATAAAAAGGAAAGTGAAAATAAAAAGGGACAATGCTACTATCTTTTTCCACACTTGTGCTAAAAAGTAGCACCATGATCTTCATGATAGAGAGTCTCTTGTTTTGTCACTTTCATATACTAGTGGGAATTTTCATTATAGAACTTGGCTTGTATATTCCAATGACGGGCTTCCTCAAATGCCCTAGGTCTTCGTGAGCAAGCAAGTTGGATGCACACCCACTTAGTTTCTTGCGTAGAGCTTTCATACATATATAGCTCTAGTGCATCCGTTGCATGGCAATCCCTACTCACTCACATTGATATCTATTGATGGGCATCTCCATAGCCCATTGATACGCCTAGTTGATGTGAGACCATCTTCCTCTTTTGTCTTCTCCACAACCACCATTCTATTCCACCTATAGTGCTCTGTCCATGGCTTGAAAAAGTTTGAAAAAATTGAAGTATGAAACAATTGCTTGGCTGAAACCGGGGTTGTGCATGATTTGAGTATTTTGTGTGACGAAGATGGAACATAGCCAAACTATTTGATTTTGTAGGGATGAACTTTCTTTGGCCATGTTATTTTGAGAAGACATAATTGCTTTGTTAGTATGCTTGAAGTATTATTATTATTATGTCAATATAGACTTTTGTCTTGAATCTTTCGGATCTGAATATTCATTCCACAATAAATAAAATTACATTGAGAATTATTATGGGTAGCATTCCACATCAAAAATTCTGTTTTTATCATTTACCTACTCGAGGACGAGCAGGAATTAAGCTTGGGGATGCTTGATACTTCTCCAACGTATCTATAATTTTTTATTGTTCCATGCTATTATATTATCTGTTTTGGATGTTTAATGGGCTTTATTATACACTTTTATATTATTTTTGGGACTAACCTATTAACCCAAGGCCCAGTGCAAATTGTTGTTTTTTTTGCCTATTTTAGTGTTTCGCAGAAAAGGAATATCAAACGGAGTCCAAATGGAATGAAACCTTCGGGAGAGTCATTTTTGGAACAATTGCAACACAGAAGACTAGGAGTACATGCCAAGAAGCAAAAGAGGCGGCCACGAGGGCAGGGGCGCGCCCAAGGGGGTAGGCGTGCCCCCACCCTTGTGTGGCCCTCGTGCCCCCCCGACGTGCCTCTTCCTCCTATATATACATACATACCCTGAAAACATAGGGGAGCACCACGAAACCCTAATTCCACCGCCGCAACCTTATATACCCGTGAGATCGCATCTTGGGGCTTGTTTCGGAGCCCCACTGGATGGGGAATCGATCACGGAGGGCTTCTACATCAACACCATAGCCTCTCCGATGAGTTGTGAGTAGTTTACCACAGACCTTTGTGTGATAGCCTGGCTTATTAGGGATGATAGACTACCCAAATCAATAAGGAATTCCTTCTTTTCTGGGAGACCATTCGGATAGAACTGCAAAGTTAAGCGTGCTCAGCTTGGAGTAGTTTCAGGATGGGTGACCGACCGGGAAGTTGCTCCCGGGTGTGCACGAGTGAGGACAAAGTGCGCAGAAAAGACTAGTATTAATATGTGGGGCCAGTCTAGATCCCGCAGGAGTAACGACCACCGGCGGGTGTGTCTGGGGCGTTACAAGTTGGTACCAGAGCCGACCGTCGCGGTTACACGGATGTTTGCGGACAGGTGCTCGGTCATGTTGTTCATGACATTTGTGACCCGTCGTGGCACACGACATGGCACATGTATCGGACTGGATGCATAGATGTTTGTGCCAAGAGGGAACGTTCCTATGGCCCAACGAGGACGTCGGTTCCTCTGAGTGGGGGTGTATGTGATAGCCTGGCTTATTAGGGATGATAGACTGCCCATATCAATAAGGAATTCCTTCTTTTTCGGGAGCCCATTCAGATAGAACTCCAAAGTTAAGCGTGTCCAGCTTGGAGTAGTTTCAGGATGGGTGACCGACCGGGAAGTTGCTCCCTGGTGCGCACGAGTGAGGACAAAGTGCGCAGAAAAGACAATTATTGTTATGTGGGGCCAGTCTAGATCCCGCCAAGAGTAACGACCACCGGCGGGTGTGTCCGGGGCGTTATACTTCGGGTACATAGTTATTAGCTAGATGGCTTCTTCTCTCTCTTTGGATCTGAATAAAAAGTTCTCCTCGGTCTTCTTGGAGATCTATTCGATGTAATTCTTTTTGCGGTGTGTGTTGGGGATCGTAGCAGAAATTCAAATAATTTCTACGCATCACCTAGATCTATCTATGGAGTTTACTAGCAACGAGAAGGGAGTTCATCTTCATACCTTTTAAGATCGCGATGCGGAAGCATTGCAAGAACGCAGTCGGTGGAGTCGTACACGAAGCGATTCAGATCGTGGCCGAATCCGATCTAAGCACCGAACAACGGTGCCTCCGTGTTCAACACACGTGCAGCCCGGTGACGTCTCCCGCGCCTTGATCTAGCAAGGAGAGAGGGAGAGGTTGGGGAAGACTCTATCCAGCAGCAGCACGACGGCATGGTGATGGTGGAGGAGCATGGCACTCTAGCAGGGCTTCGGCAAGCACTACGAGAGACTAGGAGGGAGAGGGATAGGGCTGCGCCGAGAGAGAGGAAAACTCATGTGTCTGGCAGCTCCAAAAACCCCACTATATATAGGGGGAGGGGAGGCGCTGCGCCCCCATCTAGGGTTCCCTCCCTATGTGGTGCAGCAGCCCCAGATTGGATCTGGGGGGGCAGAGGGAGGTGAGAAGGGGGCGCGCCTAGGGTGGGCCTTAAGGCCCATCTGCGCCTAGGGTTTGCCCCTCTCCTCTTGGCTGCGCCTTGGGCCTTGGTGGGAGGCGCACCAGCCCACCTAGGGGCTGGTCCCTTCCCACTCTTGGCCCACGCATGCCTCCGGGGCTGGTGGCCCCTCCCGGTGGACCCTCAGAACCCTTCCGGTGGTCCCGGTACATTATCGGTGATGCCCGAAACACTTCCGGTGGCCAAATCCTCACTTCCTATATATAATTCTTTACCTCCGGGCCGTCCCGGAACTCCTCGTGATGTCCGGGATCTCATCCGGGACTCCGTACAACATTCGGTAACCACGTACATACATTCCCTATAACCCTAGCGTCATCGAACCTTAAGTGTGTAGACCCTATGGGTTCGGGAATCATGCAGACATGACCGAGACATCTCTCCGGCTAAAAACCAATAGCGGGATCTAGATACCCATGTTGGCTCCCACATGTTCCACGACAATCTCATCAGATGAACCACGATGTCAAGGATTCAATCAATCCCGTATACGATTCCCTTTGTCTACCGGTATAGTACTTGCCCGAGATTTGATCGTCGGTATACCGATACCTTGTTCAATCTTGTTACCGGCAAGTCTCTTTACTCGTTCCGTAACACATCATCCTGTGACCAACCCCTTAGTCACATTGAGCTCATTACGATGATGTCTTACCGAGTGGGCCCAGAGATACCTCTCCGTCATACGGAGTGACAAATCCCAGTCTCGATTCGTGCCAACCCAACAGATACTTTCGCGGATACCCGTAGTGTACCTTTATAGCCACCCAGTTACGTTGTGACGTCTGGCACACCCAAAGTACTCCTACGGTATCCGGGAGTTGCACAATCTCATGGTCTAAGGAAAGGATACTTGATATTGTAAAAGCTTTAGCATACGAACTACATGATCTTGTGCTATGCTTACTATGGGGTCTTGTCCATCAAATCGTTCTCCTAATGATGTGATCCCATTATCAATGACATCCAATGTCCATGGTCAGGAAACCATAACCATCTATTGATCAACAAGCTAGTCAACTAGAGGCTCACTAGGGACATATAGTGTTCTATGTATTCACACATGCCTTACGATTTCCGGACAATACAATTATAGCATGAACAATAGATAATTATCATGAACATGGAAATATAATAATAACCATTTTATTATTGCCTCTAGGGCATATTTCCAACAGTGTGTTTGTCGAGATCCGATGAATTGCGGGCTTATGATCAAGATTATCTATGAACAATATTTGATTCTTCTCTGAAATCTTTTATGCATGATTTAAATATCTTTGCAAGTCTCTTTGAATTATCAGTTTGGTTAGGCCTACTAGATTGGTAGTTCTTGCAATGGGAGAAGTGCTTGGCTTTGGGTTCAATCTTGCGGTGCCCTTTCCCAGTGACAGCAAGGACAGCAAGGCATGTATTGTATTGTTGCCATCGAGGATAAAAAGATGGGGTTTATATCATATTGCTTGAGTTTATCCCTCTACATCATGTCATATTGCTTAAGGCATTACTCCGTTCTTAGGAACTTAATACTCTAGATGCATGCTGGATAGCGGTCGATGTGTGGAGTAATAGTAGTAGATGTAGAATCTTTTCGGTCTACTTGTCACGGACGTGATGCCTATATACAATGATCATGCCTAGATATTCTCATAACTATGCGCTTTTCTATCAATTGCTCAACAGTAATTTTTTCACCCATCGTAGAAATCTGCTATCTTGAGAGAAGCCACTAGTGAAACCTATGGCCCCCGGGTCTATCTTCATCATATTAATCTTCCATCAACTATTTATCTTTACTTTACTTTTGTTTTGCAATCTTTACTTTCAATCTACATATCATAAATACCAAAAATATTATCTTATCATCTCTATCAGATCTCACTTTTGCAAGTGGCCGTGAAGGGATTGACAACCCCTTTATCACGTTGGTTGCAAGGTTCTTATTTGTTTGTGTAGGTACGAGGGACTCGCGCGTGGTCTCCTACTGGATTGATACCTTCGTTCTCAAAAGCTGAGGGAAATACTTACGCTACTGTGCTGCATCACCCTTTCCTCTTCGAGGGAAAACAACGCAAGCTCAAGAAGTAGCACTCCCCAGTCCCAACCCGAGCGTAGGAGCGTACGGGAGCGTCGTCGTGGATCCTACGCGTCCTAGGTTCGCCGAGGCCACGGGTTCCCAAGCCGGGCATAGGTGCGTACTGGAGAAACGCCCACCTGGGCGAGGTCCTCATGCTTCTGGAGGAGGCGAACAAGCCGAGCCAAGCCATGAGGCGCCCGTGGCCAACACGGGATATCCTTCAATTGATCTATCTAGTGTTTTTTCTATGTATCTGTGTCATTAACCCATTGTCTAGAGTGTGTTTTCACGATTGATTTCCGTCGATCATCTATGAAGTGTGACCTTTCATGCTTGAATTCTACAATATCCACTGATCAATTTCATGTTTTTTAGTGAACCTCGACAAATTCATGGAAAATGTATTTAATTTTGCTCATCTGATTCGCTTTGCTGCATCATTAGTATGTGTGCCAAGACTCCAAATTCAAACCTATAGCCTATTATAAACCCTAGTTTTTTAATCAAGTTTAAACATTTCAGTTCCGTTTTTGGGTTGGAATTTATCAGTGCCATGTAAGAGTGGAAATTGCTCATCATGTGTTTCTTAATGAATATTGTGCCAATAGCTATTAAACCTTCGATATGCTGGAGGGCGATGAGGTGGCATGGAGCTAAACATAGGTTGAAGATTCTGTCATGGGTTCCTTAGAGAAGATGGAACAAATGGAGATCCAACTGTTGAAGACACCGATGGACAAGAACATTTAGAAGTTGTTCGCCTAATGGGTTGGTGAGAACAAGAATACATAACATCATCAGAGAGACCTGCACATCTCGCAGTTGGAGGCAGTATGTCCCTTTTTATTTAGCACAACTCATATGTCTCTTCCTACCAGGGAGCGAAGAGCCCAGCTTTGAATTAACAAAGCCATCAACCGGCTAGGATTACATCTCGACATAACAACCACACAACGCACCAAGAAAAAGAAAAAACGGCAAGATACAATGATGCTAGGGAGCATCTCACACACCTAGCAAACAACAAGCTCAAGAAGACTGACAATGAGCACCTAGCTTGGGGATGACAAGGCTCTCTTGTACACACGAAGTCTAGTAATAGGAGAATGCCAGCGCAGAAGAAGAAGAACAGGCGCCGCCAAGCAGGCCAGTTGTTGCCAAAACACCAGGGCCCCAGCGAAATACATTACCATCCAGATCCATCGTCGAAGAAGGCCCCTGCCTCATCGCCTGGCTCGAAAGGCGCCGTACCGTCGACAAATGGACATGTTCATCCTAGAACCTGGATGGACGTCATTGTTGGAGACCATAGGAGCGGAACCAGGCAGTCATGTCTTGTCGCCAACTTCTCGCCTGGCGCAGAACATCACCGAATCCAGAGACCCGAGCACACAAAAGACAGGCCGCTTGGATGAACCAAAGTGCAACATCCAGGACCAAGATCAAAATTTTAAGCTTTGGCTCTTCGGCTCGCTGTGGTGAGACCAATTGAAGGGATCCCTATCCCCTCCTGTCCAGGAACCACGGGCACCGGACAGGGGCACTACAGGAGCGCGGAGAGCACCCAACCATCATGCTCCCTCACCAGGGAGGGCACCGCCACCACTGGAGAAACACTCTCACCACCGACACCCACCACACACATCTCAGCGAAGTCCAACAACCATCCTTCTTCCCTAAGCAGTGCCTTCAGGAAGGATACGGCGCCAAGGGCGTCGCTGCCGCCCAACAAAGTTGGGGTTTTCACCCGGGAAGCCAAGGGGAAGGGGACGGGGGAAATATACCTGACGGCGCCTCCAGGTGAAGGAACTATGCCCTAGAGGCAATAATAAAGTTGTTATTTGTATTTCCTTATGTCATGATAAATGTTTATTATTCATGCTAGAATTGTATTAACCGGAAACTTAGTACATGTGTGAATACATAGACAAAAGAGAGTGTCCCTAGTATGCCTCTACTAGACTAGCTCATTGATCAAAGATGGTTATGTTTCCTAGCCATAGACATAAGTTGTCATTGGATCAATGGGATCACATCATTAGGAGAATGATGTGATGGACAAGACCCATCCGTTAGCTTAGCAACTTGATCGTTTAGTTTTACTGCTATTGCTTTCTTCATGACTTATACATGTTCCTATGACTATGAGATTATGCAACTCCCGAATACCGGAGGAACACCTTGTGTTCTATCAAACATCAAAACATAACTGGGTGATTATAAAGATGCTCTATAGGTGTCTCCGAAGGTGTCGGTGGTGTTGGCATAGATCAAGAATAGGATTTGTCACTACGAGTGTCGGAGAGGTATCTCTGGGCCCTCTCGGTAATACACATCATAATAAGCCTTGCAAGCAAATGATTAATGAGTTAGTCACGAGATGATGTATTACGGAACGAGTAAAGAGACTTGCCGGTAACGAGATTGAACTAGGTATTGAGATACTGACGATCGGATCTCGGGCAAGTAACATACTAATGACAACGGGAACAACGTTTGTTGTTATGCGGTTTGACTGATAAAGATCTTTATAGAATATGTAGGAACAAATATGAGCATCGAGGTTCCGCTATTGGTTATTGACCGGAGATGAGTCTCGGTCATGTCTACATAGTTCTCGAACCCGTAGGGTCCGCATGCTTAATGTTCGATGATGATTGGTATTATGAGTTTATGAGTTTTGATGTACCGAAGGTAGTTCGGAGTCTCAGATGAGATCACAGACATGATGAGGAGTCTCGGAATGTCCGAGACATAAAGATTGATATATTGGACGACTATATTCAGACGCCGGAAGTGTTCCGGGTGTTATCGAAGAAAACCGGAGTGCCGGAGGGGTTACCGGAACCCCCCTGATGACCCATAATTGTAGGGGATCTATCGTAGTCCTTTCAATAAGTAAGAGTGTCGAACCCAATGAGGAGAAGAAGGAAATGATATGCAGTTTTTAGTAAGGTATTCTCTGCAAGCACTGAAATTATCGGTAACAGATAGTTTTGTGATAAGGTAATTGCTAACAAGTGACTAATAGTAAAAGTAAATAAGGTGCAACAAGATGCCCCAATCATTTTTGTAGCAAAGGACAAGCATGGACAAACTTTTATATGAAGGAAAGCGCCCCCGAGGACACATGGGAATTATCGCAAGCTAGTTTTCATCACGTTCATATGATTCACGTTCGTTACTTTCATAATTTGGTATGTGGGTGGACCGGTGCTTGGGTGCTGCCCTTACTTGGACAAGCATCCCACCTATGATTAACCTCTATTGCAAGTATCCGCAACTACAAAAGAAGTATTAAGGTAAACCTAACCATAGCATGAAAAATATGGATAAAAACAGCCCCTTACGAAGCAACACATAAACTAGGGTTTAAGCTTCTGTCACTCTAGCAACCCATCATCTACATATTACTTCCCAATGCCTTCCTCTAGGCCCAAACAATGGCGAAGTATCATGTAGTCGACGTTCACATGACACCACTAGAGGAAAGACAACATACATCTCATGAAAATATTGAACGAATACCAAATTCACATGACTACTTATAGCAAGACTTCTCCCATGTCCTCAGGAAAAAATGTAACTACTCACAAAGCATATTCATGTTCATAATCAGAGGAGTATTAATATGCATAATGGATCTGAACATATGATCTTCCACCAAGTAAACCAACTAACATCAACTACAAGGAGTAATCAATACTACTAGCAACTTACAGGTACCAATCTGAGGTTTTGGTACAAAGATTGGATACAAGAGATGAACTAGGGTTTGAGAGGAGATGATGCTGGTGAAGATGTCGATTAAGATAACCCTCCCCAAGATGGGAGAGTTGTTGGTGATGACGGCGGTGACGATCTCCCCCTCCCGGGGGGAAGTATCCCCGGTAGAACAGCTCCGCCGGAGCCCTAGATTGGTTCCGCCAAGGTTCCGCCTCGAGACGGCGGCGTTTGGTCCTGAAAGCCTCCTTATGATTTTTCCAGGTGAAAAAGCCTCATATAGGAGAAGATGGGCATCGGGGAGTCACCAGGTGGCCCACGAGGCAGGGGGCGCGCCCAGGGGGGCGCACCCCCTACCCTCATCGACAGGTGGTGGCCCCCCTGGCATATCTCTTTCGCCAGATATTTTTTGTATTTTCTAAAACAGTGTTCTGTGGAGTTTCGGGGCTTTTTGAGTTGTGCAGAATAGGTCTCTAATGTTTGCTCCATTTCCAGCCCAGAATTCCAGCTACCGGCATTCTCCATCTTCATGTAAATCTTGTAAAATAAGAGAGAAAAGGCATAAGTATTGTGACATAACGTGTAATAACAGCCCATAGTGCAATAAATATCAACATAAAAGCATGATGCAAAATGGACGTATCAACTCCCCCAAGCTTAGACCTCGCTTTTTCTCAAGCGAAAGCCGATATCGAAAAATATGTCCACATGCTTAGAGATAGAGGTGTCGATAAAATTAAAATATGGACATGAGGGCATCATGATCAAACTTATAGCAGCAACACATATATATATTGTCATATGATTCTTATGCTAAAGTAACAATCTATCCACAATGTCAAGTATGAATCAGAAACTTCATTGAGAACTGACAAACTGTGATCTCAGTCATTGAAGCAATTGCAATTTATCGTAACATAGGAAAGAGTCAATATAAGAGCTTTTCAGCAAGTCCACATACTCAACTGTACTTTAGCCTTTCACAATTCCTCACACTCATGCAATACTTATGGGTATGGAGTTTTAGTCGGACACAGAGAAAGATAGGGGCTTATGGTATTGCCACCCAATCTTTTACCTCAAGGGTAATGTCAACAGTAATAGATTGTGATAAATTACATCCAAGTGGGTATATATGTCAGGATCTTTCCAACACAATGTACTTGCCAAAGGATAAATTGTAAAAAGGAGAGGTGAAGATCACCTTGACTCTTATAGGTAAGAGTAATAGATAGGCCCTTCGCAGAGGGAAACGGAGGTTGTCATGTGCTTTTATGGTTGGATGTACAAAATCTAAGCGCAAAAGAACGTCACTTTATATTGCCACTTGTGATAGGGACCTTTATTATGCATTCCGTCGCTTTTATTACTTCCATATCACGAGATCATATAAAACTTATTTTCTCCACACTAATAGATCATACATGTTTTTAGAGAGTTGCAACAATGACAACTTACTTGAAGTATCTTACTCAATCCATAGGTAGGTATGGTGGACTCTCATGGCAAAACTGGGTTTGAGGATGTATGGAAGCACAAGTAGTATCTCTACTTGGTGCGAGGAGTTTTGGCTAGCATGAGGGGGAAAGGCAAGCTCAACATGTTGGATGATCCATGACAATATACTTTATTTAGGATATAAGAAAACATAACTCATTATGTTGTCTTCCTTGTCCAACATCAACTCTTTAGCATGTCATATTTTAATGAGTGCTCACAATTATAGAAGATGTCCAAGATAATATATTTGTATGTGAGAACCTCTCTTTCTTTATTACTTCCTATTAATTGCAACGATGACCAAAACTAGATTTGTCAACTCTCAACAACTTTTATTCATCATACTCTTTATATGTGAAGTCCTTACCTTCCATAAAATCAATATGATCTCTTGATACCTTTTGTATATTTTCTTTAATTCTCTCATGATCATAACGATAAAATCAAGCCCTTGACTCAACACTAATCTTTATTATATATAGCTCACGGACTCGATTACAAAGGTAAAGATCAAAAATCAAAAGCTCACAACTAGATCATACTAAACTTTATTCTACTAGATCAAGGTATTACCAAAATGATCGAACTAAGAAAAATAGCAAAGATAGGAGTGTGATGGTGATACGAAACTGGGGCACCTCCCCCAAGATTGGCAGTTGCCAAGGGGAGTGCCCATACCCATATGATTATGTCTCCTTCTTCGGAGGTGGTGATGAAGTTGTCGATTATGTAGGCTTGTCGTCCATCTTCCAAGGCATGGGCTCACCATCGTAGAAGGATGATCCACAGTCTCCAGGATCCTCAAATATGCAGCCAAACTCATCTTCTTGAATCTATATTCATACTCACAGTTTTGGTTTTGCAGGTCATAGATCTGGGCTTGGAGGTGCTCGATTTTCTATTGTAGCTTGGATATGGCTTCCCCAACGATCTTGGCGTCCAGCTTGTGGTTGTTGGCGAGCTCCGTGATCATCATGTGTTTGGCGTTGAGTCCTCGTTCCACCATACCTTGGCACTTGAAAACTTGCTGCTCCATTGCTTCGAGTCTTGTCTCCATGCCTCCGGTACTCCTTGGTCCCTCAATATCGCGGATGTGAAGCACCCCCTCACGCACCTCGATGGTTTGAGGGTGTTGCAGCACCTCCACGAGGTAGGGGTTGATGACCTTCTCGAAGAACTTGTCCTTGGGGGTGCTGGAAGACGTCATGATGATCTAGATCTGTTAGAAACAACAGCTCGAAACGAAAATAGAGGATTTTTGCGTAATACGATGGTCAAAACCTTCGGGGGAATATATAGTGAATTTTTACCGACCAAAAGAAGTAACGTGCAAGAAATCGGAGTCCGGGAAGCACACGAGGTTCCCACGAGGTAGGGGGCCGCGCCCGGGGGGTAGGGCGCGCCCACTACCCTTGTGGACGCCTCGTGTCCTTTCCGGACTGCTTCTTATTTTTCTATTTTTCTAAATATTCCAAAACGGTGAAAAATTGCCATTAGAACTGTTTTGGAGTCGGTTTACTTACCGTACCACATACCTCTTCCTTTTCGGGGTCTGAATCATTCGGGAAAGTGTCCCTTATGTATTCCTCCGGGGTTACAGTCTCAATAACATTGGTTTCAACATTTATAGGATTACCTGAGATATAATTTTTGATTCTTTGACCGTTCACCACCTTCGGATTTGTGCCTTCGAAGTTGTTGATTTTTATGGCACCGGAACGATAGACCTCCTAGATAACGTAAGGACCTTCCCATTTAGAGAGAAGTTTTCCTGCAAAAAATCTTAAATGAGAGTTGTATAGCAAGACATAAGCACCTACGTTAAACTCACGCTTTTGTATCATTTTGTGATGCCATCTTTTAACTTTTTTTTAAACAACTTGGCATTCTCATGGGCTTGGGGTTCTCCATTCATCAAGCGAGCTAATGTCAAATAACCTCTTCTCACCGGCAAGTTTGAAATCATAATTGAGCTCTTTAATAGCCCAATATGCCTTATGTTCTAGGTCAAGAGGTAAGTGACATGCTTTTCCATAAACCATATTATATGGAGACATACCCATAGGATTCTTGTATGTAGTTCTATAGGCCCATAATGCATCATCAAGTTTCTTGGACCAATTCTTTCTACACCTATTAACAGTCTTTTGCAAAATTAATTTCAGCTCTCTGTTACTTAATTCTACTTGACCACTAGACTGTGGGTGGTAAGGGGGTGCAATTCTATGATTAACATCATACTTAGCAAGCATTTTACGGAAAGCACCATGAATAAAGTGTGAACCACCATAAGTCATTAAGTATCTAGGGACTCCAAACCTCGGAAAAATAACTTCTTTAAGCAACTTAATAGATGTGTTGTGATCAGCACTACTAGTTGGAATAGCTTCTACCCACTTAGTAACGTAATCAACAGCAACTAAAATATGTGTATACCCATTAGAGGAAGGAAACGGTCCCAAATAATCAAAGCCCCAGACATCAAATGGTTCAATAACAAGTGAATAATTCATAGGCATTTCTTGACGTCTTCTAATATTACCAATTCTTTGACATTCATCACAAGATAAGACAAACTTATGAGCATCCTTGAAGAGAGTAGGCCAATAAAAACCGGATTGAAGTACCTTGTGTGTAGTTCTATCTCCAGCGTGGTGTCCTCCATAAGCCACGGAGTGACACTTGCGTAGCATATGTTCCTGTTCATGCTCAGGTACACAACGTCTAATAATACCATCTACTCCTTCTTTATAAAGGTGTGGATCATCCCAGTAGTAATGTCTTAAATCATAGAACAACTTTTTCTTTTGCTGGTATGTGAAACTAGGTGGTATAAACTTAGCAACAATGTAATTAGCATAATCAGCATACCATGGAGCAGTACGAGAAGCATTTATACCAGCTAATTGTTCATTTGGAAAGCTACATCAATAGGTAGTGGGTCATCAAGAATATTCTCTAATCTAGACAAGTTGTCTGCAACGGGGTTCTCAGCTCCCTTTCTATCAGTAATATGCAAATCAAATTCTTGTAGCAGGAGAACCCATCTAATAAGTCTAGTTTAGCATCTTTCTTTTCCATAAGGTATTTAATAGCATCATGATCAGTGTGAATAGTTACTTTAGAATCAAGAATATAAGGTCTAAACTTATCACAAGCAAATACGACTGCTAAAAACTCATTCTCAGTAGTAGCATAATTTCTCTGGGCACTTTATAGAGTTTTACTAGCATATGGGATAACATTCAATTTCTTATCAACTCTTTGTCCTAGAACAGCACCTACAGCATAATCACTAGCATCGCACATAATTTCAAAGGGTAAATACGAGTTAGGAGGCTGGACAATAGGTGCATATATCAATGCTTTCTTAAGTATTTCAAATGCTTCTACACAGTCATCATCAAAGACAAAAGGAACATCTTTTTGTAAGAGATTAGTCAGAGGCCTAGAGATTTTGGAGAAGTCCTTAATGAACCTCCTATAAAACCCGGCATGACCAAGGAAACTTCTTGTACCTTTGATGTCCTTGGGACACGTCATCTTTTCAATAGCATCGACTTTAGCCTTGTCAACTTCAATACCTCTCTTAGAAATTTTATGCCCCAAGACAATGACTTCATTAACCATAAAGTGGCACTTTTCCCAATTCAATACAAGATTAGTTTCTTTACATCTGTACAAAACTCGATCAAGGTTGCTCAAGCAATCATCAAAAGAAGTTTCGTCAACGGATAAATCATCCATGAAAACCTCAACAATCTTTTCACAAAAATCAGAGAATATAGCCATCATGCATATTTGAAAGATAGCAGGTGCATTACATAAACCAAAAGGCATACGTCTATAAGCAAAGGTACCGAAAGGACAAGTAAAAGTGGTTTTTTCTTGATCCCCTTTTAACACAGGTATTTAAGAGAAACCAGAATAACCGTCTAGAAAGCAAAGTTGAGTATGTTTGGATAACCTTTCTAGCATTTGATCAATAAAAGGCAAAGGGTAATGATCTGTCACACCCTGATTTTCATGCCACAACACTTAAGCTAATAATCATGCTAAATGTGGTTTGGCAAAAACTTTTGAGTGTTTTTGACCTTGCTTGATTGGTTTTCTGTTTGCTGTTTGCAAGTGCTCTAAAAATCAAATAAATCATCCAACTCTTATACTTCATCTCCTTGATCCAAAACCTTTTCCCAATGATCATGCCATGTGTATAGAATAGTATAGTATTTTCTTATAATAATAATTTGGCCAAATAGTATTTTCTAAAATTAGTTTTCCAAAAACCCCTGAATTGAGGTTTGTACTGCAAGTACTTGATTTGGGGTGTGAAAAATCTTTCAAAAAGTATATTTGACTCCTATTAGGTATAGGACTCCCTTAAACCACAAAACTATAATTTTAAAAGTTATTTTTATATTTTATTTAAAGGCTTTTTCTTTAGGCCAGAAATGGTGTTTAATAGGTTAAAATTATTTAACTGTTTCAAAAATATTTTTCAAACTTCAGGGAAGCTCATAGGACATATATTGTCCATATATAATAGTTTCAACACATGGTCATGTTCAAAATATTGGACAAATCCTTCAAAAACACATTTTGGATATTTCAAGCTTTTGAAATATTTACAAAACAAATATTCTCTAAAAATTCCAGGAAAATTCTATCATGTCAAATATGATATGTTTGATGATCTTACAAAGCATCATGCCTTGAAGATCAAGAAAACATCATCAAATCCCCTCAAAACCATTTTTGTCCATTTTGAAGTTTGAGCAACTTTACATTGCCAAACTTGTCGAAATGCTCTCAAACTTGGTGCACATGCTAAAATGGTTTAATTAAGCATCTAGAACAAATGGAACAAGTACTGAAGACGGATAACTTGACCAAAGTGCCCCAACACCCTTTCTTACCAGATCCAAATTTGAACAACTCTACATTGCCAACTTTTTACTTGTGACCTTAACTTTTGTGGACATATGCACAACCCGAAATGATGACACTACACCAAGTGGTGCATCAAGGAGGGATGATTTGCATGACTAAATCTTGGAAAGTCCACTTCTGTTGATTTCTAGGGTTCACCAAAGTTGCATTAGCAACTTTGCCAAAATAAGCTCAAACTTGGTGGAACAACCTATTTCTACATGCCATTTCATCCTGTTAAGTCTCATGTCAATTGGACTTCATTTACTTGCCCAAACTTACATCAAACACCTTATGCTATTTTACCAAAACCTATGTTTTGACCCCTTCCACTATTCCCCCTTGCCTTAAGTTTTTACCACAACTACTCCTAGTCACCTTCTACCTCCAGCAACCCCCCCCCCCATGCCCTCAGCTCAATCATTGGAGGGGGTAAAAACCCCATATACCTCTCTGTTTTCACCATGGCAGAACTTCCCTCTTCTCCTCCTCTTACTATTACACTTGATTTACAACCTAAGCTACCAAAGGGCATCTCCAGACCAGCTAGAAGCTAATGGACAAGTTGGCCACATCCAGAACGCGTGGGGACATGGCCATGCCGGCCATACGGGCGCTCTCGAGCGCGCTATAGTGTGATCCCGCACTGTAGTCGCGTCCTGCCCGACGCACCCGACCACCTAGGGCGTTGTGATTGTGTCCTCCGAGGCCGCCTCGGCGTCCGGGACACGCAAGACGGTCGGCCCCCTCCTCCTTCTCTCTCCGGTGACCTCTGCCACGCGTGCCGAGCGCCGCTCGCGTTCACCACTCCCTGGCCACGCTGCTGGCATGCCTCTGACCTCGCCCCGCGCTCATTTCCCTTCCCCCGAGTCCTAAACCTCGCCTAGGATGGCCGTAGACACGAGCCAGAGCACCGTTTTGGCCTCTTGCTTCGCCTAGGTTGTGGCCATGGACGTCGTCCGCGGTGCACCGCTACCCCGCTGCATAGGGCAATCCCTGGCCTCTCTGTTGACGCGCGGCACCACATGCACCTCCCCATAGACCCCCAAGGCCAATCCACTCCCCCTCTCATTCCTTCTTCCTCCTCGTCTGCCACCATTGCCGCCTCGGGCCCCTGCTCAAATTCAGGAGCCCCGGCCTCTCCCTCTCCATCTAACCATCACCAGAGCCCCTCACGCTCTCCCTTGAGCCTCCCCGTGCTTCGTCCTATCCTCCCTGTGGCCGTGGCGCCGTGTCCATCCTCGCCATCATCGGTCGTCGCCGCATCCGAAGCCCTGCTCGCCACCATCTTCCCTGGAGGAAGCCGAGCCCCCAGGAGGATGCGCCTCGTCGCCCTGTTCGCTCCGGTGGCTCGTTGGAGGCAGACCAAGTCACCGGGACGAGCGCCGGCGGGTGCTCGGCCTTGCCTCCTCTGCCTCTCCCCTGCTCGAGTGGGAGGAAGGGGAAGAGCCTGCCATGCGGGCCCCGCCTGATAGCGACCAGCCGATCCGGCCCAGCGTTTAAGTGGAAACGCACCCGTTGGTTCCCGCCTCCGTGCAGCAAAGACGCCCAGCCAGAAGCCGTTTTCGACGTCGCCGCTGTTGCCCCGTGCGGCCGCGCAGTTGGGCCGGCCCACTCCTATCTTCCGCCCGGTGCGTTGTATAAGGGTATGAACCTTTCCCTTCTCTTTTTCTTTTTCTGTAAACTAGTAAAATCCATACACAATTAATTTGAACTCCAAATTTGGTGGTTCAAATTTCTAGAGACTCCATAAATCATGCTCTATCACATGGTGCTATTTGCACATTTTTCCAGAAACATTTTCTTCACACATATTTATAAAAATGCTATTTTTTCATTTCTGTGATGCGCTTTAGAAAATCATAGAGATCTCATAATTGATCCAAAGTCATTGATTCAAATTTCTAGGCACTTCTAAGATCCTAACCTAGTTTATGAACATTTTTCCCAATGCTTTCTGTGCCACAACAAATATTATTCTATTTACCCATGTATAGCCAACTTTGCAAAATCATAGGAAAATCATTTGAACTCCAAATCCAGTGAAACCAATTCCCAGATGCTTCTAAAATCCTGCTTTGTTAAATAGGTGCCTCTGCTCATTTTTCAAAATAATGTTTCTGTGCACCTCTTGCAAATCCAATAATCCCTTGATCTAACCATGTTGAAATGTTCAGAAATACCCACAGATCCAATTCCAATAAAACCACTCTGGTTATTTTTCATATAACCAGAGGTATCCTAGAAAAGTCCAACTCATATTTTTAGAGCACTTATATTTTTGCCTTGTTGTGTTGCTTATTATGATTGTTTCCGTCGTTACTTGACAAAATAGACGGAGTACTTGGAGATGGACCAGAAGGTTTGAAGACTCTGAAGGACAAGGCAAGCAGCCCTTTGACCATGTTGAACCCTTTTATGACATGAAAGCATTTTCATCGTTTCATCGAGTGCATGATATATCTTGAGTAGCAACCTTGCTAGGCTTGCCTCGGTTGCATACCCCGTTGATACTTGCATTGTACACAACTCTATTATGTTTAGACTTGTGTTGGTTGGTTGAAGAAATATGCTATAGTAGTTGGCTACGCAAAATGGGTCAGGGTTATGCATTGAAAGAAACAAGTGTGGTTTGACATACTTGCAAATGACCCAGTGGGTGCCACTAATGCCCCTGGGAGATGATCAGGAACTAGGGCAATACTTGGTGGAGAACTAGTGTACCGAGTCTTGATAAAAGTGTTGTTTACATACATGGATTAGATTTAAGATTTGTCGACCGTCCCAACCAAACATGCGCAACCACTCTACCCTTATATGGGAAAGGGCATTATTGATTACCTAGGCCGATACTAGCATGGTGCCCGCATTACTAGTGACGGGGATGACATGAGGTCACTCTTGGGACGGGGTCGTCCTTGGATAGGCGTCCATGACTGTTTTCACAGGGCACCGGACACACCGTTGGTACCCCGTGCCAGTGGTATGTGATGAATATGGGAGCGAGGCTCCATAATTTTAAGATGTGAAATGTTGGGCACGGGGGTTGCTACCAATCGAGTGGACTCCATGTTAGTGTCGTCTAGGGAAAGATAGTGATCGGGTGCTTACCCCGGGTACTTGAGGTACCGCGGGTCGTGGATGACACGGAAGTTCCCCGGATCTTGTGGGTAAAGTGTACAACCTCTGCAGAGTGTAAAACTATTCGAATAGCCATGTCCACGGTCAAGGACAGTTGGGTGGTGCTGCTTAGACTATGTACATAAGTTTCTGGAAAACAAAACGGTTTGGGTAAATCTGTTGACGTGATTTGTCAGGAAGTCACTATGAGCTTGAGCATGAGTTGTTCATAACTCTTTCTCGATACTGATGTCTATAACCTCCTGATACTTGTTGCAAACGCATGCATGTCCTTGATATATGTTGATCATACTTGCATATGAAAAACTAGCTTTAAGCAAAAATGCCAAATTAGTAGTAGAGCCCTGCATAATTATTCTGTCATCACACTTGGGTTTCTTGCGAGTACATTCAAAGTACTCATTGGCTTGCCACTGGTTATTCTATTGGCCAGGCATGAAAGAACAGGATATGATGAAGATTTCTTGGTGACGAACATGCGAGCTAGGACGCTTCCCAGTCAGAATGCCTGTAGGGTTAAGGCAGATGGCATGGGTCCAAGTTGTTATTGAAGATTCCCACTGCAATGATATACTCAAGACTTGACCATAATGGTCGCAATTGTGTAATACGGTATGTATGGATGTAAGACTCTTGATATTCAGCTTATGTGTGTTCAGTGAGCATTGATCTCTGGGATCACTGTACACGTGCATTTAGTGATCACGACTTATGAGTCGGGGTCCCCACATGATCTTTCTTAGTGGCTTTATTTAATTTGCGGAAATCAATTACCATCCTATAACCGGTAACAATTCTTTGTGGGGTCAATTCATCTTTATCATTAGGAACTACAGTAATACCTCCCTTCTTAGGGACACAATGGACAAGACTTACCCACTAGCTATCACCAACTGGATAAATTATACATGCCTCTAGGAGCTTTAGTATTTCCTTCCTTACCACTTCTTTCATCTTAGGATTTAACCATCATTGATGATCGATAACCGGTTTCGCGTCCTCTTCCAACTTTATCTTGTGTTGGCATAGAGTGGGACTAATGCCCTTAAGATCATCAAGAGTATATCCAATAGCAGCACGGTGCTTCTTCAGAGTTTTCAATATTTTTTCTTCATCCTGCTCTGAAAGGTTAGCACTAATAATAACATGATATATTTTCTTTTCATTGAGATAAACATACTTAAGAGTATCAGGTAATGGTTTCAGTTCAAACACGGGATCACCCTTGGGTGGGGGAGGCTCCCCTAAAATTTCAACAGGCAAGTTGCTTTTCAATAAGGGTCCCTGTTTAAAGAATATTTCATCTATTCCCTTCTCTCATTCATATACATATCAATTTCATGGTCTAGCAAATATTGTTCTAAAGGATCATTAGGAGGCACAACAATAGAAGCAAGACCAATAATTTCATCCTTATTAGGCAATCTTTATCATGGGGTTGTCTACGAAATTTAGCAAAGTTAAAATCATGAGACATATCTCCTAATCCAACAGTAACAATATCCTTTTCGCAGTCTATCTTAGCATTAACAGTGTTCAAGAAGGGTCTACCGAATATAATGGGGAAGAAATCACCTTGTGGGGAACCAAGAACAACAAAATCAATAGGGTATTTAACTTTCCCACAGAAGACTTCAACGTCTCTAACAATCCCAATTGGTGAAATAGTGTCTCTATTAGCAAGCTTAATAGTAACATCAATACCTTCTAACTCAGCAGGTGCAATATCGTGCATAATTTCTTTATATAAGGAATGGGGTATTGCACTAACACTAGCACCCATGTCACATAGGCCATGATAGCAATGATCTCCTATTTTAACAGAAATAATAGGCACACCTACAATGGGTCTATGTTTATTCTTGGTATCGGGCCTAGCAATTCTAGCAGCTTCATCACAGAGGTAAATAACATGCCCCTCAATATCATCGACCAAGAGATCCTTAACCATAGCAACACTAGGTTCAACTTTAATATGCTCAGAGGGTGTAGGTGTTCTAGTATTACTCTTACGAACCATAGTTGAAGCTTTAGTATGATCCTTTATTCTAACAGGGAAGGGTGGTTTCTCAATATAAGCAGTAGGAACAATAGGATCAACATTATAAGTGATAGTCTTTTCTTTAACTTTAAAAGGTTCAACTACTTTTACTTCAAAGGGAGGATGATATTTAAACCACTTCTCCTTAGGGAGATCAACATGAGTAGCAAATGATTCACAGAAAGAAGCTACTATCTCAGAGTCAAGTCCATATTTAGTGCTAAATTCACGGAAAACATCGGTATCCACAAAAGATTTAACACAATCAAACTTAGGGGTCATACCTGACTCCTTACCTTCGTCGAGATCCCAATCTTCAGAGTTGCGTTTAATTCTTTCCAATAAATCCCATTTGAATTCAATAGTCTTCATCATAAAAGAACCAGTACAAGAATTATCGAGCATGGAACAATTACAGAGAGAAAGTCGAGCATAAAAGTTTTGAATGATCATTTTTCTTGAGAGCTCATGATTGGGACATGAATATAACATTGAATTAAGCCTCCCCAAGCTTGATCAATACTTTCTCCTTCGCGAGGCCAAAAATTATAAATATAATTACGATCACAATGAACCTGATGCATAGGGTATAGAACTTCTGATGAAATTTCAACTTCAATCGATTATAGTTCCATGATCCAATATCATCGCATAGCCTAAACCATGTCAGTGCATCTCCCTTCAAATATAAAGGGAAGACCTTCTTCGTGATAATATCCTCGGGCATACCTACAAGCTTAAATAATCCACAAACTTCATCCACATAGATTAGGTGCAAATCGGGATGTAGTATTCCATCTCCTGCAAAGGGATTAGCTAGAAGTTTCTCTATCATACCCAAAGGAATTTCAAAGCAAACATTTTCAGTAGGTTCAGTAGGTTGAGGACCAACTCTTTGCTCTACTGGTCAGGGTGAAGATACCCCGAACAAGCCCCTCAAAGGATTATGAGCCATAGTAACAAGTGACAGTAAATTTCAGCACACTATATAATTTTTTCCTTACCAAATTCCACTTACCAAAGGCGCTTCACTCCCAGGCAACGGTGCCAGAAAAGAGTCTTGATCACCCACAAGTGTAGGGGATCTATCGTAGTCCTTTCGATAAGTAAGAGTGTCGAACCCAACGAGGAGCAGAAGGAAATGATAGGCAGTTTTCAGTAAGGTATTCTCTGCAAGCACTGAAATTATCGGTAACAAATAGTTTTGTGATAAGGTAATTGCTAACAAGTGACTAATAGTAAAAGTAAATAAGGTGCAGCAAGATGACCCAATCCTTTTTGTAGCAAATGACAAGCCTGGACAAACTCTTATATGAAGGAAAGCACACCCGAGGACACATGGGAATTATCGTCAAGCTAGTTTTCATCACGTTCATATGATTCGCGTTCGTTACTTTGATAATTTGGTATGTGGGTGGACCAGTGCTTGGGTAGTGCCCTTACTTGGACAAGCATCCTACTTATGATTAACCTCTATTGCAAGCATCCGCAACTACAAAAGAAGTATTAAGGTAAACCTAACCATAGCATGAAACATATGGATCCAAAACAACCCCTTACAAAGCAATGCATAAACTAGGGTTTAAGCTTCTGTCACTCTAGCAACCTGTCGGGGGAAACTGTCCTCCCACGAGCACCTATGGGACCGGAGCCCCTTCTACGTTGCGGTAAGGGAGCGGAGGGAGCACGGAGAGCAGATCGAGGAGCACACGCAGGCAGTTTACCCAGGTTCGGGCCGCGCGAACGCGTAAAACCCTACTCCTACTTAGGTTGTATTGAGTTCTTGAGCTCGGGAGCTTGAAGATCTAGCTTCACCGAGCGAGAAAGTTGTCTAGGTTTCGAACCGAACCTCCTCTACGTTGTGCATGGGCCTCCTTTTATAGCTCAAAGGGGTCACCGACAGGTGTCAACGTAGAGAAGGGTAAAAGTGTAAATTTGGTGGTAGTTGCAACAGTGCATGAACAGTGTATGAACAGTGGTCTTCACCTAACTTTGACAGTGGGGGACAAGGGCATTAAATGCCCGTCGCCGTCGCCCCCAAAAAGCATCCGTCCATGCTTCTCCGTTCGCCACGGCGGTAGCCTCGTCACCGTGGCTTGCCACCGTGTGCCCCAGGCTGCACAGCCGTCTGCCACGCGTCCCTGGAATGGCCCCAGGGCGACGCGTGGGCAGATGAGCTGGAGCGCGGGCACACAGCGTAGGTTTCCCCGGCAAGCACCTTGCCGGGGTCGTGATCTTGCCGGGCCCGGAAGTTTGTCGCTCTCCGGGTCCTGCCGGGGCGCATGATGCGCCGAGGCATCTCTTGAGATATGTGTTCCTTGGTCTTCCTGGCAAGCTCCACTTGCCAGGGTCTCGCGTTAAAGGGATAGCCTTAAGCCTAGTGCGGCCTTCCCGGCAAGCTCCTCTTGCCGGGGCCTTGATCTTCTGACTTGTATACTTTGTTGTTGAATGGCTTCATAGGGACCAGAAAGGTTCTTGGCGAGCACGTGGTAAGCCCTGCCACGGGAAGCTGCTACTGCCCGTGCACAAGTTGGGGTACTAAGGTACCCCTATCTTAGTACACCGACAGGAGCCCCCGGGCCTGGGCCACACACGGTGCCGAGCGCTGTTGGGCCAGGCCCAAGACAGTGCACGGGCACGCGCGGCCCACGGCAAGCCGTATCCCCTTCCGTATCCGCCGCATCCCTCCCTAACGGCACGCGTCGATTGCGGCGTCGTGGGAGAGATCGTGGCCTGTTCTTTAATGGGAAATGCGGAACGTCCCCCACTTCCCCCCTTAAAGGCAGAGGAAGCAGGGGTAGTTCCCTCCATCGTCTTCATTGCGCCTTGATTCTCCAGAAACCCCCGTCGCCCTCCGCCTCCCAAAGGTCGACAGAGAGCCCAGCTCCCCCCTTCCTCCGCCGTCTCCCGCATCCGCGGCACCGTCGAGCTCCTCGCCTCTTTCCTTGCCGCCCCCGCCATGGCTCCGAAGAGCGACAAGGCGAAAGCAGACAAGGCCAAGAAGGAGAAGTCCGAGCAGGCGGCGAAGCTGGCAGCCTTGCGGAAGAAGTGCGTGGTCTTCGCGCCGAGGCTTGGCGCGAGGGAGCTGCGGGACAAATACTATTTGTTCTGGGCGAGGGAGACCAAAGCTCATCCCCGCACAAGAGTCTTCCCCGCCGTCGCCGCTGACATGTTCCCCGGCGGGTATTTTTTCTTTGCCGCGTTCTTCCATTGTGGTCTGTGCCCTCCGTTCTCGGAGTTCTGTTGCGATGTAATGAATACATATGGCCTCCACCTCCTAGATTTCACCCCCAACGCCATCCTTACGATGGCCGTTTTCGTACATCTGTGCGAAAACTATGTTGGGGTTCATCCAAATGTAGCCCTTTTCCGCCACTTCTTCATGCCTAGAGTAGAGTCAGGTGCCCCCCTCTCTGGCAGCATCTCCTGGATCTTTAGGCTGAACAAGAAGGACTCGTACCTGAAGGGAGAGCTTCGCGGCAAGTGGGAGGAGTGGAGAGCCGATTGGTGTTGGGTGCTGGAAGATAAGCCCGAGCCCTTTACCTCGCCGCGCCAGACTGCCATAGTGCGCGGCAGGGATTGGAGTGAATTGGCCTCGGAGGACAGCAAGCTTCAGATCGCGCTCATTAGGATCATTCGTCTCCGGGTCGCCAATCTGACTATTGGAGAAGTTGGAGCAGATTTCCTCCGTCGCCGCATCGCCCCTTTACAAGAAAGGAAGAGGGCCGCCTGGGAATTCGGCAATGCGGCAGACATCATGAGGCTGCGCCCTGGATTGAACTACAACTTCACCGCCTTGGAGTTGAAGGGGATGGTCCGGGAGCTCTTCAAGCATGACCCGGCCCACCCAGAGTGGTTCAGACCTTCCCGGGGAGTGGTGCCGCTGTGCAACAGCACTGCCCGCGATTCCCTACGCGCGATGATGCCCGAGTGCGACTCCCATGGCGTCGTCCCCACTTGGCTGGAGCCTCCACCGGATACCGTGCTGACCTTCTTCGACAACTTGGTCGAGAAGCCCCGCAACACCGAGGAGAACAAGGGCCTCACCCGGGCTACTACTGACCGGGAAATAGCCTACATCGCCTCCAGGATGGAGGAGGCCGCCGCTGCTGCGGCTGCGGGTAACTTTGGATACACTGTGGAAGAGGCACAGGCCGCGGACGCAGTGAGTCAAGCAGAGGAGGCGGAAATCCTCAAGCTGCTGAAGATCGCGTCCGAGGAGTTTGCCGGGGAGCCTTCCGTGAAGTTTGCCGGGACGAGCGAGGTTGCCGGGGGGAGCGAGGCTGCCGGGCATGGCACTGAGTCCAACGGGCCTGCCGAGGAGGAGGAGGATGCCGAGGCTGGAGATTCCGATGAGGACTCCGGGGGATCTCTGAATCTTGACGATGCCTCCTCGTCCTCGGAGAACTCTCCGCCTCCGCCAAGCCCCCCGCAGCAACAGAAGAAGCGCCCCCGCAAGGCAGCTGAGACGGCGAGGCCACAGGCGCCTCGGCAGCAGCCGACGCGCCGTGCGACGCGCGCCACCAAGACGAGCGAAGTCGTCAAGGAGGCGCCCCGTGCTCGAGCGCCAAGCGGAGGGGGATCTTCCCGGAGCGGAACGGGTGCTCCTTCTGCTCCTCGGTCCTCGGCGACGACGGGGGCTGGGTCTTCACAGCCCGTAGCCCCGGAGACCGCCAAGCGCCCGAGGGAACCATCTCCACCAGCTCCTCGCGCGGAAGCGCATCAGGCGGAGTTTGACTTCTCCGCCCTCAGCTCCGACGAAGAGGAAGAGGAGTAAGTACTTGCAATTCTTTTAGTTTATTTGATTTTGTCTTGATTTTCCTTGCTTGGTTCTGATCTTGCTTTTGTTTTACTTTCAGGACCCTGGCCCAGCGGGTGGCGAAGAGGGCCAGGATCCCTGTGGTCGAGATTGAAGACGACGAGCCCGCCGCGGCGACCGGAGACGCGCCAGCGGCAGACTTGCCGGATCAACCTGCTGCTCTGAGGAGCAGCCCCCAGCGCAGCCCCCAGCGTAAGTCTGGTATTTATCTTTCTGCTTGATGGGTGCGCCTGAGGTTATCATCTTGATGTTTTGTTGTCTTGTGCAGAAGTGGAGCCGCAGCCGCAGGAGCACCAGGAGGTCGCCCCCGACGAGCCACTCGCTCCACCCTCCCCGCCAAGGGTGAACTCCCCGGCAAGGGAGAACGCTCCACCAAGGACGGGCACTCCGCCAAGGGCGAGTACCCCGCCAAGGGTGAGCAGCCCGACAAGGGTGAGCACCCCGCCGAGGGAGGGCGCGGGCGGCCTTCCGCCAGCAGGGGCTACTACCCCGCCGCCGAGGGAAAACTCCCCGGCGAGGGACCCTGTCGTCGAAGAGATCCGCGAAGGTAAACCTTGCAGCTTCTTCTTCTTGAACTCGTCTTTTTGGATATTTGCTTAACTCTTTCTTTTCTTTTTCTTCTGCTAGATCCTCCTGCACCGGAGTGGATGGAAACGGAGACCACCGGCGAGGAGGGCGTGCATGGCGACGGCGGCAACGCCACTGCCACTGAGGGAGTGGCTGGAGCCGACGAGCCGGCCGTCGAGGAGACCGTCCCAACCGCCGATGCCGCGGCTGGGGAGGGAACCAGCGACCATACCGCTGGCCCGGAGGCTGCGGGAGCGCCGGACGCTGCACCGGCCGCAGACCCCTCCGCCTCCGCGGACCGGTCGGGCGTCTACTTGGAGGCCCCCAACGGGGTCTTCATTCAAGTCCCGTGGGATCCTCGTCTCGAGCACCCGCGGAGGGAGAGACCTTTGACGGAGAGGTCCTCGCCTCCGCCGGATTGAAGATTGTCGAAACGCCCGGCGACAGCGACGAGCCCGAAGAGGAGAGACTCCTTCGTCGGCTCCTGGCTTTGTACCGGGCCAGGCAGGCGAAGTTGGAGTCTCGGGAGGCCCTCGCCGCCAAGGCTGGAGCTGACTTGGAGAAGCGCGCCGCGGAGCTCCGCGCCGCCAACCAGGCGGCCCTCCGCAACTTGGCGGAGGAGCGTGAAGAGCTTGCCGGGGCGTAGCAAGCCTTCCTTCTGGAGAAGGCTGAGGTTGAGGAGCAGCAGCGGCTGGCCGCCGAGGAGCTGTCTCGGCGGGAGGGAGCGCTCAACCAGCGGAAGGTCGACCTCGACAGCCACGAGGACGACCTCACCGCCCGGGAGTAAGCCATCGGCGGGGCTCTGAAGGAGGCGAAGGATGCTGCCGCCGCCGTGGAAACTGCTAAGAAGGATCTGGCGGCCAGGGTGGCGCAGCTGGAGTTGTTCCTGAAGGCGAGCGAAGACAGGGTCACCGCGCTCAACGTGGAGCGGGAGAAAGATGCCCACACCAACTCTGAGCTGCAGTTACGTCTCTCCGAGAAGGGAAAAGAGCTCTCTGACGCCAGGAACTCCATTGCTGACTTGGAGCTGAAGGTCTCCACCCTGACTGGTTCGCTCGACGCCGCCCGGGACCGCGAGACGAAGCTGAAGGACGAACTCCGCAAGGAAAGGGCCTTGGTGGATAGCGCCGCCGTCTCGGCGAACAACTCCAGTCGGGCAGTGGAGCAGTGGACTGATGAGCTGCTCACCTCCGCTGCCAAAATTGACATGGCGATGATGGCGCTGAGGGCAGAGCATCTCGTGTACTCCCCGGACGAGAGTCTCCCCCACAGCGCCAAGTTGAGTCTGTTCTTCAGGGGAATTGCGCCGGCGCTTGCGTGGCTGCGGGACAAGATCCCCGTGCAGCTGGCCGATGAGGCGCGTCGGCTCTGCATGGGCACCATGGAGCGGGTCTTGTCGAAGATCGTCTACCGCAACCCCGGCATCAACCTCGTCAACGTCCTCCGCACCTTGCCGCCCGAAGCTGACCAGGAGGCGTTGAAGGTGCAGGTTGCCCACATCGTCGCCAAGGTGGGCAAGATCACAAGGCGTGAAGGCGACCGTGTAGATTAGATTCCTTTCTTTCTGCTTCCTTTGCCGCTGCAAAGTATGTTATGGACAAAAATCTGTTGGTTATTGCGGCAAGTTATCTTTGTAATATACAATCTTATTCTGAGCAACCAATGCAGTGTCATCTCCCTTGCTTTGGCCCTTTCACTTTGTATGCATTCCACCCTACGCTTTCAGGGAACTTGTCAGCAAAAGGACCCTTGCCGCGAGCGCTGAGTGCTGGACTCTTAGCAGCCTGCTGGCAAAGGCTTTGCCGGCAAGAAACCTTGTCGTAGCTAGTCGCAGCACACTTAGCTTGCTGAGCGAACTCGAAAACGAAACAAGGGCGCGACACTTGTCGCAGCTCACTTAAGCCGTTGAGCATGCTCGAAACAAAGTAAGGGTGCGGCTAGCCACGGGTAGGTTCCTCCGCGCACAGGATTTCCATACAAAGTGTGGTTGTTCAAGGAAGAAAACTAAAATTTTAAAAATTTGAACTGCTCAAATTCTGGTAACTTAGCTTTCTTGGGTTGTTTGCTTCCCGGCAAGGCTTTTCTTCTTTGAACAGCACTTGGTTCCTGTCTCCATCTCCTTCCCCCCCGGCAAACTTGTGCGCGAGGAATACTCCTTCTGCTTAAGAGGGAAAGAAAAAGAGGAGGAATAACAAGTATAGGGCCTTACGGCTTGCTAGTGCTTACCGGGGATGTGCGTTGCACAAGGCGTCAGATGATGCATGCAAATAACAAAGGAAAGCACGGAAATGACAAATAGTGCGAAGCACAAATGTTTTACTGATGCACGGGATCTGCGCCCGGCTTTGTACAAAGGTTTACATGCAACAGCGGCAAAACTTGTACAAAAGGTGGTTGCCGGAGCGGATCACGGCAACCGCGCCTTACGGGTGAAACTTGCGAAGATGCTCTATGTTCCAGGAGTTGCTCACCGGTAAGCCTTCTTCGGTCTCAAGGCGGATAGCGCCGGGCCTTGTGACTTGTCTCACCCGATAAGGGCCTTCCCACTTCAGCGTCAACTTGTTGGATTCTTGGCGGACTGAACACGCCGAAGAACAAGGTCGCCTTCCTCGAGACTCCTGGCGTTGACCTTGCGGCTATGATAGCGACGCAAGGCTTGCTGGTATCGAGCAGCTCGTCCAGCAGCCTGGAGACGTTCCTCCTCAAGGAGCAATGCATCACCTTGTCCCAGTTGCTCTTGCTCAAGCTCATCATAAGCGAGCACTCGAGGAGATCCGTATACGAGTTCCGTGGGGAGAACTGCCTCTGCTCCATAGACAAGAGCAAAGGGTGTTTGTCCGGTGGCTCGATTCGGTGTCGTCCTGATTGACCAAAGAGCCGCCGGCAACTCCTCTATCCAGTTTCCTCCGCACTTGTGCAGCCTGTCAAAAGTTCTTGTCTTGAGTCCGCGCAGCACTTCAGCATTGGCCCTCTCCGCTTGACCATTGCTCCTCGGGTGAGCAACAGAAGCGAAGCAGACCTTGGCGCCAAGGTCTTGGACGTACTGCATGAAGGTGCGACTTGTAAACTGCGTGCCGTTGTCGGTGATGATCCTGTTAGGGATCCCGAAATGGCAAACAATCGATCTGAAGAACCTGACTGCTGACTGTGCTGTCACCTTTCTCACTGGTTCCACTTCTGGCCACTTTGTGTACTTGTCGATTGCTACGTACAAGTACTCAAAGCCCCCGACTGCGCGGGGAAAGGGGCCGAGGATGTCGAGCCCCCAGACCGAGAAGGGCCAGGATAGAGGGATCATCTGGAGAGCTTGAGCTGGCTGGTGAATCTGCTTGGCATGGAACTGGCACGCTTCACACTTGGTTACTTGTGTAGTTGCATCTTGGAGGGCTTCTGGCCAGAAGAACCCTTGCCGGAACGCTTTCCCGGCAAGTGCCCTTGCGCCAATGTGGTGGCCACATATGCCTCCATGTATTTCTGCCAACAACTTCTGTCCATCTTCCCTGGAAATGCACTTCAACCTGACACCGTTGAGTCTTCTTCTGTACAGTTCATTGCCAACGAACTGGTACATACTTGACTGCCTGGTTATTTTCTCTATTTCTTCTGGCTCATCGGGAAGTTCTCTAGTTTGCAGAAAGCGGACGATTTGCTGTGCCCATGCTGGAGCCTGAGGCTCAACAACAAGGACTAAAGGCATGAGGGCTGCTGCGGGAACCTCAGCTTCTACGGCAAGAACCTGCGGCTCTGCCGGAGCTGATGGTCCCCCGACAAGCCCGCCGGGGCGTGGCTTGTCGGGAACGCCTGCTTCAACTGTACAGACCCTTGGATCCGCAGGAGCAAACTGTCCCTCAGCATCTTGGCTGTTGATCTTGGGGACCTTTGCGGCGGTTTCTAGAAGATCCGCCGGCAAGTAGTCGCCGGAGACCAACTTCCTCTTCTTGTTTTGCCCAACCGATGGTGTAACGGATGGCTGAGTTAACTTGAGCACGAAGGTCCCTGGTTCCACAGGTAGCTTCATTGCAGCACACTTTGAGAGGCCATCTGCAATATCATTCTAAGCTCTTGGGACGTGCTCCATTTGCAGACCTTCAAAGTGTTCTTCAAGCTTCCTCACTTCATCAACATAAGCTTCCATCAAAGGGCTCTGGTAACTCTTATTCACTTGTCGGACCACCAACTGGGAATCTCCCCGCACAATCAACTTCTTGATCCCAAGTTCGGCCGCAATTCTGAGGCCGGCAAGCAAACCTTCATACTCAGCAGTATTGTTTGTCGCTTGCTCCTTGGGAAAGTGCATCTGGACAACATACTTGAGGTGCTCTCCGGTGGGCGCTATGAGTACCACGCCGGCACCGGCGCCTTGCAGCGAAAAAGCACCATCAAAGTACATTACCCACTCTCTGCTCGCTTCTTGGACGGGGACGCTCGTCTCTGGGACTTCTTCATCTGGCGTTGGGGTCCATTCTGCTATGAATTCTGCCAAAGCTCTGCTCTGTATGGTTGAAGTACTCTCAAACTTGAGACCAAAACTTGACAGCTCCAGTGCCCACTCGACGATCCTGCCTGTTGCTTCGGGATTCTGCAATATCCTCTTCAATGGAAAGCGAGTGACCACTGTTATCTCGTGTGCTTGGAAATAATGGCGCAGCTTCCTTGAGGCCATGAGGAGGCCGAAAAGCAACTTCTGCACCCCAGAGTATCTTGATCTAGCCCCCTGTAAGAGGGAACTCACGAAATACACTGGGCGCTGCACCATCTTCCTTCGTCCTTCTCCTTGTTCCTGCGCAGACTTGTCCTTGTCGGGGCCAGAGCTTGTCGGGGAAGCCCCCTGCTTGTCGCTGGATTCGCTTGCCGGGGATGTGGATTCCTCATCCGCCTCCCTCTCCGCTACTAACGCAGCACTAACCACTTGATTGGTTGCCGCTAGGTACAGCAGCAACTTCTCTTGTGGCCTAGGTGCGACAAGTATCGGAGTGGAGGACAGGTATCCTTTCAAGTCTTGCAGCGTTGCCTCCGCTTCCGGAGTCCATTTCATAGGACCTGCCTTTTTCAAAATTTTGAAGAAAGGCAGGGCGCGTTCTGCAGACTTTGAAATGAACCTGCTGAGGGCAGCCACACAACCAGCAAGTCTTCTTACGTCCTTGACGTGCTTCGGGGCTTCGATCTGCTCGATGGCTTTTATCTTGTCGGGATTGGCCTCAATCCCCCTCTGGGACACGAAGAACCCGAGAAGCTTGCCGGAGGGGACTCCGAAGACGCACTTCTCGGGGTTCAGCTTGAGTTGGATCTTGCGCAGATTCTCAAAGGTTTCCTCTAAGTCTTGGATCAGGGTATCCTTGCTCTTGCTCTTGACCACTATATCATCCATGTAGGCTTCTACATTTCTGTGGATCTGTGGCTCAAATGCAGTGTGCACCACCCTTGCAAATGTTGAGCCTGCATTCTTCAATCCAAAGGGCATGCGTATAAAGCAATATGTGCCGCATGGAGTAATGAATGCAGTCTTCTCTTCATCTTCCTTGGCCATGAATATCTGGTGGTAACCTGAGTATGCATCAAGGAAGGAAAGCAGCTCACATCCGGCGGTGGAGTCGACAATCTGGTTAATACGCGGCAAGGGAAACGGATCCTTGGGACACGCCTTATTCACATCAGTGAAGTCTATACAAAGTCTCCACTTCCCATTGGCCTTGCGCACGACAACTGGATTGGCTAACCACGTAGGATGGATCACGCCTCTAACCAGGCCTGCTGCTTCCAACTTCTTTATCTCTTCGGCTATGAATTCTTGGCGCTCCACGGCTTGCTTCCTGACCTTCTGCTTGACGGGCCGCGCATGAGGACAAACAGCAAGCTTGTGCTCAATTACCTTCCTGGGAACGCCGGGGATGTCAGATGGTTGCCAGGCAAACACATCGACATTCGCCCGCAGGAAGGCAACGAGCGCGCTTTCCTATTTGTGGTCGAGTGTAGCACTGATGGTGAAGGTACCACCAGTGTCGTCCTCCTTGGCGGACACCTTCTTGGTTGCCGGTGGAGCTGCCATTCCTCTCTTACACTTGCCGGTGGAGCTCGATGTTGCGTCCTCGACGGCAACGCAGCACTCCGAAGAGGTGTGTTTGCCGGAGTGGGCTCCAGAGCTCTTGCCGGACTTGGTCTTGGTCTTCCCCCCGAGAGCTTCAGCGGCAAGTGTGTTGCTCTCTGCTGCGGCTGCTGCATCCCGGTAGATCTTGTCAGCGCAGATAAGCGCGTCCTTCTTGTCGCCGGGGACAGAGATGTCGCTTATCGGCCCCGACATCTTGAGTATGTTGTATGCATAGTGGGAAGCTGCCATGAACTTGGCGAGCGCAGGACGGCCAAGTATCCCATTGTATGGCAATGGGATATCGGCAACGTCAAAGGTTATCCTCTCCGTCCTGAAGTTAAGCTCTCCACCAAAGGTCACTGGCAGTGTGATCTTCCCCTTCGGCTTGCTCCTTCCCGGGTTGATCCCTTGGAACGACCCGGTTTCTTCGAGCTCGCCGTCTGGGATCTGTAGCTTCTTGATCACAGCTGAGGAGATCAAGTTCAGGCCGGCCCCGCCGTCAACCAACATCCTGGTGACCTTGAGGTTGCTGATAGTTGGTGAGACCAACATCGGCAAGCACCCGACCGCGGTGGTGCGGTCAGGGTGGTCCTCAAGGTCAAAGATGATGGGCGTGCCGGACCACTTTAGCAGCCTGCGTGACTCGACGGGCGGCTCAGCTGCATTCACTTCTCGCACCCACTGCTTGAGCTGGCAGTGGGAAGTGTGCAGAGAGGCACCCCCGTCAACAGACAGAACCTCTGTGGCCTTCTGGAACTCCTGCTCGCTGTTGTCTCCTTCTTCCATGTCATCATCGTCGTCTTCATCCTCATCCTTGTCGCGGCCCCGGGGAGGTCTGTCACCTTGCCGCTGCTTCGCCTTGCCGCGGCATCCTCCCCGGCCATTGAACGGCCGCTTCTTGCTGGGCTCTCCTCCGCCTCCTTGGGCCTTCTCCTTGTCACGTCGCTCGTATTCAGCCTTCTGCTGCTCTACGAGGTACTCCACTCTTTTGCAGTTCTGGAGATCGTGGCCCTTGGTGCGGTGGATCTTGGAGTATTGCTTGTCGGAGCCGTCCTGCTTGTCGGCTGCCGCTACAGGGGCGGGCTCCTTGCCGGAACCGCCAGCCTGTGCCTTCTTGGCGGGAGCCTCCTTGCCGGACTGCTCGACAACTAGCACCTCCTTGCTCTTCTTCTTTCTGTTGTTCCGCCGCCGGTTCTTCCTTGCCGGGGCGGCATCCTCGCTGTCGCTTCCTCCTGCGCCAGTATCCTCTCCGGGGAGTCTCCTTCCCTCTTCAGCGTGCGCGCACTTGTCAGCAAGAGCGTAGAGCTCGCTGACATCCCGGATCTTGGTCATGGCCATCTCCTCCCTCATCCGGCGGTTACGCACGTTCTGGTGAAACGCGCTGATAACCGCAGCAGGGTGGACATCGGGAATGTTGTGCTGGACGCGGCTGAATCTCTGGATATATTTGCGCAGGGACTCTCCCTCCTTCTGGGCGAGGATGTGGAGATCGCTCTCCTGGCCGTGGGGTTTGTGGCCGCCCGTGAAGGCGCCAACAAACTGGTGGCACAGATCCGCCCACGAAGAGATGGAGTTCTCCGGCAAGTGCATAAGCCAAGACCGGACGTTTGGCTTAAGCACAAGCGGGAAGTAGTTGGCTAGGATCTTCTCGTCGCGTCCCCCAGCAGCCTGCACCGCGATGGTGTAGATGCTGAGGAACTCTGAGGGGTGTGTCTTGCCGTCGTACTTCTCGGGTACGTCGGGCTTGAAATTCTTCATGCTGGGCCACTGGACTTGCCGCAGCTCACGGGTGAACGCAGGGCAACCTGCCGCGTACGGCAAGTCGCCTGGTTCACCGGGCGCGTGCGCGTCGACAGCGGTCCCAGCGCGCTGATCTGACTGTCTTCGGGCTTCTCGTCGACGCTCGATGCGAGTCCGAGCGTCCTCTTGTCGCCTGTCGTCTAGGACTTGGCGTTGATCGCGGCGAGCCCGCGGATCCGACGACGCCGTAGAGTCGTCGTCGACGTTGATCCGGCGGGGTGGCGATTTCTGCTTCCGCGGCGGGGAGTGCACGGTAGTTGCACCCCCGGCGGTCTTGTCTCCATCGGCCTTCGTCTGGTCGACTTGTCGCGGCCGCGATGTTGCCGGCTGCTGCGGCGCGTCGTTGTTGGCGAAAGCGATGAGGCTCTGGATCGTCGCCCTCCAGTCTTCGGCTTTATCTGCCGCTGGAGGGAAGTCGAGGAGCAGTTGTGCTCTTGCTAGAGCTTCTGCTGGAGAGGAGGGGAGCGGCGGCGAGCGGTGCGAGGAGCGAGATATGCTCGGACTTCTAACAGGGTTAGAAGGAGCAGTTTCTCGCCCTGGCGACCGCGCCTTGCTCGTACCAGCGTGCTGGCCTTGAGCATCCCGCGATCCTCCGGCTTGGCCACGCCCCAGCAAGCGTATGGTACCTCCCGTACCACGCCGCTGCGGGTCTTGCACCTCCTGGGAGGGACGTGGGGCGTGTACTGACGCCGAGGCTTTAGAGTTCGCCCGGTCGTCAGTCTTGTCCTTGGACTTGGTGGCGCCGTGAGTTTCCTCGCCGGCGACCACCCTTCCGCCAGCGTCTCCCCCACCAACCGTTGGTTCTGGTGGCGGTGGGATCGACGCAGACGGGCCTCCGACCTCCGAAGCCTTCTTCTTCGGAGGCATGTTGATGCTGTCGATGAAGTTGATGAAGCTGGAGAGGTTGATGACGAATGCGCCCGCGTGAGCACCGGATCAGGTTCGCACAACCTCGACGCCCCCTACCTGGCGCGCCAAAGATGTCGGGGGAAACTGTCCTCCCACGAGCACCTATGGGACCGGAGACCCTTCTACGTTGCGGTAAGGGAGCGGAGGGAGCATGGAGAGCAGATCGAGGAGCACACACGGGCAGTTTACCCAGGTTCGGGCCGCGCGGACGCGTAAAACCCTACTCCTGCTTAGGTTGTATTGAGTTCTTGAGCTCGGGAGCTTGAAGAACTAGCTTCACCGAGCGAGAAAGTTGTCTAGGTTTCGAACCGAACCTCCTCTACGTTGTGCATGGGCCTCCTTTTATAGCTCAAAGGGGTCACCGACAGGTGTCAACGTAGAGGAGGGTAAAAGTGTAGATTTGGTGGTAGTTGCAACAGTGCATGAACAGTGTATGAACAGTGGTCTTCACCTAACTTTGACAATGGGGGACAAGGGCATTAAATGCCCGTCGCCGTCGCCCCCAAAAAGCGTCCGTCCATGCTTCTCCGTTCGCCACGGCGATAGCCTCGTCACCGTGGCTTGCCACCGTGTGCCCCAGGCTGCACAGCCGTCTGCCACGCGTCCCTGGAGTGGCCCAGGGCGACGCGTGGGCAGATGAGCTAGAGCGCGGGCACACAGCGTAGGTTTCCCCGGCAAGCACCTTGCCGGGGTCATGATCTTGCCGGGCCCGGAAGTTTGTTGCTCTCCGGGTCCTGCCGGGGCGCATGATGCGCCGAGGCATCTCTTGAGATATGTGTTCCTTGGTCTTCCTGGCAAGCTCCACTTGCCAGGGTCTTGCGTTAAAGGGATAGCCTTAAGCCTGGTGCGGCCTTCCCGGCAAGCTCCTCTTGCCGGGGCCTTAATCTTCTGACTTGTATACTTTGTTCTTGAATGGCTTCATAGGGACCAGAAAGGTTCTTGGCGAGCACGTGGTAAGCCCTGCCACGGGAAGCTGCTACTGCCCGTGCACAAGTTGGGGTACTAAGGTACCCCTATCTTAGTACACCGACACAACCCATCATCTATTTATTACTTCCCAATGCCTTCCTCTAGGCCCAAACAATGGTGAAGTGTCATTGATGTCTACTACAAAACCTTCTTCTTGTAGACGTTGTTGGGCCTCCAAGTGCAGAGGTTTGTAGGACAGTAGCAAATTTCCCTCAAGTGGATGACCTAAGGTTTATCAATCCATGGGAGGCGTAGGATGAAGATGGTCTCTCTCAAATAACCCTGCAACCAAATAACAAAGAGTCTCTTGTGTCCCCAACACACCCAATACAATGGTAAATTATATAGGTGCACTAGTTCAACGAAGAGATGGTGATACAAGTGCAATATGGATAGTAGATATAGGTTTTTGTAATCTGAAATATAAAAACAGCAAGGTAACAAGTGGTAAAAGTGAGCATAAATGGTGTTGCAATGACAGGAAACAAGGCCTAGGGTTCATACTTTCAGTAGTGCAAGTTCTCTCAATAATAATAACATAACTGGATCATATAACAATCCCTCAACTTGCAACAAAGAGTCACTCCAAAGTCACTAATAGCGGAGAACAAACAAATAGATTATGGTAGGGTACGAAACCAACTCAAAGTTATCCTTTCTGATCGATCTATTCTAGAGTCAGTAGTAAAATAACACGAAGCTATTCTTTCCGTTCAATCTATCATAGAGTTTGTACTAGAATAACACCTTAAGACACAAATCAACCAAAACCCTAATGTCACCTAGATACTCCATTGTCACCTCAAGTATCCGTGGGCATGATTACACGATATGCATCACATAATCTTAGATTCATCTATTCAACCAACACAAAGAACTTCAAAGAGTGCCCCAAAGTTTCTACTGGAGAGTCAAGATGAAAACATGTGCCAACCCCTATGCATAGATTCCCAAGGTCACGAAACCCGCAAGTTGTCAAGTAGATCACGTTATATCCCAATTTCACCACAGATAAGCACATGCAAGACATACATCAAGTGTTCTCAAATCCTGAAAGACTCAATCCGATAAGATAACTTCAAAGGGAAAACTCAATTCATTACAAGAGAGAAGAAGGGGAGAAACATCATAAGATCCAACTATAATAGCAAAGCTCGCGATACATCAAGATCGTGCCATCTCAAGAACACGAGAGAGAGAGAGAGAGATCAAACACATAGCTACTGGTACATACCCTCAGCTCGAGGGTGAACTACTCCTCCCTCGTCATGGAGAGCGCCGGGATGATGAAAATGGCCACTGGAGAGGGATTCCCCCCCCCTCCGACAGGGTGCCAGAACGGTTCTAGATTGGTTTTCAGTGGCAACAGAGGCTTTCGGCGGCGGAACTCCCCATCTAGGTTATTTTGTGGAGGTTTCTGTATTTGTAGGATTTTTTGGGGTAGGGCACAAGACAGTGGGGTCTCCGGGCTGTCCAGGAGATAGGGGGCGCGCCCAGGGGGTGGGCGCGCCCCCACCCTCGTGGGCAGCCCGTGACTCTCTTGACCCAACTCTTTTACTCCCGGGGCTTCTTTTGGTCCATAAAAAATCATGAAAAATTGGCACGTCAATTGGACTCCGTTTGATATACCTTTTCTGTAAAACTCAAAAACAAGGAAAAAACATAAACTGGCACTGGGCTCTGGGTTAATAGGTTAGTCCCAAAAATCATATAAAATAGCATATAAATGCATATAAAACATCCTAGATGGATAATATAATAGCATGGAACAATAAAAAATTATAGATACGTTGGAGACGTATCAAGCATCCCCAAGCTTAATTCCTGCTCATCCTCGAGTAGGTAAATGATAAAAAACAGAATTTTTGATGTGGAATGCTACCTAACATAATTATCAATGTAATTTTCTTTATTGTGGCATGAATGTTCAGATCTGAAAGATTCAAGACAAAAGTATATATTGACATAAGAATAATAATACTTCAAGCATACTAACAAAGCAATCATGTCTTCTCAAAATAACATGGCCAAAGCAAGTTCATCCCTACAAAATCATATAGTTAGGCTATGATCCATCTTCGTCACACAAAATATTCAAATCATGCACAACCCTAGTTTTAGCCAAGCAATTGTTTCATACTTTAATTTTTTCAAACTTTTTCAACTTTCACGCAATACATGAGCGTGAGCCATGGATATAGCACTATAGATGGAATAGAGTGGTGGTTGTGGAGAAGACAAAAAGAGGAAGATGGTCTCACATCGACAAGGCGTATCAATGGTCTATGGAGATGCCCATCAATAGATATCAATGTGAGTGAGTAGGGATTGTCATGCAACGGATGCACTAGAGCTATAAATGTATGAAAGCTCAACAAAAGAAACTAAGTGGGTGTGCATCCAACTTGCTTGCTCACGAAGACCTAGGGCATTTGAGGAAGCCCGTCGTTTGAATATACAAGCCAAGTTCTATAATGAAAATTCCCACTAGTATATGAAAGTGACTAAACAAGAGACTCTCTATCATGAAGATCATGGTGCTACTTTGAAGACAAGTGTGGAAAAAGATAGTAGCATTGTCCCTTTTTTGTTTTTGCCTTTTTTTATTTTTGGCCTTTCCTTCCTTTTTTTCTTTTTCTCCTTTTTTTTCTTTTATTTCTTTGGGACAATGCTCTAATAATGATGATCATCACACTTTTATTTACTTACAACTCGATATTACAACTCGATATTACAACTCGATACTAGAACAAGGTACGACTCTATATGAATGCCTCCGGCGGTGTACCGGGATGTGCAATGAATCAAGAGTGACATGTATGAAAAACTATGCATGGTGGCCTAGCCACAAATACGATGTCAACTACATGATCATGCATGGCAATATTGCAATGATGAAGCGTGTCATATGAACGGAACGTTGGAAAGTTGCATGGCAATATATCTCGGAATGGCTATGGAAATGCCATGATAGGTAGGTATGGTGGCTGTTTTGAGGAAGATATATGGTGGGTGTATGGTACCAGCGAAAGTTGCGCGGTACAAGAGAGGCTAGCAATGGCGGAAGGGTGAGAGTGCGTATAATCCTTGGACTCAACATTAGTCATAAAGAACTCACATACTTATTGCAAAAATCTACAAGTCATCAAAACAAAGTACTACACGCATGCTCCTTGGGGAAGGGTTGGTAGGAGTTAACCATCGCGTGATCCCGACCTCCACACAAAGGATGACACTCAATAAAATACCTCATGCTTCAAATTTGTCACACAACGGTTACCATACGTGCATGCTACGGGACTTGAAAAACCTCAACACAAGTATTTCTCAAATTCACAATTACTCTACTAGAATTATTCTAATATCACCATCCTCATACCTCAAAACAATCATCAAGTATCAAACTTCTCTTAATATTCAATGCGCTTTATGAAAGTTTTTACTATACCCATCTTGGATGCCTATCATATTAGGACTAGTTCTATAACCAAAGCAAATTACCATGATGTTCTAAAAGACTCTGAAACTAATATAAGTGAAGCATGAGAGTTTATCTATTTCTTCAAAATAAAACCACCGCCGTGCTCTAAAATATATAAGTGTAGCACTAGAGCAAATAACAAACCACTCCAAAAGATATAAGTGAAGATCAGTGAGCAGTTGAATAATTATGTAACTATGTGAAGACTCTCTAACATTTAAGGATTTCAGATCTTGGGATATTATTCAAACATCAAGCAAAACAAAATAAAACAAAATGACGCACCAAGCAAAACACATATCATGTGGTGAATAAAAATATAGCCTCTAGTAAAGTTACCGATAGACCAAGACGAAAGAGGGGATGCCTTCCCGGGGCATCCCCAGGCTTAGGCTTTTGGTCATCCTTGAATATTACCTTAGGGTGCCTTGGGCATCCCCAAGCTTAGGCTCTTGCCACTCCTTATTCCATAGTCCATCGAATCTTTAACCAAAACTTGAAAACTTCACAAAAAACTCAATAGAAAACTCGTAAGCTCCGTTAGTATAAGAAAATAAAACCACCACTTAGGTACTGTTGTGAACTCATTTTAAATTCATATTGGTGTTATATCTACTGTATTCCAACTTCTCTATGGTTCACACCCTCCGATACTACTCATAGATTCATCAAAATAAGCAAACAACACACGGAAAATAGAATCTGTCAAAAACAGAACAGTCTGTAGCAATCTGTAACTTTCGAATACTTCTGTAACTCTAAAAAAATGATAGCTAATCTCGTGAGCGCTAAAGTTTCTTTTTCTTACAGCATGATCGCATAAACTTCACACAAGTCTTCCCCAAAGGTTCTACTTGGCATAAACACAAATTAAAACACAAAACCACATCTAAACAGAAGCTAGATGCAATATTTATTCCTAAACAAAAGCAAAAGAAAAGAAAATAAAATTGGGTTGCCTCCTAATAAGCGCTATCATTTAACGCCCCTAGCTAGGCACGATAATTTCAATGATGCTCATATAAAAGATAAGAATTGAAACATAAAGGGAGCATCATGAAGAACATGACTGGCACATTTAAGTCTAACCCACTTCCTTTGACTAGGGATTTTGTGAGCAAACAACTTATGGGAAAAATAATCAACTAGCATAGGAAAGTAAAACAAGCATAACTTCAAAACTTTAAGCACATAGAGAGGAAACTTGCTATTATTGCAATTCCTACCAGCATATGTTCCTCCCTCATAATAATATTCAGTAGCATCATGAATGAATTCAACAATATAACTATCACATAAAGCATTCTTTTCATGATCTACAAGCATAGAAAATTTACTACTCTCCACATAAGCAAAATTCTTCTCATCAATAGTAGTGGGAGCAAACTCAACAAAATTACTATCATGTGAAGCATAATCCAATTGAAAACTAAAATCATGATGACAAGTTTCATGGTTATCGTTATTCTTAATAGCATACAAGTCATCACAATAATCATCATAAATAGGAGGCATGCTTTCATCATAATAAATTTGCTCATCAAAACTTGGGGGACTAAACATATCATCTTCATCAAACATAGCATCCCCAAGCTTGTGGCTTTGCATATCATTAGCATCATGGGTATTCAAAGAATTCATACTAACAACATTGCAATCGTGCTTATCAAGCACATATTGTATGCCAAGCATTCTATGTAATTCTTCTTCTAGTACTTGAGCACAATTTTCATTCCCATCATTTTCACGAAAGATATTAAAAAGATGAAGCATATGAGGTAAGCTTAATTCCATTTTTAGTTTTCTTTTATAAACTAAACTAGTGATAAAACAAGAAACTAAAAGATTCGATTGCAAGATCTAAAGATATACCTTCAAGCACTAACCTCCCCTGCAACGGCGCCGGAAAAGAGCTTGATGTCTACTACACAACCTTCTTCTTGTAGACGTTGTTGGGCCTCCAAGTGCAGAGGTTTGTATGACAGTAGCAAATTTCCCTCAAGTGGATGACCTAAGGTTTATCAATCCGTGGGAGGCATAGGATGAAGATGGTCTCTCTCAAACAACCCTGCAACCAAATAACAAAGAGTCTCTTGTGTCCCCAACACACCCAATACAATGGTAAATTGTATAGGTGCACTAGTTCGGCGAAGAGATGGTGATACAAGTGCAATATGGATGGTAAATATAGGTTTTCGTAATTTGAAAATATAAAAACGGCAAGGTAACAAGTGGTAAAAGTGAGCATAAACAGTGTTGCAATGATAGGAAACAAGGCCTAGGGTTCATACTTTCACTAGTGCAAGTTCTCTCAACAATAATAACATAACTGGATCATATAACAATCCCTCAAGTTGCAACAAAGAGTCACTCCAAAGTCACTAATAGCGGAGAACAAACGAAGAGATTATGGTAGGGTACGAAACCACCTCAAATTATCCTTTCTGATCGATCTATTCAAGAGTTCGTAGTAAAATAACACGAAGCTATTCTTTCTGTTCGATCTATCATAGAGTTCGTACTAGAATAACACCTTAAGAAACAAATCAACCAAAATCTTAATGTCACCTAGATAATCCATTGTCACCTCAAGTATCCGTGTGCATGATTATACGATATGCATCACACAATCTCAGATTCATCTATTCAACCAACACAAAGAACTTCAAAGAGTGCCCCAAAGTTTCTACCGGAGAGTCAAGACGAAAACGTGTGCCAACCCCTATGCATAGATTCCCAAGGTCACGGAACCCGCAAGTTGATCACCAAAACATACATCAAGTAGATCACGTGATATCCCATTGTCACCACAGATAAGCACATGCAAGACATACATCAAGTGTTCTCAAATCCTTAAAGAATCAATCCGATAAGATAACTTCAAAGGGAAAACTCAATTCATTACAAGAGAGAAGAGGGGGAGAAACATCATAAGATCCAACTATAATAGCAAAGCTCGCGATACATCAAGATCGTGCCATCTCAAGGACACGAGAGAGAGAGAGGGATCGAACACATAGCTACTGGTACATACCCTCAGCCCCGAGGGTGAACTACTCCTCCCTCGTCATGGAGAGCGCCGGGATGATGAAGATGGCCACCGGAGAGGGATTCACCCCCTCCGGCAGGGTGCCAGAACGGGTCTAGATTGGTTTTCGGTGGCAACAGAGGCTTTCGGCGGTGGAACTCCCCATCTAGGTTATTTTCTGGAGGTTTCTGTATTTATAGGATTTTTTGGCGTAGGGCACAAGACAGGGGGGTCTCCGGGCTGTCCACGAGATAGGGGGGCGCGCCTAGGGGGGTGGGTGCGCCCCCCCACCCTCGTGGGCAGTCCGTGACTCTCCTAGCCCAACTCTTTTACTCTGGGGGCTTCTTTTGGTCCATAAAAAATCATAAAAAATTGGCACGCCAATTGGACTCTGTTTGATATTCCTTTTCTGTAAAAATAAAAAACAAGGAAAAAACAGAAACTGGCACAGGGCTCTGGGTTAATAGGTTAGTCCCAAAAATCATATAAAATAGCATATAAATGCATATAAAACATCCTAGATGGATAATATAATAGCATGGAACAATCAAAAATTATAGATACGTTGGAGACGTATGAGTCATGTAGTCGACGTTCACATGACAGCACTAGATGAAAGAGAACATACATCTCATCAAAATATCGAATGAATACCAAATTCACACGACTACTTATAGCAAGACTTCTCCCATGTCCTCAGGAACAAACGTAACTACTCACAAAGCATATTCATGTTCATAATCAGAGGAGTATCAATATGCATAATGGATCTGAACATATGATCTTCCACCAAGTAAACCAACTAGCATCAACTACAAGGAGTAATCAACACTACTAGCAACCTACAGGTACCAATCTGAGGTTTTGGTACAAAGATTGGATACAAGAGATGAACTAGGGTTTGAGAGGAGATGGTGCTGGTGAAGATGTTGATGAAGATAACCCTCCCTAAGATGGGAGAGTTGTGGGTGATGACGGCGGTGACGATCTCCCCCTCTCGGAGGGAAGTATCCCCGGCAGAACAGCTTCGCCGGAGCCCTAGATTGGTTCCACCAAGGTTCCACCTCGAGACGGCGGCGTTTGGCCCCGAAAGCCTCCTTCTGATTTTTCCCAGGTCAAAACACCTCATATAGGAGAAGATGGGCATCGGGGAGTCACCAGGTGGCCCACGAGGCAGGGGGCGCGCTCAGGGGGGCGCCCCCCCCCCTCGTGGACAGGTGGTGGTCCCCCTGGCATGTATCTTTCACCAGATATTTTTTTATATTTTCTCAAACGGTGTTCTATGGAGTTTTGGGGCTTTTTGAGTTGTGCAGAATAGTTCTCCAATGTTTTCTCCTTTTCCAGCCCAGAATTCCAACTGCCGGCATTCACCCTCTTCATGTAAATCTTGTAAAATAAGAGAGAAAAGGCATAAGTATTGTGACATAACGTGTAATAACAGCCCATAGTGCAATAAATATCAACATAAAAGCATGATGCAAAATGGACGTATCACCCCTCGGGGGAGTAATGGGCCATAGTGGGCTATAAGGGAAAGAGAGAGGCAGCCCACTAGGGCTGGCCGCAACCCCCTAGGGAATCCTAGTTGGACTAGGAGTGGGGGGAGGCGCCCCTCTCGTTCCTTCTCCTCCTTCTTCTTCCTTTCCTACTCCTAGTAGGAATATGAAAGGGGATTCCTACTCCTAGAATCCTACTCCTGGCGCGCCCTACAGGGCCGGCCGGCCCTCCCCCCTTGCTCCTTTATATACGGGGGCAGGGGCCCCCAAAGACACACAAGCAACATTGTTTTAGCCGTGTGCGGTGCCCACCTCCACAGAAACACACCTCAGTCATATCGTTGCAGTGCTTAGGCGAAGCCCTGCGCCGGTAGCTTCATCATCTCCGTCACCACACCGTCGTGTTGACGAAACTCTCATGTGAAGCTCAACTGGATCAAGGGCTCGTGGGATGTCATCGAGCTAAACGTGTGCCGAACGTGGAGGTGCCGTACGTTCGGTGCTTGGATCGATTGGATCGAGAAGACGTTCGACTACATCAACCGTGTCACTAGATGCTTCCACTTTCGGTCTACGATAGTACGTAGACACATTCTCCCCTCTCGTTGCTATGCTTCTAATAGTTAGTTCTTGCATGATCGTAGGAATTTTTTGAAATACTACGTTCCCCAACAGTGGCATAACGAGCCAGGTCTATGCGTAAATGATATCACGAGTAGAACACAATGACTTGTGGGTGATAATAGTCATACTGCTTACTAGCATGTCATACTTTGATTCGGCGGTATTGTGAGATGAAGCGGCCCCGACCAACATTACGTGCACGCTTACGCGAGACTGGTTTCACTGTTATGAGCACTCGTTGCTTAAAGGTGACTGGCGGGTGTCTGTCTCTTTCACTTTAGTTGAATCAAGTGTGGCTACGCCCGGTCCTTGTGAAGGTTAAAACATCACATACTTGACGAAAAATCGTTGTGGTTTTTGTATGCGTAGGTAAGAATGGTTCTTGCTAAGCCCGTAGCAGCCCGTAGCTTCGAGTTGTAATCCTTGAGTTGTAAATCAATAAAAGTGTGATGATCTTCATTATTAGAGCATTGTCCCATGTGAGGAAAGGCCCAATAAAAAAAAGATGGCCCAAAAAAATATAGATAGGGGCTAAAATAAAATAAAATAAAGAGAGACAAAGTCCCTCCCAAAAAAAGAGAGAAAAGAGAGAAGGGACAATGCTACTATCCTTTTCCACACTTGTGCTTCAAAGTAGCACCATGATCTTCATGATAGAGAGTCTCTTGTTTTTTCACTTTCATATACTAGTGGGAATTTTCATTATAGAACTTGGCTTGTATATTCCAACGATGGGCTTCCTCAAATGCCCTAGGTCTTCATGAGCAAGCAAATTGCATGCACACCCACTTAGTTTCTTTTGATGAGCTTTCATACACTTATAGCTCTAGTGCATCTGTTGCATGGCAATCCCTACTCACTCACATTGATATCTATTGATGGGCATCTCCATAGCCCATTGATACGCCTAGTTGATGTGAAACTATCTTCCTCCTTTTTGTCTTGTCCACAACCACCACTCTATTCCACCTATAGTGCTATATACATGGCTCACGCTCATGTATTGCGTGAAAGTTGAAAGGTTTGAAAAAATTTGAGTATGAAAACAATTGCTTGGCTGAAACCGGGGTTGTGCATGATGTGAATATTTCGTGTGATGAAGAGGGAGCATAGCCAGACTATATGATTTTGTGGGGATAACTTTCTTTGGCCATGTTATTTTGAGAAGACATGATTGCTTTGTTAGTATGCTTGAAGTATTATTATTCTTATGTCAATATAGACTTTTTTCTTGAATCTTTCGGATCTGAACATTCATGCCACAACAAAGAGAATTACATTGAGAATTATGTTAGTTAGCATTCCACATCAAAAACTCTGTTTTTATCATTTACCTACTCGAGGACGAGCAGGAATTAAGCTTGGGGATGCTTGATATGTCTCCAACGCATCTATAACTTTTTATGGTTCCATGCTATTATATATTCTGTTTTGGATGTTTAATGGGCTTTATTATACACTTTTATATTATTTTTGGGACTAACCTACTAACCCAAGGCCGAGTGCAAATTGTTGTTTTTTTTGCCTATTTCAGAGTTTCGCAGAAAAGGGATATCAAACGGAGTCCAAACGGAATGAAACCTTCGGGAGAGTCATTTTTGGAACCGTTGATACGTCTCCAACATATCTATAATTTTTTATTGTTCCATGCTATTATTTATGATGTTTTGGATGTTTAATGGGCTTTGTTATACACTTTTATATTATTTTTGGGACTAACCTACTAACCAAAAGGCCCAGTCCAGATTGCTAATTTTTGCCTGTTTTAGGGTTTTACAGAAAAGGAATATCAAACGGAGTCCAAACGGAATGAAACCATCGAGACGGATATTTTTGGAGCAAAATACGCATGGGAGACTTGAGAACCATGGAGTAGGGCTGACGTGGCGTCCACGAGGGTGGAGGCCCCCCCCCCTATAGGGCGCACCCCCTGCCTCGTGGGCACCCCGTCTAGCCCCCGGTGCCCTCCTTCCTCCTATATACACCTACATACCCCGAAACTATCAGAACAACAGAGAAAATCCTAGTTCCACCACTGCAACCTTCTGTTCCCGTGAGATCCCATCTTGGGGCCTGTTCCCGGGCTCCGCCGAAGGGGGAATCTTCCACGTAGTGCTTCTACATCATCATCATCGCATCACCATGAGTTGTGAGTAGTTTACCACAGACCTTCGGGTCCATAGCTAGTATCTAGATGGCTTCTTCTCTCTCTTTGGATCTCAATACCAAGTTCTCCTCGGTCTTCAAGGAGATCTATTCGATGTAATCTCTTTTTGCGGTGTGTTTGTCGAGATCTGATGAATTGTGGGTTTATGATCAAGATTATCTATGAGAAAGATTTGGTTCTTCTCTGAACTCTTTATGTATGATTATAATATCCTTGCAAGTCTCTTCGAATTATTGGTTTAGTTTGGCCTACTAGATCTATAGTTCTTGCAATGGGAGAAGTGCTTGGCTTTGGGTTCAATCTTGCAGTGTCCTTTCCCAGTGACAGTAGGGACAGCAAGGCACGTATTGTATTGTTGCAATCGAGGATAAAAAGATGGGGTTTATATCACTATGCTTGAGTTTATCCATCTACATCATGCATCTTGCTTAAGGCGTTACTCCGTTCTTAGGAACTTAATACTCTAGATGCATGCTGGATAGCGGTCGATGTGTGGAGTAATAGTAGTAGATGCAGAATCGTTTCGGTCTACTTGTTTCAGACGTGATGCCTATATATAATGATCATGCCTAGATAGTCTCATAATTATTCGCTTTTCTATCAATTGCTCGATAGTAATATGTTTACCCGCCGTAGAATATCGCTATCATGAGAGAAGCCACTAGAGAATACTATGGCCCCCGGGTCTATTCTCAACATATCAATCTACAATCTACTTTTCTTTTCCGCTTTTACTTTCTGTTCTTATATCCAAAAATATCAAACTATCATCTCTATCAGATCTCACTTTCATAAGTGAGCGTAAAGGGATTGACAACCCCTTATTGCGTTGGGTGCGAAGTTCTTATTTGTTTGTGCAGGTGCGAGGGACTCGCGTATGGTCTCCTACTGAATTGATACCTTGGTTCTCAAAAACTGAGGGAAATACTTACGCTACTGTGCTGCATCTCCCTTTCCTCTTCGAGGGAATACAACGCAAGCTCGAGAAGTAGCAAGAAGAATTTCTGGCGCCGTTGCCGGGGAGGCTTACGCAAAAGTCATATACCAAGTACCTATCACAAACCCTTATCCTTCGCATTACATTTTTGCCTCTTGTTTTCCTCTCCCCCACTTCACCCTTGCCGTTTTATTCGCCCTTCTTCTGTCGTGTGTTTATCATTCGCTTGCTTCTTGTTTGCTTGTGTGTTGCTTGCTTGCTTGTCACTATGGCTCTCCCTATCAGTGTTGACCCTCACCTCAAGAGGTTGGAGGAGATTGAAAACAATGTTAGACATTTTATGACTATACAATTTGAGCATAATGATTTTTTCAGGAGCGAGCTTAAAGAACAAAAAAATTATGGAATATATGAATAAATACCTTGATGATATGTCTAAGGAATTTTATGGTTTAAAATCTCTGTTTGCCCATCTTGAGAACTTAATAGCCCAAATTTCAGATAAACAGTCCACCTTGATCAATAAGATGGCTGCTAAACCGGAAGAGCGTGAAAATAAAGATGAAGATCTGAAAGTTATGTATGTGTCTCCTATTAGATCCTTGTTTTCTAGCATGAATCTTGATAAAGATAGGATTGGAGATGAGTCTACTTTAAGGTGTCCCAATGATTCAGAGTTTTTAGATCTTGGTGCTAAAATTGTTAAAAGTGGGAGTGAAGAGATTGAAACTTTGCATGGTGCTGAACCCACTACTTTGGATTTCAAGGGATTCCATTATGATAATTGCTCTTTGATTGATTGTATTTCCTTGTTGCAATCCGTATTAAACTCTATGCATGCTTATATTCAAAATAGAGCTTTTACCAAACACATAGTTGATGCTTTGATGCAATTTTATGAAGAAAAACTTGAATTATAAGTTTCTATCCCTAGAAAGCTTTATGATGAATGGGAACCTACTATTAAAATACAAATTAAAGATCATGAATGCTTTGCTTTGTGTGATTTGGGTGCAAGTGTCTCCACTATCCCAAAAACCTTGTGTGATTTGCTAGGGTTCCATGAGCTTGATGATTGTTCTTTAAATTTGCATCTTGCGGATTCTACTATTAATAAACCTATGGGAAGGATTAATGATGTTCTTATTGTTGCCAATAGGAATTATGTGCCCGTAGATTTCATTGTTCTTGATATAGATTGCAATCCTTCATGTCCTATTATTCTTGGTAGACCTTTCCTTAGAATGATTGGTGCAATTATTGATATGAAGGAAGGAAATATTACATTCCAATTTCCGTTAAGGAAAGGCATGGAACACTTTCCTAGAAAGAAAATCAAATTACCATATGAATCTATTATGAGAGCCACTTATGGATTTCCTTCCAAGGATGGCAATACCTAGATCTATCCATGTATCATGCCCAGCTAGGGGCGTAAAACGATAGCGCTTGTTGGGAGGCAACCCAATTTTTTATTTTTTGTTTTTGCTTATGTTTAGGAATAAATATTGCATCTAGCTTGTTTTTAGATGTTTTTTTGTGTTTTAATTAGTGTTTGTGCCAAGTAGAACCTTTGGGAAGACTTGTATGAAGTATATATGATTTTGCTGTGAAAAACAAAATCGTTAGCGCTCGCTAGAATTGTCACCAGATTTTACTCGAGCGTGCTATTTAGTTGATTATTTTTGAAGATGTTTAATAGACAAATTCCTCACGTTTACCAATTTATTTCGATTTTTTGGAGTTACAGAAGTATGCGAAAGCTACATATTACTACAGATTGTTCTGTTTTTGACAGATTCTGTTTTTCGTGTGTTGTTTGCTTATTTCAATGCATCTATGAGTAGTATTGGGAAGTATAAATCATAGAGAATTTGGAATACAGTAGGTTTAACACTAATATAAACAAAGAATGAATTCATTGCAGCACCTTTGAGTAGTGGTTTGCTTTCTTATACTAACGGAGCTCACGAGATTTTTGTCTGAGTTTTGTGTTGTGAAGTTTTCAATTTTTGAGTATTGCTTTGATGGACTATGGAATAAAGAGTGGCAAGAGCTTAATCTTAGGGATGCCCAAGGCAACCCAAGGTAAAATTCAAGGACAACCAAGAGCCTAAGCTTGGGGATGCCCCGGGAAGGCATCCCCTCTTTCGTGTTCATCCATCGATAACTATACTCGGAGCTATATTTTTATTCACCACATGATATGTGTTTTACTTGGTGCGTCTTGTATGATTTGAGTCTTTGCTTGTTAGTTTGACACAATTATGTTTGCTGGACACACCTATTTGAGAGAGTTAAATATGGCCTAGGAATTGATAGAACACTCTATGTGCTTCACTTATATCTTTTGAGTTGAATAGTTTTTGCTCTAGTGCTTCACTTATATCTTTTAGAGCACGGTGGTGATTATATTTTGTAGAAATCGTAAATATCTCATGCTTCACTTATATACATTTGAGAGTCTATTAAAACAGCATGGTAATGTGCTTTGGCTATAAAACTAGCCTTCACATGATAGACATCCAATATCAATGTAGTGAAAACTTTCACACTAAGTGCATTGAATATGATGAGAAGTTGGATGCTTGATAATTGTTTTGAGATATGAGGATAGTGATATTAGAGTCATGCTAGTGGAGTTATTATGAAATTGAGAAATACTTGTGTTAAAGTTTGTGATTCCCGTAGCATGCACGTATGGTGAACCGCTATGTGACGAAGTTAGAGCATGAGGTATTTGTAGAGTGTCAACCTGTGTAGAGGTCGGGGGCGTGCGATGGTTAACTCCTACCAACCTCCCCCCTAGGAGCATGCGTTGATTGCTTTGTTTTGATGACTCGTAAATTTTTGCAATAAGTATATGAGTTCTTATGACTAATGTTGAGTCCATGGATTATACGCACTCTCATCCTTCCACCATTGCTAGCCTCTCTTGTACCGCGCAACTTTCGCCGGTACCATACACCCACTATATATCCTTCCTCAAAACAGCCACCATATATCTTCCTCAAAACAGCCACTATATATCTTCCTCAAAACAGCCACCATATCTACCTATCATGGCATTTCCATAGCCATTTCGAGATATATTGCCATGCAACTTTCCACCGTTCCGTTCATATGACATGCTTCATATTTTCATATTGCCATGCATGATCTTGTAGTTGACATCGTATTTGTGTCAAAGCCATCATGCATAATTTTTCATACATGTCACTCTTGATTCATTGCACATCCCGGTACACCGCTGGAGGCATTCATATAGAGTCATACTTTGTTCTAGTATCGAGTTGTAATTCAATGAAAGTGTGATGATCATCATTATTAGAGCATTGTCCCATGTGAGGAAAGGCTAAATCAAGAAAGCCCCTCCAAGAAAAAGTAGAAAAAGAAAGGAAAAGAAATGCCAAAGAAAAAAAAAGGCCCAAAAAGAAAAAAAAGGGACAATTGCTACTATCTTTTTCCACACTTGTGCTTCAAAGTAGCACCATGTTCTTCATGATTGAGAGTCTCATGTTTAGTCACTTTCATATACTAGTGGGCATTTTCATTATAGAACTTGGCTTGTATATTCCAACGATGGGCTTCCCCAAATGCCCTAGGTCTTCGTGAGCAAGCAAGTTGGATGCACACCCACTTAGTTTCTTTTGTTGAGCTTTCATACAGTTTTAGCTCTAGTGCATCTGTTGCGTGGCAATCCCTACTCACTCACATTGATATCTATTGATGGGCATCTCCATAGCCCGTTGATACGCCTAGTTGATGTGAGACTATCTCCCTTCTTTTTGTCTTCTCCACAACCACCTCTCTATTCCACCCATAGTGCTATGTCCATGGCTCACGCTCATGTATTGCGTGAAAGTTGAAAGGTTTGAAAGAATAGAGTACGAAAACAAGTGCTTGGTTGAAACCGGGGTTGTGCATGATATGAATATTTTGTGTGATGAAGAGGGAGCATAACCAGACTATATGATTTTGTAGGGATAACTTTCTTTAGCCATAGTATTTTGAGAAGACATGATTGCTTTGTTAGTATGCTTGAAGTATTATTATTTCTTATGTCAATATAGACTTTTGTCTTAAATCTTTTAGATCTGAACATTCATGCCACAATTAAGAGAATTACATTGAAAAACTATGTTGGTTAGCATTCCACATCAAAAATTCTGTTTTTATCATTTACCTACTCGAGGACGAGCAGGAATTAAGCTTGGGGATGCTTGATACGTCTCCTACGTATCTATAATTTTTTATTGTTCCATGCTATTATTTATGATGTTTTGGATGTTTAATGGGCTTTGTTATACACTTTTATATTATTTTTGGGACTAACCTACTAGCCCAAAGGCCCAGTCCAGATTGCTGTTTTTTGCCTGTTTTATGGTTTTACAGAAAAGGAATATCAAACGGAGTCCAAACGGAATGAAACCTTTGGGAGAGATATTTTTGGAGCAAAATACGCACGGGAGACTTGAGAACCATGGAGTAGGGCTGACGTGGCGTCCACGAGGGAGGGGGGTGCGCCCCCCCCCCCCATATGGTGTGCCCCCTGCCTCGTGGGCACCCCGTCTGGCCCCCGGTGCCCTCCTTCCTCCTATATATACCTACGTACCCTGAAACTATCAGAACAACAAAGAAAACCCTAGTTCCACCGCCGCAACCTTCTGTTCCCGTGAGATCCCATCTTGGGGCCTATTTCGGAGCTCCGCCGGAGGGGGGATCTTCCACGGAGTGCTTCTACATCATCATCATCGCCTCACCATGAGTTGTGAGTAGTTTACCATAGACCTTCGGGTCCATAGCTAGAATCTAGATGGCTTCTTCTCTCACTTTGGATCTCAATACCAAGTTCTCCTCGGTCTTCGAGGAGATCTATTCGATGTAATCTCTTTTTGCGGTGTGTTTGTCGAGATCCGATGAATTGTGGGTTTATGATCAAGATTATCTATGAGAAAGATTTGGTTCTTCTCTGAACCCTTTATGTATGATTATAATATCCTTGCAAGTCTCTTTGAATTATTGGTTTGGTTTGGCCTACTAGATCTATAGTTCTTGCAATGGGAGAAGTGCTTGGCTTTGGGTTCAATCTTGCGGTGTCATTTCCCAGTGACAGTAGGAGCAGCTAGGCACGTATTGTATTGTTGCCATCGAGGATAAAAAGATGGGGTTTATATCACTATGTTTGAGTTTATCCCTCTACATCATGTCATCTTGCTTAAGGCATTACTCCGTTCTTAGGAACTTAATACTCTAGATGCATGCTGGATAGCGCTCGATGTGTGGAGTAATAGTAGTAGATGCAGAATCATTTTGGTCTACTTGTTTCGGACGTGATGCCTATATATAATGATCATGCCTACATAGTATCATAATTATTCGCTTTTCTATCAATTGCTCGACGGTAATTTGTTTACCCGCCGTAGAATATCGCTATCATGAGAGAAGCCACTAGAGAAAAAGATGGCCCCCGGGTCTATTCTCAACATATCAATCTACAATCTAATTTACTTTTCCACTTTTACTTTTTATTCTTATATCTAAAAATTCCAAAAATATAAAACTATCATCTCTATCAGATCTCACTTTCCTAAGTGACCGTAAAGGGATTGACAACCCCTTATCGCGTTGGCTGTGAAGTTCTTATTTGTTTGTGCAGGTGCGAGGGACTCGCGCGTGTTCTCCTACTGGATTGATACCTTGGTTCTCAAAAACTGAGGGAAATACTTACGCTACTGTGCTGCATCTCCCTTTCCTCTTCGAGGGAATACAATGCAAGCTCGAGAAGTAGCAACTGTATCTACCCAGAAGACTTGGAGTACACGCAGGGGAACGAAGGAGGTGGCCACGAGGGTCCAGGGCGCGCCCCCCACCCTCGTGGTCCCCCTCTGGCTCCCCCGATGCCCTCATTCCTCCTATATATATCCATGTACCCTGAAAACATCGAAGCAACAGAAAAAACCCTAATTCCACCACCGCAACCTTCTGTTCCCGTGAGATCCCATCTTGGGGCCTGTTCTGGAGCTCCGCCGGCGGGGGATCTACCACGGAGTGCTGCTACATCAACGCCATAGCCTCACCAATGAGTTGTGAGTAGTTTACCACAGACCATCGGGTCCATAGTTATTAGCTAGATGGCTTCTTCTCTCTTTTTGGATCTCAATACAAAGTTCTCCTCGATCTTCGAGGAGATCTATTCGATGTAATCTTTTTGCGGTGTGTTTGTCGAGATCCGATGAATTGTGAGTTTATGATCAAGATTATCTATAAACAATATTTGATTCTTTTCTGAAATCTTGTATGTATGATTATAATATCCTTGCAAGTCTCTTCAAATTATTGGTTTGGTTTGGCCTACTAGATCTATCGTTCTTGCAATGGGAGAAGTGCTTGGCTTTGGGTTCAATCATGCGGTGTCCTTTCCCAGTGACAGCAGGGGCTGCAAGGCACGTATTGTATTGTTGCCATCGAGGATAAAAAGATGGGGTTTATATCATATTGCTTGACTTTATCCCTCTACATCATGTCATCATGCTTAAAGCATTACTCTGTTCTTATGAACTTAATACTCTAGATGCATGCTAGATAGCGGTCGATGTGTGGAGTAATAGTAGTAGATGCAGAATCATTTCGGTCTACTTGTCACGGACGTGATGCCTATATATAATGATCATGCCTAGATATTCTCATAACTATGCGCTTTTCTATCAATTGCTCGACAGTAATTTGTTCACCACCGTAGAATTCTGCTATAATGAGAGAAGCCACTAGTGAAACCTATGGCCCCTGGCTCTATCTTTATCATATTACTTTACTTCAATTTCTTTTGCCATTGCTTATTTACTTTATTTACTTTATGTTCTTACCAAAAATATTATACTATCCTATCTATCAGATCTCACTTTCGTAAGTGGCCGTAAAGGGATTGACAACCCCTTATCGCGCTTGCTGCGAAGTTCTTATTTGTTTGTGCAGGTGCGAGGGACTCGCGCGTGGTCTCCTACTGGATTGATACCTTGGTTCTCAAAAACTGAGGGAAATACTTACACTATTGTGCTGCATCACACTTTCCTCTTCGAGGGAATACAACGCAAGCTCGAGAAGTAGCACGCACTCTCCACTGCATCACTTCTTCTTAACATTAGACCCTGCCTATTGGGGAACGTAGTATTTCAAAAAAAATCCTACGATCACGCAAGATCTATCTAGGAGAAGCATAGCAACGAGCGGGGAGAGTGTGTCCACGTACCCTCATAGACCGGAAGCGGAAGTGTTTAGTAACGCGGTTGATGTAGTCGAACGTCTTCGCGATCCAACCGATCAAGTACCGAATGCACGGCACCTCCGCGATCTGCACACATTCAGCTCGGTGACGTCCCTTGAACTCTTCATCCATTTGAGGCCGAGGGAGAGTTTCGTCAGACGACGGCGTGGTGACGGTGTTGATGAAGTTACCGACACAGGTCTTCGCCTGAGCACTGCGACAATATGACCGAGGTGTGTAACAGTGGAGGGGGCACCGCACACGGCTAAAACAATTGTCAACTTGTGTGTCTTTGGGTGCCCATGCCCTCGTATATAAAGGAGCAAGGGGAGAGGCCGGACGGCCCCTATAGGGCGCGCCCCAAGTAGGATTCCTACTAGGAATAGGAATCTTATTCCTAGTAGGTTTCCAACAAGGGAAGAGAGGGGGAAGGAAGGAGAGGGAGAGGGAAAGAGAGGGGGCGTTGCCTCCTCCTAGTCCAATTCGGACTCCTCATGGGGGGCGTGGCCAGCCCTAGAGGCCCCTCCTCTCTCTCAGAAGGCCCATGTTGGCCCATTAGTTTCCCCGGGGGTTCTGATAACCCCCCCCC
>LR738710.1:815814230-815899151 GCA_902687465.1 Secale cereale
CTTTTATTTACTATTGCAATTATATCTATCACTACTATCACTTGCGTTTAATCCTTTGTGAACTACAAGGCCGGAGGGATTGACAACCTCTCTGTACTCATTGGGAGCAAAGTTATTTGTATCTGTGTGCAGGTCCACGTTGATTGCTAATATCTGGCGCCGTAGCAGTTGACACCTTCTTGTTGAACCTAGGAGTCTCTGGGGATTCGATCCTTGGTATCTTTGCCAAGGGAAAAACTTCCGCAACACTACATCTCACACCTTCCACTTGGGGTAACCAACGAGGGGCGAGAAGCCTAGCAAGAGTTTTTCTGGCGCCGTTGCCGGGGACTCCACTCTTCAAGATAGGGGAGTTGCATGCTATCTTTTACCTTTGCTTTTAGTCTTGTTAGTTTACCTTTCAGTTTCTGCTTTAGTATCTTTTATCGAAAATCACAAAAATAGTTATCTTGCTTGCTTGCTATTATGGGTTCCACCAAAAACACTAGATGGGAGGAGTACACCCCTTCTTCCATTATGCCAATCACCACTGTCGGGATCTACAAAAGTAATAAACCTTGTGATTATGTTAGTCTTGACGGAGGGTTATACCCATGGCATGGTCTTCCCGGAAAAGAATATGAGCCTCAGTTTAAAATTGCCCCTAAGCTTCCCCAAACTTGGGAAGACGTTCAAACTCTTATAATAGAGAGCTATTCAAACAAAGAGGATGACACTACAATTCTGCCCAATAATGATAAAATTGATTTTGATAATTGTAGTATTTCAGAAGTTGTCACCTTTCTGCAAGGAATGGCCAAAGATCCCCACACTAGCACGCTTAATCTTGCCTTCACAGAGCATGTCACTAATGCTCTTATCAAAGCTAGGGAGGAGAAACTTAGAGTAGAAGCCTCCATACCTAGAAAGCTAGAAGATGGTTGGGATCCTATGATAAAAATTAAATTGAATGACTTCTCTTGCTATGCATTATGTGATGTTGGAGCTAGTACCTCTGTTATGCCCAAAAGACTATATGATATGCTTAAATTGAAACCTTATGATTCTTGTTCTTTTGGTGTTCGTCTCGTTGATTCTTCCATAAAGAAACCTTTGGGGAGGATCGACGATGTTCTTATCGTTTTCAGTGATAATTATGTTCCCGTTGATTTTACTATTATGGATATTGAATGTGATCCTTCTTGTCCAATTATTTTGGGACGTCTCTTTTTACGCACCGTTGGTGCTATCATTGACATGAAAGAGGGGAATATAAAATTTCAGTTTCCTCTCAAGAAAGGGATGGAACACTTCCCTCGAAAGAAGATCAAGTTACCTTTTGAGTCCGTTGTACGGGCTAGCTATTCTTTTACTCTTGATAAAACTTGATCTATATGCATTATGCCTAGCTTAAAGGCATAAAAGAAAGCGCTTTTGGGAGGCAGCCCACATGAATAAATTTATTTTGCTTTTGTTGTGTCTTGATGTTGTTACTACAGTAGCATCATCATTGTATCTTTGCTTTTCAATTTTGTGCCAAGTGTAGCCTCTGATTGCTAGAAAGTTCAAAAGTTGTGAGGTGCTGTCCAGGAAACAGATTCTGTCCTTGGATAGAAAAATTCGTATAAAATCATCAGATCATCTTTTTGGTCTGAATTTTTTCGACAGCGTGCTCTATATAATTTTCTTTCGTACGTCTGTTCTGAGTTTTTTGATTAGAGTTGCAGAAGTGCCCCGAACAAATCAATTACTACCTGATGTTCTGTTTTTCACAGATTCTGTCATGTTTTGCCTTTCCTTCATTTTGCAAACCAAGAGCTTGCTTTTTCTTTGCAAAAACATTTTGGCAATCTTAAGAAACAGTAGACCTTCAAGAATATCTTTATTTCCAGCAAGGTACAATTATTTTATTATGGGTACTAACCTCGCTAATCAGATTATGATGAGTTATGTATGAAGGGAGTTTTCAAGTGTGCGAGGGAAGATGATAAAAAGATTCAGGAGTGTCAAGCGCTCAAGCTTGGGGATGCCCCCATGCACCCCCAAGAAATATTCTAGGAGACTCAAGCGTCTAAGCTTGGGGATGCCCCCGTGCATCCCCTTCTCCATCAACATTATCAGTTCGTCTTTCGTTCCACTATATTTTAATCACTTCATGTGTTATGTGCTATGCTTGGAGCGTCTTGCTTTTAGTTTTCTTTAGTTTTTCATAACGAGTCAGAACTCAGCTTTCTTTATGTGGGAGAGAAACACGCTCCACTTCTACCTAGAACATAACATAGAATTATCATGTCTATCCTTGTTGTGTGTGTTCTTTGTCTTTTAATAGCTACTATCATGTTCAACTCTTAGCTTTCATGCTTATCTTTTCAAAGAGCTTTTGTTTAGTTGGTTGCTTGAACTCTCTTTAATTACCATGCTCACCTTATTAAGAGAGTTTGCTTCCATTGCATTGGTTGATATGTCTATGATAAAGATGCTACGTGCATGATGGCGCTTAGTAGTTCATGTTTTCTTATGGTTAGTCTCAAATAACTGGGGGGTTCCCAATGTGTTATTGGAGTACCAACATGATTTGTTTGCCTATGATGTGGTATGGTTTAGTAATATCTTCCTTCGAGAATTTATTTTGGTTGACTTGGCGTATGCTCATGCATATTTAAGACTGTAAAGAAAGTCTGTCAAGCCTTGATGATCTTTTGTTTCTGAGTAGCGATATAACTACCATGCCTGATTCAATGTTGCTTTGTCGCTCTGCATGATTATGACCGTCATTGCTCTCTTAGTTGGTCGCTCCCAGTCTTTTGCTAACCTTCGCCTGTACTAAGCGGACTGACTGCTTGTGCATCCACATCCTTTAATCCAGTTATGCCATATGAGTCCACCATACCTTCCTACATGGTATTTACCTGCCATTCCTAACGGAGACTTGCATGTGCCATCTCGAAATTATTCAAAGAAAAAGCATTCTTATTTTGTGCCTCTGTTGTAAGTTCATGAGGAAGTAGTGGTTAATTCATGACCTTTTTAAGTTGGACAAGCTTCACCCCGGGATTGCATGTATAATGTGCAACCGATAATACGAGAAGGAACTGGCATTGAGTGCGCCCGGCTCAAAAAGATAATATAACAAACAAACCCTCCTTCACGCTTTGTTCATGAGAAATCAGAAAACTTTGGCAGTGATAAACAAAGGAGATTAAGAGGATGTGATCGTCCTCATTCGGGAGCCGTTCCTCGAAACTTGTCCATCTCGAAAAGTATTTGAGTTGTCTGCTAGCATTCGTTAACGAAACATGCATGATCTAAAATAAATTATTACCTCTGTTTTAAAACCAAGAGCTCTGGTACATGTTTTGTCTTTGTTTCCGACTACGGGTTTTTAACCTTGCCAACAAAAGCCACGGTTCGAGAGTCTCCACCTTCTTTTAAAAGCACCAACTACTGAGAGCATGATTGTCATTCTGAGTGTAATGTGCATTGTCCCAAAGTAGCATTGTCTTTTGCATGATTGTGATATCGTTTATTCTGAAATCATTGTATCTAGTCATCACTTAAACCTTGGAGGTGCCCCTGCATTTATGGTTTGCTTCACTAAAGGGGGCAAGCTAGATATCACTTTATCATATTTGCACATCATGTTCATTGCAAATCTATTTTGATGTTTCAGTATCATATTGTAAAACTTTCAGTCCTTTGTGATTTTCTCATGAGGCAACTTAATTACTATATATTCATTGTCTCAGTAAGCTTTTGTCATATGACTATGAAAAATTCCTAGATGGTTAATAGCATGTCACCACAGAAATTATTCTTGTTATCATTTACCTACTCGAGGACGAGCAGGAATTAAGCTTGGGGATGTTGATACGTCCAAAACGTATCTATAATTTCTGCTTGCTCCATGCCTCTTTTGGGTTATATTGCTATGATATTTATACACTACCATACACTTTTGATCATATTTGGACTAACCTATTAACTCAGTGCACCCCAGTGCCAGTTTCTGTTTTCGGCTGTTTTTGTATTTCAGGTTTTCACATTACGAGAACTGCCAGGAAAAATCCAGAAAAATTATATAAAAAATCAGCGTTCCATAAACTACCGTGCGCCCGAAGAACAGCCGGGGGGGGCCACCAGGGCTCCAGGCGCCCTGGCGGAGCCCCCCCCCCCTGGGCCGCGCCGGGGGGGGGGCGCCTGGGCCCCCCGAGGCTCCTCCGATGCCCCCCTTTGGCATATATTTAAAGCGTCTCCCAAAACCCTTGAGGGAGGAACTCTTTTCGCGATCTCATCTCTGTTCGGCCGCCGCCGCCGCTTCCAAGATCGGGAGCACCAGGAGAACTCTTCCCGGCACCCTGCCGGAGGGGAGGATCACCACCGGGAGCCTCTCCACCACCATGGACGCCTCCCGGATGATTTGTGAGTAGTCTCCCTTGGACCATGAGTCCATGACCAGTAGCTATGTGATGTTCTCCTCCCGTTCTTGTGCTTCACTAATTAGTCCTCGTGAGCTGCCCTACATGATCGAGGCACATATGTAATCCTTATGCTGTTGCTATGATGAGTTTGCTGGGATCCGATGGATTATGAGATTATGTTCAGATTGTGCTTGAGTAATATAATTGATCTACCTCTTTTATATTTATGTTCGTAAGTAATTCTTGCATGTTCTCCGGTGTTGTTTATTGCTTTGGCCAAGTAATAGGTAGTGACTCCAAGAGGGAACGTTATGCTTGATTGTGGGTTCATGCCCCTCGATGACTAGTTTGAGTGACAGAAACATGAGTCTAGGGGATGTGCTATTGCCACAAGGGGGAAAACAACGGTGCTTGTGCCCACGGGTGCAAGGATTGTTTACTTTACGCAAAGTTCTTTTAATGCAGTTGTCTGTCGCATTGAGTTTACACTATGGGTGGGACTCGCAACTTAATACCAGCGAGATGTTCTGGATAGATATCTCAAGGTGGATGATTAGTAGTAGATATTGATGGATTTTGGTCTACTTACTTTGGCGTACCGCCCATGCTTTGAACCTCAACCTTTCTTGCAATGTAATGAGCATTGGTTTGCGCACATGGTCCTGTCAATTGCCCAGCTGTAATTCGTTTACCTCACATAGCTGTTTTATCGTCTTTTGGGAGAGAGACATCACTAGTGAACATCATGAGACTCCGGTCCATATTACCATCATTGATCACATCCGCTATTTACTTTTCGCTTTTATTTACTATTGCAATTATATCTATCACTACTATCACTTGCGTTTAATCCTTTGTGAACTACAAGGCCGGAGGGATTGACAACCTCTCTGTACTCGTTGGGAGCAAAGTTATTTGTATCTATGTGCAGGTCCATGTTGATTGCTAATATCTGGCGCCGTAGCAGTTGACACCTTCTTGTTGAACCTAGGAGTCTCTGGGGATTCGATCCTTGGTATCTTTGCCAAGGGAAAAACTTCCGCAACACTACATCTCACACCTTCCACTTGGGGTAACCAACGAGGGGCAAGAAGCCTAGCACCACCGTCGCCGGCGCCACCTCGCCACCGCCGTCGTCGAAGCTCCGGCCGCCGTCGGCCCGTCTCCAGTGAGATCCGGCCGGATCTGGACCAGATCAACCGGGAGACGAGCCAAACGCCTCCACCACGCCCGGATATCGCCGTCCTGCTCCTCCTCGTCCCATTGACTTTCGCGGGGGTAAAATTCCACCAAGTCCCGAAATCCTTATATTATGTGCCCCTCTTCATCATGTCATATCTCCATGCATGTAGCTCAGAATCGCACATATGATATATGGAAATGTTCGTCTCGAAGTGCTCTATGTGTTGGCATGAGTTATGTGCATGTTGTGATCCATCTAGATGTCTTAATCTTCGTTGCCAAACTGCTATGTGATGTTACTGGTCAGCTCTAGTTGTCTGTCAACAATATATTAGCATGTTTGTGAGGTCGTAACTTTGTGCATGTTGGTCCAAATGGAGTGTATGATATGTCAAAATGTTCGTCTGTGATGCTCTTTATTATGGATGCATTTTCATACATGTTCGGTTGCATTATGTCATGGTTATCCCTGTTACAAAAGTGATTGTTGTTGTTAAGAGGCTGAAATTGTTATAACTTGTTGTTTTGTCTTTTTCGTGGCATTTTGTATGATTTTCTTTTGAGCCACATGTCAACATGTTTTAGGAGCATAATCATGTTATCTTTGAAGTGGTGTAATTGGTTTTTCATGCTATGCCATGCGGTGCCTTGAACAAGCTTGTAAACATGCCATGCCATTGTTGTTGTTCTTACACTTAGTGAAAAACTGCTAAGTCTAAAATCTGTTATAACATGTTGCCATGTAAACTTGATGCCACAATCGTTTCCATGCATGATTTGGAATAACCAGTGAGCATGTCTTGATGTCCATGTAATTGTCTATCAATCCATGCCTTTGTTTGCATTTATTCCCTGTTGTAGCTTGTTGTTATCTTGCTCTCAAAATGCTTGAAATTTGAACTATCAGCATGTTAACAGAATATTCAATTTGGCAAAGCTCATGTTAATCAACCCTTGCATGGTATGAATTGTTTCTTTGTATCAATTGGAAGTATATTATGTCTTGTTCATGCTCCTGTAATTTTCATGCTTGTTATAATTGTTTTTCTTGCTGTTATGTGCCTCCAAAGGCAGCAACTTATTGTTCCTGGTTACATGTCCACTAATTTTCACTAAGTCTGAAAACCTGTTACTTATTGAATCTTGCCATGCTAGTTTAATTGTGTTACAGTAAGTTTTTGGGTGTGCTCTGAGTGCATTTATGTTGATAATCATGTCTACTACACATCCATGCCTTTTGTCATCATGTTTGGGTGTTGTAGCATAATTAAACTTTGCTCCAAAGTGGTCATGTTGTTGTTAACATCAGTTTTGCATTGCATCTTATTTTCCTTGCCATTTGCAAACCGTGCATCCGATTCCAATGATCTTTATATCGATTTCGACTGAAATGTTTCAGTCTATCCAGTGGCATGATTGGTTTGCCAAGATCTTGCCCACATCCATCATGTCTTCACATGTCCTTCCCGGCTTCATCTCCTTTCATACCGGTAGCTCCGTAGCATCATACTTGCATCTCTCTTGCATATCATGTGTTCTTTCTTGTCAAGTGTGTTTATTTGGATGCTTTTTTATGATGGGTAGAACGGGAGACGAGTTCGAGTCTCAGGTCGAGATAGCCGCTGAGTATGATTACGAAGAGCAAGGTCCCGATTACACCGAAGACTTACCAGGCAAGATGACCATTCCTTATATCACCTCTATTGTTGCTATGCTAGATGCCTCGCTCTATTGCTTTGTCGCGATACCTATCCTTTCGCATGTCAGCCCCCACCTTGCCATGAAACATCTAACTACCTTCCTAGCAAGCCGTTGTTTGGCTAAGTTACGCTTTTGCTCAAGCCCCCTCTTTAGCGTTGCTAGTTGCAGGTGAAGATGAAGTTTGCTCCATGTGGATTGGGTTTTTGGCAATAACACAATATATATTATTTACATTAATGCACCTATATACATGGCAATGGGTGGAAGGCTTGGCCTTTTGCTCGGTGTTTTGTTCCACTCATGTCGCCTTAAGAACCGATAAACCGGTGTTATGTTCCTTGATTTTGCATTCCTAACGCGGTTGGGTATATGGGGACCCCTTGATAGTTCGCTTTGAATAAAACTCCTCCAGCAAGGCCCAACTTTGGTTTTACCATTTCCCTATAAACTAAAAACTTGCATAGGGACCGGCTAGCACCCGGGGACTTAATTAACAACCGGGGCCAGTGCTCCTCATGAGTGTTGGTCAAAAATGGCAGTAGCCGAGGCCACCAACAGGTGTGCCATTCGGAAACTTAGCCAATCCGATCGTGGCCTGAGATGAGATACGCGCGGCTCCTATCGGGTTATCGGCACGTGGGAGGTCTTGCTGGACTTGTTTTACCATTGTCGAAATATCATGTACACCGAGATTCCGAGTCTGATCGGGTAGTCCCTAAGATAAGGGGTTTTTACCTCTGTTGATCGCGAGAGCTTGTGATGGGCTAAGTTGGGACACCCCTGCAGGGTTATGATCTTTTGAAAGTCGTGCCCACAGTTATGTGGCAGATTGGAATTTGTTAATATCCGGTTGTAGATAACTTGACACAAAACCTCAAACATAATACACTACCCACTACTAGGAAAAGGGCTATAGATGATATTGACACTAATGGCGCACTATGCATGTGGTGCCACTGCTATATAGCAGTGGCGCACCAGATACTGGTGCACCATTAGTATCATATTACTAATGGCGCACCTCGTGTGCGGTGCGCCATTACTAGTTTTGAAAAAAAACGAAAAAAAATGTTAGTAGTGGCGCACCAGGGTATAGTGCGCCATTACTAGTTTAACTAGTAATGGCGCACTATACCCTGGTGCGGCACTACTAACATTTTTTCGGTTTTTTTCATAACTAGTAATGGCGCACCTATACAAAGTCTACCATTACTAATTTTGACTGAGGTTTGACCAACTCATACACATAGTAATGGCGCACTTTGTAAAGGTGCGCCATTACTATGTCCAAATTTCACGAAATGCACACCCCCCCCCTCCCCGTGGACCGCCTTTTCAGTTTTAAAAAAATAAAAGAAAATGATGGAAATGTCAAAAAATTAAAAGAAACTAAGTTTCCCATGTGATATGTGGTCTAGTTATTGAGAATATTTACAAATATGAATTTCGACTTTATTTGCAAAATCTCTTTAGAATTCAGTAAAACGGGCATAACTTTTGCATACGAACCCTGTTGAACATTTTCAAAATCTCAAAAAACCTAACAGAACGAAAGTTATGGGGCTTTTAAGATCTAGATGGGGGAAATATGAAAAAAAAATCAAACTTAGTAGTGGCGCACCATTTGCTAGGTGCGCCACTAGTAACAGGAAAAAAAATTAGAGATTTCTTTTTGGAATTGTTTTCAAAATGTGATACGTAATATGACCGGGAAGTTTGAAATATTTTTTCAAAATTTCATCACAATCATAAACATGATCGGGAGGTTTAATAGGATTGATATGATAGATATATCAACAAGTGCATGTGAAGTGAGCTGATGCTGGGGTTGGATAGAACTGCGAAGTTAAGCGTGCTCGGGCTGGAGTAGTGTGAGGATGGGTGACCTTCTGGGAAGTTTGACCACGGAGTGCGATTTGACTTGAGATTAAGCATATTGACCCGTGATTAAGCCATAGTGACCTGAGATTAAGAAGAAAAGGAAAAAATCTGAAACTGAATTAAATCTGGAAAAAAATTCCGAAACTGAATTAAATTTTGAAAAAAATTCTGAAACTGAAAAAAATCTGAAAAAAATTCTAATGGCGTGGTAGTGACCCCGACTTAGAAGTCGAGATCACCGAATGCACGTGTACAGTGATCCCAGAGATCAATGCTCACTGAACACACAGAAGCTGAATAACAAGAGTCTTACATCCATACATATCGTCTTACACAAATTATGGCCATTATGGCCAAGTCTTACATAGATAAAGCCTCACGGGCTGAATAGCAAATAACTCAAATAGCGGAAGTCTTCGATAATAGGTAGAACCCATGCCATCTTCCTTAACCCTACAGGCATTCTGACTGGGATAGCGTCCTAGTTCGCATGACCGTCTCCAAAGAACTCTTCCTCAAATTCCTGTTCCTCCATACCTAGCCAATTAAATAACCAGTGGCAAGCCAATGAGTACTTTGAATGTACTCGCAAGCAACCCATGATGTGGTTCAAAATAACAGTGCAATTGAACAATAATGAGCAATCTAGCAAGGGCTAGAATAAATATTCTACCATCAAGTTTATGCATCAATAACTCGCGTAACCTCGAAGGCAGGTTACCGATATCAACATGAATATGATTCAACTCATCGAGTCAAGTCACCACCTTGACTCGTCACACACATACTTTCATCGAAGAAGTAAAATTCTGGACATAGTTTAAGTAGCACCACCCAACTGTCCATGACCGTGGACACGGCTATTCGAATAGTTTTACACTCTGCAGAGGTTGCGCACTTTACCCACAAGATCCGGGAAGCTTTCGTGTCATCCACGATCCCGCAGTACCTCAAGTACTCGGGGGAAGCACCCGGTCATTACCTTTCCTTAGACGACACTAACATAGAGTCCACTCGTTGGTACACGGCCCTCGGGTACAAACAATAGATCACGGTACTTGCCCTAATTTCAATGTCACACGTACCCGAAGGGACCAACGGTGTGTCCGGTGCCCTGTGAAAACAGTCATGGTCGTCTATCCAAGCACGACCCCGTCCCGGGAAAGACCTCAAGTCTTCCCGTCACTAGTAATGCGGGCACCATGCTAGTATCGACCTAAGTAATCAATAAAGCCCCGTCCCATAAGGGGTAGTGTGGTTGCACATGTTTGGTTGGGACGGTAGTCACACATAAATCTAATCCATTATTTCACCCATGCACAAGATTTACCGGCACATCACTTCTTCCTCAAGTGATGACCTAACTCCACGTCACCCTCGGGCATTAGGGGCACCCGATGGGTTTTATGCAAAGATTTCAACCACGAAGGTTCATGTCACACATGCATCCCTAAGCATCAAGACTAACTATTAGCATGTCACCTAGCACATAGCCAGATCAAGAGCAAGACATGCATCGTGTGGTGATTCATCTAGGTCACCACCGTAACTCTATCATCATGCATCGGAAACAAACGGGTTCCGAAGAGCAAATGTATCATGGTCAAAGGGCTGCTTGCCTGGAGTGGCTTGGTCTTCAAAGTCTTAAAATCTTTCTCCTTCTCCTTCTTCAGCAACTTCGTCAAATACGGTATCTATACGTCGCATAATAACCACGAAAAATAAGACCACAAGTAAAACAGAAAAATCAAAGTGCTCAGAAAAATGTCAACTTATTTTTGTTAAATACTAGAGGGATTTCTAAGATGGAGAAAATTCTTAGTTGGAGTTTTGGAGTAACAGAATGGAATCTAGGGATTTTTGAACAGGAGTTTTAATGCTCAAATTTGAATTTAAATTTGAATAGAACAGAAAAGTTTCATGGATATGTGTGAAAGTGACACCATTAAATAGGTTGGAATATTACAAGAATTTAGGAGTTGGAATTATTTCATTTGGACCAATATTCATTTCTGTAAAAATGTTTGAAATAATTACAGAAACAATAAAAAGAAATGGCCCTGTGCTACTGGGCCAGAGGGGCCACAGTGCACGGCCCAGGGCAAACCAGCCCAGCCGCACGGGCGCCCGCGCGCGCAATCTGACGGGCGGGGCCCGGCGGTCAGCGGCTGTGAGGAGGGGGAGAGAGGGGTGAGGATGACAGGCGGGGCCCGCCTGTCATCTTCAACCTCACGGCCACGGCCACGGTGAGCTCACCGGCGTTGATTCCGGCCATGGCGACGGCAACGGAGGGCAGGGACGGGCTCAGCGTCGAGTTGCGGAGGTAGTGGTGGTGGTGCGGCACGCCGGGGAGGTCGGGTTCGTCGGCGGCGAGGTGGGACGGCGGAGGATCGTCGAGGAGCTGCTGGCGGGCTTGTTTCCGGCAGCTGCAGAAGGGGAAAAACAAGGGGAACGCATCAGTGATGCATGGCGGTTCTAGATCGAGCTAAAGGAGGGGCGGAGGAGGCCTGTACTGCGAGATCGCCGGCGGCCCGACGCGGCGGAGCTCCGGTCGATCCCGAGCACTGAAGCTCTCCGGGGATGAACTAGTGGTGCTGGAGTGATGCTGAGGATGAGGAGAGGCCGTTGGTGATGAGAGGAGGGCTCAGGGGGTCCTATTTATAGGGGAACGGCGGGTCCCGTGGACCTGTGCGCCGGCGAGCTCCTGCTCGACGCTACAGCGCACGAGAGGCGACGGGAGTGAGTCTGCGGCGTTGCTGGACGAGCCCTACGTCCATTTGAGGAGAGAGGAGGAGCGGGGAGGCTTCCAGACCGTGCGCACGTGCGAGCCCGAGGAGTGGGCATTGCTGGCGGCCGGTGCGCGTGTGGCGATGGCCACTGGAGGGCGCAGGAGGAGGGGGACACCGCTGGTGGAGGTCGCGGACGTCGAGGCGCGTTGAGAGGCGCGAGGGGGGAGCCCGAGGCTGTCGAGGGCAGACGATTGGCCGAAGCTACAGTGCGTGGGCGCACTGTAGCGCGCTCTGGAGCACTCTTATCGCATGCCACGGCATGCCATTGGCCTTCTGGACGCGCCCACCGTGTCTGGGGGGTCCCGGGTGATGCAAGCATTACGGTTGAAGCCTTGGATGCTCTGGAGAGTCAAGGAGAGAGAGATGAAGCTGGTAAGTTGGTGAGTTTTGGCTGTCCAGCAAGGTGAACCAGGGTTTTCACCCCTCAATCATGGAGCTGGGGTCCTGGGGAAGTTACTGGAGGTAGCTAGTAACTGGTTGAACGTGTGGTAGAAAGTTGAGGCCAAGGTAAAAAGTAAAAGTGATCAAGAAGAGGGTTTTGGTAATTCTGCAAAAGGTGTTTGATCAGTGTTTGGTCAAGCAAATGATCTCCACTTGCCATGACACTTAACAGGATTGAATGACATGTGAAAATAGGGTGCTTCACCAAATTTGGGCTCATTTGAAGAAACTAGCCAATGTAACTTTGGTGAACCCTAGAAATCAACAGAAATGGCTTCATCTTGTTTGAGTCAAGCTAATCATCTCCCCTTGATGCACCACTTGGTGTAGTTTTATCATTTGGGGTATTGGTCATGCCCACAAAGTTTGAAGCTCCAGGTAAAAAGTTGGTAATGTAAAGTTGTTCAAATTTGCATTTGAACAGAAAGGGTTTTGGGGTGTTCTGATCAAGTTGCTCTATTCCAAATCTTGTGCCATTTGGTCTAGATGCATTATTAGGCATTTCTAGCATGTGCACCAAGTTTGAGAGCATTTGGACAAGTTTGGCAATGCAGAGTTGCTCAAACTTCAAATATGGACAGAATGGTTATGAAGGGTTTTGATGATGTTTTCTCGTTTCCCAAGGCATGGGACTTGGCAAGATCATCAAGTATGTCATATGTGACATGATAGAATTTCCCTGGAATTTTTGGAGAATATTTCCTTTGTAAATATTTCAAAAGCTTGAAATATCCAGAAAGGATTTTAGAGGGATTGGCCCATTATTTTGAACATGACCAAGTGTTGAAACTCTTATATATGGACAATATATGTCCTCTGAGTCTCCCTGAATTTTGGCAAATATTTTTGAAATACTTAAATAATTTTTCCCTATTAAAGACCATTTCTGGCCTTAAGAAAAAGCCTTTAAATAAAATAGGAAAATAACTTTTAAAATTATACCTTTGTGGTTTCTGGGAGTCCTATGACTACTAGGTCTCAAATATACTTTTTGAAATAATTTTCTCACCCTAAATCAAGCACTTGCAGTGCAAATCTCAATTCATGGGTTTTTGGAAAACTAAATTTATAAAATACATTTTGGCCAAATTAATTTTGTAAGAAAATTCTATACTGTCATATAACACTTGGCATGATCATTGGGCAGATGTTTTGGGTATGGAGATGAATTATACAAGAGGTAATAGTTGACGTGAGCACATGAAGAAAAATTCAATTCCAAATAAAAGCCAAATGATGCCAAAAAAAATTGCTGGTCCAAATTTTCATGCTTCATTGATGCAAATAACATGATACAAAATGCAGGGTGTGACAGACCTACCCCCCTTACAAGAATCTCGTCTCCGAGATTCCTAGACTAGGTCTTAAAAGAGATCGGGAAACTCGGATCTAAGATAGTCTTCACGTTCCCAGGTTGCTTCTGCTTCGGTGTGGTTGCTCCACTGGACCTTGAAGTACTTGATGGTACGGCTTCGTGTCCGTCGCTCTGCTTCATCCAGAATGTGAATAGGCTTCTCGCGATAGGTCAAATCAGGCTGCAGATCAATGGCTTGGTGATCAACATCCTTGTAGAGATTAGGCTTGTCCGGAACTTGGAGACATTTCCGGAGTTGTGACACATGGAATACATTGTGCACATCGGATAGCTCAGGTGGTAGTTCCAACTGGTAATCCACTTCTCCTCGTCGTGCAGTGATCACAAAGGGTCCAATGAACCTTGGTGCGAGCTTCCCCTTGACGTGGAAACGCTTGGTTCCCTTCAGAGGTGTTACCCGCAGGTACACATGGTCCCCGACATGGAAACTCATGTCCCGACGGTGAGTGTCAGCATAGCTCTTTTGCCTTGACTTGGCTGTCTTCAATCGTTCTCTGACTAGTTAGACTTGCTCATCTGCTGCGCGGAGAATATCCGGTCCAAAGACTAGTCCTTCTCTAGTCTCTGACCAGTTGAGGGGTGTGCGACATCTGCGTCCGTACAACACCTCAAATGGTGCCATCTGAAGGCTTGACTGATAACTGTTGTTATAGGAGAACTCGGCAAAAGGGAGGCAATCTTCCCACTTCGCTCCATATGCCAAGACACAGGCTCGGAGCATGTCTTCGAGAACTTGATTTACTCGTTCTGTCTGACCTCCGGTCTGTGGGTGAAAAGCCGTGCTGAAAGATAACTTGGTTCCCAAGGCTTCTTGGAACTTCTTCCAGAACCTTGAGGTGAACTGGGTTCCTCGATCTGACACAATCTCCTTGGGAACGTCGTGGAGACTTACGATTCTGTCGATGTAGAGAGCTGCCAGCCGGTTGCCATCTTAAGTGGTCTTGACAGGAATGAAATGGGCCACCTTGGTCAAATGATCGACTATGACCCAGATAGAGTCATGTCCTCTATTCGACCTTGGTAATCCAGTGATGAAGTCCATTCCGACTTTATCCCACTTCCACTCAGGGACTTTGAGTGGTTGAAGCAATCCAGCAGGTCGCTGATATTCAGCCTTGACCCTTTGGCACACGTCACATTTTGCAACATAGGTTGCAATCTCTCTTTTCATCCCGTGCCACCAGAATCGTGTCTTCAAGTCTTGGTACATCTTGGTTCCTCCGGGGTGGATGGAATACGGAGTGTCGTGGGCTTCTTGCAGAATCAGGTTCTTCAGCTATGTGTTGTTTGGTACGCAGATACGACCTTTGTACCAAACAATCCCGTGCTCGTCTTCGGAGAATCCTGGGGCCTTGCCTAGCTTCACCTTCTTCTTGATGCCTTCAATGCTTGCGTGTCCATCTTGTGCCTTCTTGACTTCGTCCATCAGGGTCGGTCTGACTTCCAAATGATCCAGAAATCCAGGGGTGACCAATTCCAAACTGAATTGTTCGAGTTCCTTATACAAGGTTGGCTGCCTTTCTTGAATAACAGCATTCAAGGAGCAAGCCTTCCTGCTTAAGGCATCGGCCACCACGTTAGCCTTCCCGGGGTGATATTGAACACTGAGGTCATAGTCTTTGATGAGTTCCAACCATCTCCGCTGCCTCATGTTCAATTCCTTTTGGGTGAAAATGTACTTCAGACTTTTGTGGTCTGTGTAGATCTCACACCGTTTCCCTAGGAGGTAATGCCGCCATGTCTTCAAGGCATGAACTACTGCCGCTATCTCAAGATCGTGAGTAGCGTAGTTCTCCTCATGGGGTCGTAGCTGCCTGGAGAGATATGCTATGACTCGGTCTTCTTGCATCAGAACGCTTCCCAATCCGGTTCGAGAGGCATCACAATATATCACGAACTCCATGTGAATATCAGGTGTTGCCAGAACTGGGCGGTGGTCAATCTCTTCTTGAGCTCTTGGAAGCTTTCTTCGCATTTTGGCGTCCACTCGAACTTCTTGTCCTTCTTGAGGAGCTGAGTCATTGGCCGTGCAATGCTAGAGAATCCTTCCACGAATTTGCGGTAATAGCCCGCAAGTCCGAGGAAGCTTCTGACTTCCTTGACGGTCGTTGGAGATTGCCATTGGGTCACAGCTTCGATCTTCGCGGGATCAACTGATAATCCTTCCTCGGTCAAGACATGACCTAAGAATCCAACTTTATGCAGCCAGAACTCACACTTGCTGAATTTGGCATACAGTTGGTGCTCTCGAAGCTTGTCTAGGACCATCCTCAGATGATGCTCGTGCTCTTCCTCCGACTTCGAGAAGACAAGAATGTCATCAATAAAGACGACAACGAACTTGTCCAGATATTCCATGAAGACTTTATTCATGAGATACATGAAGTAGGCTGGGGCATTGGTTAACCCAAAGGACATGACCGTGCACTCATACAGGCCATATCTGGTTACCAATGCCGTCTTCGGAATATCTTGGGGTCTGATCTTCAGCTGGTAGTACCCAGATCTGAGGTCGATCTTGGAGAACACCTTGGCTCCGCTGAGCTGATCAAACAGATCTTCGATCTTGGGAAGTGGATACTTGTTCTTGATTGTAACTTCATTGAGGGAACGATAGTCAATGCATAAGCGGATGGTACCGTCCCTCTTTGCCACAAATAGAACAGGAGATCCCCAAGGATAGGCACTTGAGCGGCTAAATCCCTTCCTCAGCTGCTCTTCCAGCTGCTTCTTCAGCTCAGCTAATTCTTCCGTCCCCATTCTATAAGGCTTCTTATAGATGGGTCCTGCCCCGGGCACGAGCTCGATGATGAACTCAATGTCACGGTCAGGGGGCATTCCCGGTAGTTCATCCGGAAAGACATCGGGATACTCACATACCACCGGTACTTGCTCTAGCCTGACTTTAGACAGACAGTTGACTTGAGCGGCCTGAGCGGAAGAGGAGTTGGGAGCAAACTTGACTTCGACTCCTTGGTCATTGGTCATTGTGACTGTCCGATTGGCACAGTCTAGCAAGCCTTGGTGCTTACTGAGCCAATCCATCCCTAAGATCACATCCAAGCCTTGCGATCTTAGGATGATAAGGTCTGCTAGGAAGTCTACACCGTTAATGGTAATACTGACTCCTTTACAGCCTATCTTGGCTCTCATCTCTGCTCCGGGGGTTTGTACCACCATAGGGTTATTCAGGGGTGTAGGGGTCATGACACTTTTTAATGCAAATCTTTGAGTGGCAAATGAATGCGTTGCTCCAGAATCAAACAAGACAGTTGCAGGTGCTGAGTTGACAAGGAACGTACCCAGCACGACGTCCGGGTCTTCCTGGGCTTCTTCAGCAGTAACGTGATTCACACGCCCCTTCCCATGGTTAGGTGGATTGCGAGGAGCTGGGTTCCTTGGTGGCATCCCGCGGCCTTGTCCCTGGTTCTGCGCATTGGGGCACGGGGCATCAGGCTTCTTGTTGGGGCACACCCTTGAGATGTGTCCGGACTGACCACATCCAAACCAAGTGACTTGGTTTGGATTGTTGATCTTGTTGCCACCACTGGTATTGGGGTTGAAAGCTGGCCTTGGGTTGGCATACTGCTGAGGCTGAGGGTTGGCACGAGGTGCAGGAGCTCTTTGTTGCTGATAGGTTGGCTTGGCCGGGGCTGACTGCCACGGACGAGGCTTCTAGTTGATGGAACTTCCCTTGCTGACCATCTTGCGTTTGCGAGTGTCTTCCAAAGCACGCCGCTTGTCTTCAAGCATAAGTGCTTTGTTTTCACCAGGTCAGGGAAGGTTGGGCAGTCGCACACGACAAGCGAGTATTCCAGAGTCTGATTGAGGCCTTCCATGAAGCGCTCCCTTTTTGCAGCATCAGTGCTGACATCTTCAGGGGCATACCTTGACAGAACACTGAACTTCTACATGTACTCCTTGACAGTGCCACTTCCTTGCTTCAGGGCTCGGAACTCATGCTTTTTGATAGCCATGATTCCGGAAGGAATGTGGGCCTTGCGGAATTCTGCCTTGAAGTTGACCCAAGTGATGTCTTGTTCAGCATGCATGACCTTGAATCCATCCCACCAAGCTCTAGCAGTCCCCCCGAGGCAGTGGGCTGCATAAGCCACCTTCTCACGGTCTTCGGTGCATCCGACTAGTTCCAGTATGTCCTCAATGGAGCGGACCCAGTCGTCTGCATCCAGGGGTTCAGCAGTCTCAATAAAGGTTGGCGGTGCATGCTTCTTAAACTCTGCCAACGTGGAACGTCCATTGCCATTCCCCGCCGGCTGGCGGTTGTTGGTGACAGCTTGAGCAATCAGCTGAAGGGCTGCAGTGTTGGCTTGGTGTTCCTCTCGGAAAGCTTGGATAAGCTGAGCCATGTCCATGTTCGGAGGAGGTGGTGGTGGTGGAGCTTGGTCGTTGGTTTGGTCGCGGCCTGCCTCTGACTGAGCGGATGCTCCGGCTTCAGGCTGCTGGGTAGAGGTACCAGTACGAGTTACAACAGGCATCCTGTTGGAGCGGTAAAAGGTCTCATGACTGTCAGGACCGGTTTTCCAATAAAACACTTATTGAAAAATCGCCCCTTTCATCAAACTAGTATAGAGGAATCCTCCATACTGGCAGACAAATCCTTGATACAGAAAATCCAGAAGTGCTAAACATTATACAGGGTTGAGCTGAGGCTGCTCAACAATTTATTACAAGCACGCCAATATTATACATAGAGGCGGGTATGACACAACTGGATATGGTGGCACAACTACTAACTCGTGGATATAGTGGTAGTGGGTATGTCACAGTGATGTGGGTGGCGTGACTCCAATATCTTACACTCATCAAGCGCCGGAGTGAGGCTTGATGATTTTATTATGGTGGCGGAAGCGTATATAATACAAGTGACCAACTCCAGGATCGCAAGGGACTGACTGGGACTCCTCTAGGCGTCGGACTCGCTATCGAACTCTTCATCCATAAGATCGCCTTCGTCAACATCTGGCCAAATCAACAAGCCAGGTGAGTACTTTGAATGTACTCGCAAGACAGTTTGGACATAAGATATAACAAATGCAAACATGATGCACACGAGCAGTAATGCACACGCGAGTAATTAAATTAGCACTGCAATATAAATAATTAGTGGAAGACCGATCGGGTGTCTGAAGCGACGCCTCGAAAGGTATAATAGAATAAACATGCCGCAGTCGGGCGTCAGGGCGACACCGCAGAAAGGGCTTATATCAAAGGTAAAACAAGAATGCCACAGTCGGACGTCTAAGCGACATCACATAAAGGGCTTATATCAAAAGTAAATAACAAGAATGCCACAGTCGGACGTCTGAGCGACATCACATAAAGGGCTTATATCAGAAGTAAATAACAAGAATGCCACAGTCGGACGTCTGAGCGACATCACATAAAGGGCTTATATCATACAAGGAAAATTTTGAGTAGTTCCTGGAGGTAGCACCATCCTAAGGAATACTCGGCACATAAAAGTAAATAGGTTAGTCCATTCATAGAAGAAACATTCAACCGGGTTTACCCCTGTCAGAAGTATTGACACTGAGACTGACACGGATCTGCTAACCAACGTCCTTGACTAAGGACTTGATTACGCGAATGGTTTTGACTCTGCAGAGTTTGTACCTTACCACAGCCAACGGATTTCAGTAGTCACCAAGGACTAGTTCCGTTCGTGGTATTTTAGGAGAAAACACATCTAACCAGTACACACCCATTCCACATTCCGTTGCCAGGAACCACCCTAGGCAACGTTCAAGAAAAACTCTTGAGGCGGGGAGGTCACTCCTCGAATAGCATGGGATCAAATTTATATCGCGCGCTCTAAGGGGTGCCCCCCTCTCGGTCCCAACCGGAAACACCCATGCCCCCTGACCGGATGACGGCTTTAATCCAGGGCCATGGAACCTTCATCACGGCCTCTCTATTTGGTGTGTACCAGGGAAGAGGTTTGCAACTTACTAAACCGTATTCTTTGCAGAAAACATGTGGTAGCACAAAAGGGAAATGGGCGGGATCGAGACTTGATCCACGTCAACACCGTAGTTAAACAGTTGATATAGAACTGGCATGCTCCAACAATACCAGCTTACATCTTATCATGCCACCACATGATCAGGTTGTTCTCCATCATATGATCTCATCAAGTTTTATAGCTCACTTGCAACTTACCGTGCATGGAATATAACATCCAACAAATGCTTATATAAACATGCCTCAAGACAAACCACACTAGCAAACATGAAAACACTCGTCATATCAAAGGTTCAAACATGCTTGCCTGGTTCGGAGTAGTCGGAGTCTAGCTCGGCGAAGTTTGCGGCTCCTTCACCTCCTTCGGTATCTACGGTATAAAAGAAATCGAGTACTACGTAAATACGTGCGTGCGCAAAAAGTGTTCCAAATATTTTACAAATAAATATGATAAAAAACTAGGCAGAGTTATGAAGATGACAGAAAAGGAATCAACTAAAAATCATTTTTAGTTTAAAAGTTATAAAGAAAACAAACCCAGGGACTAGTCTGTAATGAAACAGAAACTATCCAGGGGGTAGTTTGAATAGACAGAAAACGCTTCGGATGAAATACGCCAAGCCGAATAGGAAGCGTACTTTGCCCGAAGGCGCTTTCAGAAAACGATTCGAATAAAAAGAAGAGGCTGACAGGGGGGTCCCGCATGTCAGGTTTGAAAGGGGGAAACAGAGTTCGCCGGCGCCAGAGACCTGCGATGATCGCCGGCGACGAACCGCTGCGAGGCAGAGAGGGAGGGAAGTACCGGCGTGTTCAGGAGGTTCTTCCGCGTCGGTGGGTGGTGGAAGAGATCGACGGGAGGCACCACAGCGACGGCGACTTCCTCTACGGCGGACGGCGGCGTCGGGCGATGATGGGTCTCACCGGACGGGGCTTCTGACTACAAATTGATGCTTGGGTTAGACGAGGTGGTCGACTAGAAGGTTACTGGCTGAGTTTGGGCAGCGGGGGTGCTCTCACCAGAGCGGATCTTGCCGGAGCCCGAAGCGGATCGGGGCGGCCGGAGTCGGGGAAGAAGACTCTCCCGAGGCCCTCTGAGGGGTTTTGGCGAGGCTGTGGTGAGGTGTGGTGGATGCGGTGGCTTCACAACGCCTCTGGGGTCCTATTTATAGGCGGGCGAGGGCGGTGCCGTGAGCGAAATATCTCCGGCGAGGGATTACGGCGAGGCAGTGGTCGGGCGGGTGGTTTAGGTGACTGGGCATCTTCGGATTGGTCCACTGGCTCCATTCAACGTCTAAGCCCGATCGCATTTGGCCTGCTCTGCGGTTTCGACGGAACGGAGTTCACGGGCTCGCCGGCGGCAGAGAGCGCGCTCTGCGCTTCTCAGGCCACGGCGACGGTTCTGCAGCGCGCTCAGGGGGGGGGAATGAACACGCGGAGGCCACTGGTGGCTTGGGCGGTGCGGAGCGGCGCCGTACTGCAGGGCTCACCCCTGACGGCCGCCACGGGCGGTACTGTCGCCGCGGACGACGCCGGAGCTGACGCGACAGTTCGCCACCGACGCTCGCAACCAGCCAAGCGACCGTGCGGCGCACTGGATAAGAAGGGGGAACAGGGAGCAAGAGGCCAAGCGAGGAACTGGCGAGATTGGCGACGAACTCTGACGAGAAACGACACTGTCGATTGAAGTTTAACACTGAACCCTGAAACTCAACAGGAACAGTGCATGAAAGCTGTTTGATGAAATGTTTGATGCATGTGGAAAACTTTTCTTGAGCTGGGACTTGGTGAGGGGGTCTGTTGATGCATCTGGAGTCTGCATGAATTTCCCCAGAATTTTTGGAAGGAAGAAAGAATGAAATTCACCAAAAATAGCAAATCTGCTCCAAACTTGCAGCAAGCATATTTTGAAAATTTTTAACTGATGACCAGTAGGTCTTGATGGATATGAGTTGAGGGTACTAAGGACTAGCCCTAGGAATTTATTTGGAGCCAAGATTCAAAAGAGATCTAGTAGTTCCTTTGTAAACTACTAAGGCCCAAATAAATGACAGAAAAAGGTTTTGTGGTTTAAATAAATAGAAATAAAAAACTAGGGGAAAGTTGAAACTTGCTGGAATTGATGCTTGACTTGACCCAAGGTAGGGAGGAAGGCTTTTGGGAGGAAGTTTTCAACATAGGTCATGGCAAGGGTGTATTTTTGAATAGGGAGGGATAAATCCAAAAATGATAGGAATACTTTTTAACAAAAGAATTTTGCCAAAACAATCCAAGAGTATTTGTGTTGAACCCATATAAGTAGAAAGATCCTCAAGACCAGAACCAAAATTGAGAAGTACTCAAAAAAAGATTTGTCAGAAGCAAAAATTTGGGAAGGAGGTCTCTCAAAAAGAAACTTTTCAAATAACCTCCTTTAAATCAAATAAAGAATTTGGTAAAAATCAAACCAAAATTTTGGGGTGTTACAACACCCACCCCCTTAGGAAAAATCTCGTCCCCGAGATTCCGGCTGATCCTCAAATAGGTGTGGGTACTCTGTTCGAAGAAAATCCTCTCTCTCCCAAGTTGCTTCATCTTCGGTGTGATTGCTCCACTGAACCTTGAAGAACTTAATTGTCTTCTGACGGGTTCTCCTTTCAGACTCCTCCAATATTTTTACTGGACGTTCCCTGTAGGTGAGGTCCGGTTGCACGTCAATGTTTTCATGAGATACACGCTTTTCTGGGTTGCTTACACACTTCCTCAATTGTGATATGTGGAACACGTCATGGACGTCTGACAGTTCTTTGGGTAGGTCTAGCTGGTAGGCTACTGTGCCTCTTCGTGCAGTCACACGGAAAGGTCCAATAAAACGTGGTGCTAGCTTTCCCTTAATTTTGAATCGCTGCAGGCCCCGCATAGGGGATACTCTTAGATACACATAGTCACCGGGTTCAAAACTGACTTCACGATGTTTCTGGTCATAATAACTCTTTTGTCGGCTCTGGGCTGTCTTGAGTCGATCCCTGATTAATTTAACCTTCTCCTCAGCTTCTTTGAGCATGTCTGGGCCGAAGATGCGGCTGTCTCCTGTCTCTGACCAATTTAATGGGGTACGGCATCTTCGCCCATACAAAGCTTCAAAAGGTGCCATCTGTAGACTGGATTGGTAACTGTTGTTGTACGCGAACTCGGCATATGGTAAGCTTTCTTCCCAGCTGGTTCCATAAGTGAGGACACATGCTCTCAGCATGTCCTCCAGAATTTGGTTTACACGTTCAGTCTGTCCTCCAGTCTGGGGGTGATATGCCGTGCTGAATACCAGTTGAGTTCCCGGAGCTTGTTGCAAATGATCCCAAAATCTAGAGACGAATTGAGTGCCTCTGTCGGATATTATGGTCTTTGGAACTCCATGAAGACAGACAATACGGGAGAGATAAAGCTTGGCAAGCTTCTGAGTGGTGTGGGTTGTCTTTACCGGAATAAAATGTGCCACCTTGGTCAACCTATCTGTGATGACCCATATGGCATCATTTCCGTGTCGTGACTGAGGTAGTCCGACAATAAAATCCATTCCAATTTCGTCCCATTTCCATTCAGGTATCTTGTTTGGCTGTAATAGTCCTGCTGGTTTTTGGTGCTCGGCTTTAATGCGCTGACATGAGTCACAACAGGCAATGAATGTGGCTATATCCCTCTTCATACCGTGCCACCAAAATCTTTCCTGAATGTCCTTGTACATTTTTGTTCCTCCAGGGTGGATGGAATATGGAGCGGTATGACCTTCGGTCAAAATTTGTTGTTTGAGGTCTTCTATATTTGGCACGCAAAGCCTGTCTCCGTACCATAGTATTCCCTCATTGTCTATGACGAATTCTGAGGCTTTGCCCAGACTCACTTTCCTTTTTATGCCTTCGATGCTGGGGTGTCCATGTTGAGCTTTCTTAATTTGTTCCATTAGGGTGGGTTGTATTTCCAAATTTGACACAGTGCCTTCGGTAACCATCACCATGTTGAGTTTGGCAAACTCCCTTTGAAATTCCGGTCTCAAGTTTTGTGAACTGTCGTTGCTGGAGCTTGGATTGCGGCTGAGAGCATCTGCCACTACATTTGCCTTTCCTGGATGGTAGTGAATGCCAACATCATAGTCTTTTACTAATTCCAACCAGCGTCGTTGTCGCAAATTGAGTTCTGGTTGTGTGAAAATATATTGGAGGCTTTTATGGTCTGTATATATTTCACAACGATTTCCAAGCAAAAAGTGCCTCCATTCTTTGAGTGCATGAATAACTGCTGCTAATTCCAAGTCATGAGTGGGATAGTTTTCTTCATGCTTTCGCAGTTGCCTGGAAGCATATGCGACTACTTTGCCTTCTTGCATTAATACGCATCCGAGGCCCTTCCGGGACGCGTCGCAATACACTTCAAAAAATTTGTGTATGTCTGGTATGACCAATACTGGTGCTGTTGTTAATCTCTTTTTGAGTTCTTGGAAACTTTTCTCGCAATCCTCAGTCCACACAAATTTCTTATCCTTCTTGAGTAGCTGTGTCATAGGCTTTGCTATGGTGGAGAATCCCTCAATAAATCTTCTGTAATATCCAGCCATTCCTAGAAAGCTTCGTACGTCGGTTACGTTGGCTGGTGGTTTCCAGTCGAGTACGGCCTTGACTTTTTCTGGGTCCACGGCAACACCCTCTTGGGTTAATACGTGGCCCAAAAAACCCACCTGTTTTAGCCAAAATTCACATTTACTGAACTTGGCGTACAATTGATGCTTCCTTAATTCTCCCAGCACAATTCTGAGATGTTCAGCATGTTCTTCTGGTGTCTTAGAATATACCAAAATATCATCAATGAACACCACAACAAATTTGTCCATAAATTTCATGAACACTTTGTTCATGAGGTGAACAAAGTATGCGGGAGCGTTCGTCAGTCCAAACGGCATTACTGTAAATTCATATAATCCGTATCTGGAAGTGAATGCAGTTTTAGGGATATCTTCTGTCCGTACTTTTAACTGATGATATCCCGACCTTAAATCAATCTTTGAGAAAACCTTGGCTTGTGCAAGCTGGTCGAATAAATCATTGATCTGTGGCATCGGATATTTGTTTTTGATGGTAACCATGTTGAGTGCTCGATAGTCTATACATAATCTCAGTGTCCCATCCTTTTTCTTGGCAAATAATACTGGCGAACCCCAAGGTGAGGAGCTGGCCCGGATAAATCCTTTGTCCAGTAATTCCTTTATTTGCTTCTTCAATTCTACCAACTCGGAAGGTGCCATTCTATAAGGTTTCTTGTAAATAAGAGTGGTTCTAGGTGCTAGTTCAATAGTGAATTCTATTTCTCGGTCTGGTGGCATGCCTGGTAGCTCTTCAGGAAATACATCAGGAAACTCACATACCACTGGAACTTTATTTAAATCTGAAATATCCACCTTGTTCAATCTTGGTCGCAATGATACTGGCCTTATTTGAGCTGCAATTTTTATCGTCTTCCCTTGGTGATGAGTGAGGATCACAGTCCGATTGAAACAGTCGATAAATCCCTTGTTGGTGGTTAACCAGTCCATTCCTAGGATAACATCCAGCCCCTTATTTTCCAATACAATGAGGTTTGCTCGAAATTTTAATCCTTCGAGCTCAATAATCACACCTTGGCAATAACTCTGGGTGATTTGCTTAATCCCGGGGGACTTGATGGTCATAGAATTTTCCAAGGGGAGAATTGAAAAATCATGTTGTAAAGCAAATTTCTTTGAAATGAACGAATGAGAAGCTCCAGAATCAAACAAAACCGTGGCAGGTATTGTGTTGACAGGAAACGTACCGAGTACGATATCCGGAGCATTCTGCGCTTCTTCCTTGGTCACATGGTTCACGTGACCCTTCTTGTGATTGTTGCTAGGATTGAAGTTGTTACGTTTGGGAGCTGAATTATTTCCACCAGTGTTTGTCTTGGGGGCCGAGTTTCTTGGCTTTGGGCATTGCTTGGCATAGTGTCCTTCCTCTCCACAAGCGAAGCAAGTAACGCCCGGGTGATATGTAAAATCTTTATCCCTTGCATGAAAATTCTTGTTTGAGCGTGGAACATTGGTTGCGGATTTGTTCGCCCCATTTTTCCGAGAATCAATCTTGTTCCGGTTGTCGCGAGATTGAGAGGTCTTGTCCCGCTTGCGCTTGCGAAAATCCTCCAAGCTGCGGCGTTCATTCTCCAAGGTAATAGCTTTGTCCACAAGTGTTTTGAAATCTGGAAAGGTGTGCACGACCAGTTGGCATTTAAGTGCTGGTGCCAGGCCGTCCAGAAATTTTTCCACCTTTTTATTCTCAGTCATATGTTCTTCGTTGGCGTAGCGAGATAGTTGAGTAAACTGACTATTGTACTCAGTCACTGACATGCTTCTCTGCTTGAGGTCATCAAACTCCCTTTTCTTGATCTTCATAATACTTCTGGGAATGTGCGCCCCACGAAAATTTTCCTTAAACTCCTCCCAGGTGATGTTGTTTTCATTGGGGTGCATATGTAGAAAATTTTCCCACTACGATGCAGCTGCTCCAGTAAGGTAGTGAGGTGCATAAAGTACTTTCTCACGGTCTGAACATTGTGCGATAATTAATTTCCTCTCAATGTCTCGAAGCCAGTCATCAGCCTCAAGAGGTTTATCCGTGTGAGAGAAAGTTGGGGGACGCGTCTTTTGTAGTTCAGCCAATTTGGAATGCTGCTGGTATGGTTCGCGGTGATTTCTCATGTTGATAATATGGGTCATCATTTCTTGATGTTGCTGCTGGCTTTGCTCATAAAGGCGGCATACTTGAGAAAGTGCTGCTTCACTGTTTTGCTGACTTGACTGCCCCTGTGTGAAATTGTTACTTGCCTGGGTACCATTATTTTCTTCCGGCGGGCTTCGCATGGAACGAGTCCAGGGACGATGCATTTTCCACTCTGGGGTATTTTGCAGAACTCATGAGAAAAACCGAGTAGTAAAAACAAATAATTTTGCAAGGGCAGGAATTTTAAAACTCCAAGATTTTTCAAGAAAACACTTGATTGCGTAAGGAGAAGGACCGCTCAGTATCTTACAAGCAAGCCATAATTATACAATACCTCACTCAGGATGCGTGTACACTTTCCTGACATGTTATTTAGGCTAGTGCACTTCTCCCAGTCCCTACATGATGCGCACACAAACTACTTCTCACCAAGCCTATATACATATAAAACATATCATACAAGCAGGTACATCACACGGCTGCTCGGCGCACTCAGTCGGAGATGGTAAATATTTCCTTCGGCCTGCCGAGGGTAAGTCCCAGTGCTGCTGGGGACTCAACTTCTTCCTCACTAATAGGCTCCAGGCGCGGGGTACTGGGTCGTGCGGCTGAAATGGGTGTGGTAGGTGGTGCAGCACGAACTGGGGTAGAAGCAATGACTTGGTCAAACTCCTCAGTGGTAGGTAGGCGGCGAGCGGTGGCTCGGATGGCAGGTGCATAGGATGATGAGGACGAGATGTATGACAGTGGTGGTGCTGTATGGAGCAGCTCCCTCCTGTTGGCAACACATCCCTGAACTGAGTCCATACGGGCAGCCACCAAGTCGTCCACGAGGTTATCAAAAGCCGCCTCAAGAGCCTTGAGATACTCAACAAGCATCTCAATAGCATCATCTCGTTCTCCCCTAGTGCAAGCGAATGCATAGTGACAAGTGTATGGCACGTGGCAGGGGAGGTAGCGGTAGCGACGCGCCTTCATCGAAGGAAGAGCATCCCGGAGATGTGCTATTGCCTCACGGGCAGCCATCTGCATGGCATGCTTCTCCGTAGGCATGGCCCTCCCAACAAATCGGAAGCGGCGTAATTCAGAACGCCCTCCCTTGAATTGCACCGCAGCCTGGTGCATAGACACGCTGTCGCTGATCTTGTGCTCGTAGAGTGTGAACTCTGGACGAGTCGATGGCCCGATCGCGATCTTGACGATGGAGGCGAGGAGTTTGATAAACCCCTCAGGCACATTGGCGAACACCTGTGATTCACAGTCGCGGCCAGCCATCTACAAAAGTAGACAAAAATTCCAGATAGTCAAATCATAAATTTATGATGACTAACAGAAAAATTGCTACAATTGCAATATGCTATAACAGCACCTATTACGCTAATAACCGATTAGCGAGCGCACCTAGTGGCTTCCTACAGTCAGCCTGGCTCTGATACCAAGGTTGTCAGGACCGGTTTTCCAATAAAACACTTATTGAAAAATCACCCCTTTCATCAAACTAGTATAGAGGAATCCTCCATACTGGCAGACAAATCCTTGATACAGAAAATCCAGAAGTGCTAAACATTATACAGGGTTGAGCTGAGGCTGCTCAACAATTTATTACAAGCACGCCAATATTATACATAGAGGCGGGTATGACACAACTGGATATGGTGGCACAACTACTAACTCGTGGATATAGTGGTAGTGGGTATGTCACAGTGATGTGGGTGGCGTGACTCCAATATCTTACACTCATCAAGCGCCGGAGTGAGGCTTGATGATTTTATTATGGTGGCGGAAGCGTATATAATACAAGTGACCAACTCCAGGATCGCAAGGGACTGACTGGGACTCCTCTAGGCGTCGGACTCGCTATCGAACTCTTCATCCATAAGATCGCCTTCGTCAACATCTGGCCAAATCAACAAGCCAGGTGAGTACTTTGAATGTACTCGCAAGACAGTTTGGACATAAGATATAACAAATGCAAACATGATGCACACGAGCAGTAATGCACACGCGAGTAATTAAATTAGCACTGCAATATAAATAATTAGTGGAAGACCGATCGGGTGTCTGAAGCGACGCCTCGAAAGGTATAATAGAATAAACATGCCGCAGTCGGGCGTCAGGGCGACACCGCAGAAAGGGCTTATATCAAAGGTAAATAACAAGAATGCCACAGTCGGACGTCTAAGCGACATCACATAAAGGGCTTATATCAAAAGTAAATAACAAGAATGCCACAGTCGGACGTCTGAGCGACATCACATAAAGGGCTTATATCAGAAGTAAATAACAAGAACGCCACAGTCGGACGTCTGAGCGACATCACATAAAGGGCTTATATCATACAAGGAAAATTTTGAGTAGTTCCTGGAGGTAGCACCATCCTAAGGAATACTCAGCACATAAAAGTAAACAGGTTAGTCCATTCATAGAAGAAACATTCAACCGGGTTTACCCCTGTCAGAAGTATTGACACTGAGACTGACACGGATCTGCTAACCAACGTCCTTGACTAAGGACTTGATTACGCGAATGGTTTTGACTCTGCAGAGTTTGTACCTTACCACAGCCAACGGATTTCAGTAGTCACCAAGGACTAGTTTCGTTCGCGGTATTTTAGGAGAAAACACATCTAACCAGTACACACCCATTCCACATTCCGTTGCCAGGAACCACCCTAGGCAACGTTCAAGAAAAACTCTTGAGGCGGGGAGGTCACTCCTCGAATAGCATGGGATCAAATTTATATCGCGCGCTCTAAGGGGTGCCCCCCTCTCGGTCCCAACCGGAAACACCCATGCCCCCTGACCGGATGACGGCTTTAATCCAGGGCCATGGAACCTTCATCACGGCCTCTCTATTTGGTGTGTACCAGGGAAGAGGTTTGCAACTTACTAAACCGTATTCTTTGCAGAAAACATGTGGTAGCACAAAAGGGAAATGGGCGGGATCGAGACTTGATCCACGTCAACACCGTAGTTAAACAGTTGATATAGAACTGGCATGCTCCAACAATACCAGCTTACATCTTATCATGCCACCACATGATCAGGTTGTTCTCCATCATATGATCTCATCAAGTTTTATAGCTCACTTGCAACTTACCGTGCATGGAATATAACATCCAACAAATTCTTATATAAACATGCCTCAAGACAAACCACACTAGCAAACATGAAAACACTCGTCATATCAAAGGTTCAAACATGCTTGCCTGGTTCGGAGTAGTCGGAGTCTAGCTCGGCGAAGTTTGCGGCTCCTTCACCTCCTTCGGTATCTACGGTATAAAAGAAATCGAGTACTACGTAAATACGTGCGTGCGCAAAAAGTGTTCCAAATATTTTTCAAATAAATATGATAAAAAACTAGGCAGAGTTATGAAGATGACAGAAAAGGAATCAACTAAAAATCATTTTTAGTTTAAAAGTTATAAAGAAAACAAACCCAGGGACTAGTCTGTAATGAAACAGAAACTATCCAGGGGGTAGTTTGAATAGACAGAAAACGCTTCGGATGAAATACGCCAAGCCGAATAGGAAGCGTACTTTGCCCGAAGGCGCTTTCAGAAAACGATTCGAATAAAAAGAAGAGGCTGACAGGGGGGTCCCGCATGTCAGGTTTGAAAGGGGGAAACAGAGTTCGCCGGCGCCAGAGACCTGCGATGATCGCCGGCGACGAACCGCTGCGAGGCAGAGAGGGAGGGAAGTACCGGCGTGTTCAGGAGGTTCTTCCGCGTCGGTGGGTGGTGGAAGAGATCGACGGGAGGCACCACAGCGACGGCGACTTCCTCTACGGCGGACGGCGGCGTCGGGCGATGATGGGTCTCATCGGACGGGGCTTCTGACTACAAATTGATGCTTGGGTTAGACGAGGTGGTCGACTAGAAGGTTACTGGCTGAGTTTGGGCAGCGGGGGTGCTCTCACCAGAGCGGATCTTGCCGGAGCCCGAAGCGGATCGGGGCGGCCGGAGTCGGGGAAGAAGACTCTCCCGAGGCCCTCTGAGGGGTTTTGGCGAGGCTGTGGTGAGGTGTGGTGGATGCGGTGGCTTCACAACGCCTCTGGGGTCCTATTTATAGGCGGGCGAGGGCGGTGCCGTGAGCGAAATATCTCCGGTGAGGGATTACGGCGAGGCAGTGGTCGGGCGGGTGGTTTAGGTGACTGGGCATCTTCGGATTGGTCCACTGGCTCCATTCAACGTCTAAGCCCGATCGCATTTGGCCTGCTCCGCGGTTTCGACGGAACGGAGCTCACGGGCTCGCCGGCGGCAGAGAGCGCGCTCTGCGCTTCTCAGGCCACGGCGACGGTTCTGCAGCGCGCTCAGGGGGGGGGGAAATGAACACGCGGAGGCCACTGGTGGCTTGGGCGGTGCGGAGCGGCGCCGTACTGCAGGGCTCACCCCTGACGGCCGCCACGGGCGGTACTGTCGCCGCGGACGACGCCGGAGCTGACGCGACAGTTCGCCACCGACGCTCGCAACCAGCCAAGCGACCGTGCGGCGCACTGGATAAGAAGGGGGAACAGGGAGCAAGAGGCCAAGCGAGGAACTGGCGAGATTGGCGACGAACTCTGACGAGAAACGACACTGTCGACTGAAGTTTAACACTGAACCCTGAAACTCAACAGGAACAGTGCATGAAAGCTGTTTGATGAAATGTTTGATGCATGTGGAAAACTTTTCTTGAGCTGGGACTTGGTGAGGGGGTCTCTTGATGCATCTGGAGGCTGCATGAATTTCCCCAGAATTTTTGGAAGGAAGAAAGAATGAAATTCACCAAAAATAGCAAATCTGCTCCAAACTTGCAGCAAGCATATTTTGAAAATTTTGAACTGATGACCAGTAGGTCTTGATGGATATGAGTTGAGGGTACTAAGGACTAGCCCTAGGAATTTATTTGGAGCCAAGATTCAAAAGAGATCTAGTAGTTCCTTTGTAAACTACTAAGGCCCAAATAAATGACAGAAAAAGGTTTTGTGGTTTAAATAAATAGAAATAAAAAACTAGGGGAAAGTTGAAACTTGCTGGAATTGATGCTTGACTTGACCCAAGGTAGGGAGGAAGGCTTTTGGGAGGAAGTTTTCAACATAGGTCATGGCAAGGGTGTATTTTTGAATAGGGAGGGATAAATCCAAAAATGATAGGAATACTTTTTAACAAAAGAATTTTGCCAAAACAATCCAAGAGTATTTGTGTTGAACCCATATAAGTAGAAAGATCCTCAAGACCAGAACCAAAATTGAGAAGTACTCAAAAAAAGATTTGTCAGAAGCAAAAATTTGGGAAGGAGGTCTCTCAAAAAGAAACTTTTCAAATAACCTCCTTTAAATCAAATAAAGAATTTGGTAAAAATCAAACCAAAATTTTGGGGTGTTACAATGACTCGGAAGAGGGAAAGCAAGATAGATGGGTGCCTAGTAAGGGGGTGGGTGTGACACTAATCAAATCATGCAAGGGCCGAAAGGCCAAAACACATTCATTAAAATACAAATGGGTGATGTAGTCGTTTACACATTCCTGAAGGAATAATACGACATACATCCAGACACGACAAAAGCAAATACTAGATGGTTTCATATGAACCATACAAGGACTCGACTGCGCATAGGGGTTACATGACCTATCCTACCGTAGAGGTCACAACTGGCATATCCGAGTAGCGAATAATGCCTAAGCGGCGGAATGCTCGGTCGCGTATTCCGGCTCTTCTGGGTCTTCCTCCTTGTCTTCATCCGTCTGGGCCCCCTTGTCACTTGAGGGTGTGGGGGAGTGGAGGAGCTGGATACGACGGTGCTTCGTCGGTGGTGCAGGGAAAAGCTTGCGATATTCCCTTGCCGTCATCCGGCGTCGCCGAGGTGGTTCTTCATTCTTGGAAGATACATCCTCGGAGGGCCTTCCGCCTCGATATGCGATAGCGGACTGTCCAGAAGGTGCTCCTTCCTTCTTGATCCTATTTGTCATCTCTTGAGCTCGACGAAGAAGTGCCTTGGTCTTGTGAAGTTCTTCTCGAAGCTTCATTGATTCTGAGGCCAAGTCTTGTGCCAAGCTGTCGGCACATAGACTGAAGTAGGTCTGGAACCGAAGCGAGAATCCTTCCTTCAGTGGAGGGGCTAGTGCGCTGCTTTCTTCTTCACCTTCCTTCCGGTAAGGTAAGAAGCGAGTTGTCATCTTGGCTGGCATCTCTGGAAGAAGCTCGCGCAGACGGGTTAGTGCCTTGAGTGCAGCAGCCTCGACAGCGAGAGGTAGTGTTGCCATCTGGGGTCCCTCGAAGAACCAACTTGTGGGAGGATCGTTTGCCTTCACGATCACTTCCACATGGTACTCCACCTCAGTGTCGCTAACCCAATGCTCAAGGTAGGTTAGGATGGGCGCTCGGTGGAACTGACACTCCTGGAGGCTATCCTCGAGAAGCAAGGGAAACCCAGTGGTCAGGTGCTCTTCGGGTACAGCGGCCATCTACAAAGGTGGAATAGGAGGAGTTAATAAGGTGAAGAAATCTCAGGTTTAGAAAAGAAGAGAGGTTCATAAGGTTTTCGAAAAAGGGTCTCATCTAGCTAACGCCCATGCTAACTAAGGCTTCCTACAGTTAGGATGGCTCTGATACCAGCTCTGTGGGGTCCCCGACTTAGAAGTCGAGATCACCGAATGCACGTGTACAGTGATCCCAGAGATCAAGGCTCACTGAACACACAGAAGCTGAATAACAAGAGTCTTACATCCATACATATCATCTTACACAAATTATGGCCATTATGGCCAAGTCTTACATAGATAAAGCCTCACGGGCTGAATAGCAAATAACTCAAATAGCGGAAGTCTTCGATAATAGGTAGAACCCATGCCATATGCCTTAACCCTACAGGCATTCTGACTGGGATAGCGTCCTAGTTCGCATGACCGTCTCCAAAGAACTCTTTCTCAAATTCCTGTTCCTCCATGCCTGGCCAATTAAATAACCAGTGGCAAGCCAATGAATACTTTGAATGTACTCGCAAGCAACCCATGTTGTGGTTCAAAGTAACAGTGCAATTGAACAATAATGAGCAATCTAGCAAGGGCTAGAATAAATATTCTACCATAAAGTTTATGCATCAATAACTCGCGTAACCTCGAAGGCAGGTTACCGATATCAACATGAATATGATTCAACTCATCGAGTCAAGTCACCACCTTGACTCGTCACACACATACTTTCATCGAAGAAGTAAAATTCTGGACATAGTTTAAGTAGCACCACCCAACTGTCCATGACCGTGGACACAGCTATTCGAATAGTTTTACACTCTGCAGAGGTTGCGCACTTTACCCACAAGATCCGGGAAGCTTTCGTGTCATCCACGATCCCGCAGTACCTCAAGTACTCGGGGGAAGCACCCGGTCATTACCTTTCCTTAGACGACACTAACATAGAGTCCACTCGTTGGTACACGGCCCTCGGGTACAAACAATAGATCACGGGACTTGCCCTAATTTCAATGTCACACGTACCCGAAGGGACCAACGGTGTGTCCGGTGCCCTGTGAAAACAGTCATGGTCGTCTATCCAAGCACGACCCCGTCCCGGGAAAGACCTCAAGTCTTCTCGTCACTAGTAATGCGGGCACCATGCTAGTATCAACCTAAGTAATCAATAAAGCCCCGTCCCATAAGGGGTAGTGTGATTGCACATGTTTGGTTGGGACGGTAGTCACACATAAATCTAATCCATTATTTCGCTCATGCACAAGATTTACCGGCACATCACTTCTTCCTCAAGTGATGACCTAACTCCACGTCACCCTCGGGCATTAGGGGCACCCGATGGGTTTTATGCAAAGATTTCAACCACGAAGGTTCATGTCACACATGCATCCCTAAGCATCAAGACTAACTATTAGCATGTCACCTAGCACATAGCCAGATCAAGAGCAAGGCATGCATCGTGTGGTGATTTGTCTAGGTCACCACCGTAACTCTATCATCATGCATCGGAAACAAACGGGTTCCGAAGAGCAAATGTATCATGGTCAAAGGGCTGCTTGACTGGAGTGGCTTGGTCTTCAAAGTCTTCAAATCTTTCTCCTTCTCCTTCTTCAGCAACTTCATCAAATACGGTATCTATACGTCGCATAATAACCACGGAAAAATAAGACCACAAGTAAAACAGAAAAATCAAAGTGCTCAGAAAAATGTCAACTTATTTTTGTTAAATACTAGAGGGATTTCTAAGATGGAGAAAATTCTTAGTTGGAGTTTTGGAGTAACAGAATGGAATCTAGGGATTTTGAACAGGAGTTTTAATGCTCAAATTTGAATTTAAATTTGAACAGAACAGAAAAGTTTCATGGATATGTGTGAAAGTGGCACCATTAAATAGCTTGGAATATTACAAGAATTTAGGAGTTGGAATTATTTCATTTGGACCAATATTCATTTCTGTAAAAATGTTTGAAATAATTACAAAAAGAATAAAAATAAATGGCCCTGTGCTACTGGGCCAGAGGGGCCACAGTGCACGGCCCAGGGCAAACCAGCCCAGCCGCAAGGGCGCCCGCGCGCGCACGTCAGGTTTTCAAACCTGACGGGCGTGGCCCGACGGTCAGCGGCTGTGAGGAGGGGGAGAGAGGGGTGAGGATGACAGGCAGGGCCCGCCTGTCATCTTCAACCTCACGGCCACGGCCACGGCGAGCTCACCGGCGTTGATTCCGGCCACGACAACGGCAACGGAGGGCAGGGACGGGCTCAGCATCGAGTTGTGGAGGTAGCGGTGGTGGTGCGGCACGCCGGGGAGGTCGGGTTCGTCGGCGGCGAGGTGGGACGGCGGAGGATCGTCGGGGAGCTGCTGGCGGGCTTGTTTCTGGCAGCTGCAGAAGGGGAAAAGAAGGGGAACGCATCAGTGATGCATGGCGGTTCTAGATCGAGCTAAAGGAGGGGCGGAGGAGGCCTGTACTGCGAGATCGCCGGCGGTCCGACGCGGCGGAGCTCCGGTCGATCCCGAGCACTGAAGCTCTTCGGGGATGAACTAGTGGTGCTGGAGTGATGCTGAGGATGAGGAGAGGCCGTTGGTGCTGAGAGGAGGGCTCGGGGGGTCCTATTTATAGGGGAACGGCGGGGTCCCGTGGACCTGTGCGCCGGCGAGCTCCTGCTCGACGCTACAGCGCACGAGAGGCGACGGGAGTGAGTCTGCGGCGTTGCTGGACGAGCCCTACGTCCATTTGAGGAGAGAGGAGGAGCGGGGAGGCTTCCAGACCATGCGCGCGTGCGAGCCCGAGGAGTGGGCGTCGCAGGCGGCCGGTGCGCGTGTGGCGATGGCCACTGGAGGGCGCAGGAGGAGGGGGACAGTGCCGGTGGAGGTCGCGGACGTCGAGGCGCGTTGAGAGGCGCGAGGGGGGAGCCCGAGGCTGTCGGGGGCAGACGATTGGCCGAAGCTACAGTGCGTGGGCGCACTGTAGCGCGCTCTGGAGCGCCCTTATCGCATGCAACGGCATGCCATTGGCCTTCTGGACGCGCCCACCGTGTCTGGGGGGTCCAGGGTGATGCAAGCATTACGGTTGAAGCCTTGGATGCTCTGGAGAGTCAAGGAGAGAGAGATGAAGATGGTAACTTGGTGAGTTTTGGCTGTCCAGCAAGGTGAACCAGGGTTTTCACCCCTCAATCATGGAGCTGGGGTCCTGGGGAAGTTACTGGAGGTAGCTAGTAACTGGTTGAACGTGTGGTAGAAAGTTGAGGCCAAGGTAAAAGGTAAAAGTGATCAAGAAGAGGGTTTTGGTAATTCTGCAGAAGGTGTTTGATCAGTGTTTGGTCAAGCAAATGATCTCCACTTGCCATGACACTTAACAGGATTGAATGACATGTGAAAATAGGGTGCTTCACCAAATTTGGGCTCATTTGAAGAAACTAGCCAATGTAACTTTGGTGAACCCTAGAAATCAACAGAAATGGCTTCATCTTGTTTGAGTCAAGCTAATCATCTCCCCTTGATGCACCACTTGGTGTAGTTTCATCATTTGGGGTATTGATCATGCCCACAAAGTTTGAAGCTCCAGGTAAAAAGTTGGTAATGTAAAGTTGTTCAAATTTGCATTTGAACAGAAAGGGTTTTGGGGTGTTCTGATCAAGTTGCTCTATTCCAAATCTTGTGCCATTTGGTCTAGATGCCTTATTAGGCATTTCTAGCATGTGCACCAAGTTTGAGAGCATTTGGACAAGTTTGGCAATGCAGAGTTGCTCAAACTTCAAATATGGACAGAATGGTTATGAAGGGTTTTGATGATGTTTTCTTGTTTCCCAAGGCATGGGACTTGGCAAGATCATCAAGTATGTCATATGTGACATGATAGAATTTCCCTGGAATTTTTGGAGAATATTTCCTTTGTAAATATTTCAAACGCTTGAAATATCCAGAAAGGGTTTTAGAGGGATTGGCCCATTATTTTGAACATGACCAAGTGTTGAAACTCTTATATATGGACAATATATGTCCTCTGAGTCTCCCTGAATTTTGGCAAATATTTTTGAAATACTTAAATAATTTTTCCCTATTAAAGACCATTTCTGGCCTTAAGAAAAAGCCTTTAAATAAAATAGGAAAATAACTTTTAAAATTATACCCTTGTGGTTTCTGGGAGTCCTATGACTACTAGGTCTCAAATATACTTTTTGAAATAATTTTCTCACCCTAAATCAAGCACTTGCAGTGCAAATCTCAATTCATGGGTTTTTGGAAAACTAAATTTATAAAATACATTTTGGCCAAATTAATTTTGTAAGAAAATTCTATACTGTCATATAACACTTGGCATGATCACTGGGCAGAAGTTTTGGGTATGGAGATGAATTCTACAAGAGGTAATAGTTGACTTTAATGAGCACATGAAAAAGCACATGAAGAAAAATTCAATTCCAAATAAAAGCCAAATGATGCCAAAAAAAATTGCTGGCCCAAATTTTCATGCTTCATTGATGCAAATAACATGATACAAAATGCAGGGTGTGACAGCGAATGTATGTGACGTTCCCCGATGATCAATAGTGGTTCCTACTAGGGCCGATCGGGCATAGTGGGTATCTTCTTTTCATTTGGATTTGTCCGTAGACGGACTATGATTGTACTTGGATGAATGTATGACTTATTTATGCATTGTGTGAAGTGGCGATTGTCAGACAACTATGTATTTTTTTTCTTTGTTCTTGTACATGGGAATGTGTGAAGATGATCATCTTGCGATCATACCAAAATGGGATTATGCCTCTAAGTCGTGTCTCGACGCGTAGGAGATATAGTCGCATCTTGGGCGTTACAAGTTGGTAATCAGTGCCTTCCCCGACCTAGGGGCCCCTGTTTGATCGAACTGCTGCCGATGTTGAGTCTAGAATTTAAAACATGTTTTGAGTCTTAGGATTATATATATTGGAGAGTAGGAATTCTTTTTTCTCCTTATCCCCTTCATTGCTCTGGTGAGGACTCCTGACGTAGAATTTTTGACTTCCTACCCTCTTTTCCACTAAATTTTTTTTAGGATCACGCGGGTATTGTTGGGATCGTTTCGATATCTTTGTGACGAGAACATTGTTCTTGGTGCGTCCTGTCATTTAGGGGTTGTGGCAGTGTCCCGGGGAGTTGAGGCCTGAGGTGTTGTCGTCACAATTTTATCATTGCAGTTCTGGAATACCAGAGGTGGCCGACATCGAAAACGCTTCTATGCATGTCTGGTGGTGAGATAACCCCGACGTCACCCAGTACTGGGGGGATAGTTCGGGAGTATTGCCACAGCTAGTATATCAGATGCTTTTCGAAAATCTGAGGTAAACGGTTTCCGAAGGTGCCTGGTTATGTGTTGACGGATGGATATAGCTGGATGTAGGACTTGTTAGTTGTGTGATATGCGGTGCTTCCCCTGTATCCCCAACACCGTACTGCATAATAGAAAGTTTCGGGAATTAATTGGTGGGAATTCAAGTAGCTCTTAGGAAATCTTCCAACGGATGCATGATATGAGGTTGGGGTCTATCATGTATTTGTTCCAGTTGTTACCTTGTTGGTTTATTCTTCAATCTTTCACGTGGCTTCTCAACAAGTTGATGTGTCATTTAAGCTTATGGAATTCATTCGTTCATTGCTCTGTTCGGATGATATTGTGAAGATTTATGTTGCAACATGTCTAGCCTTTGATTCAGCTTATCTATCTTGCAATTGGGATTCTAACGGTTGTCGTCATCTCCAGGATGGCACCTAAATCGGTTCCCAACCAGAACCCGGAGGTTGATGATGAACCACCACCATCCCCTCCTCCTCCGCCTGAGGCATGGCGGGCTGTGATGCAAGCCACCACCACAAATACTCAGATGATGCTTCATATGATGCAAGCTTTTCAAGCTATTCAGAACAACCAGAACAATCAAGGGAATCAAGGCCAAGCTAACTTCAACAACTAGCCTCACTTTGCTACTCTGAATCAACTCCTTGCAAATCAGCCCAAGTCCTTCAGCTACTGTGTCGATCCGCTCGATGCCGAGGATTGGCTCACACACATCAAGAAGCATTTCGAGTGCAGTAATGTTAGACCTGAGGATTATGTCAAGTTTGCCGCATTCCAACTCAAAGACCAAGCTGCAGATTGGTGGCAACGGTACAAAGACTCTAGGGAGGGTCAAGTGGTCAGCTGGACCGACTTTTGTCATGATTTTTGTGCGCACCACATCCCTACCAGTGTCATTGAAGGCATGCGTGAGCAATTCCACAACCTCAAGCAAGGCAACATGTCTGTCTACCAGTACAATGTCAAGTTCCAGAATCTGGCCCGTTAGGCTCAGCAAGATATTCCCGATGCAAGAGCAAGATCTACCAATTATGAGGTGGTCTGAAAGATAAACTCCGGCTTGCTCTCACTCTCTTCGAGCCAGCCGAATTTGATCAATTCTACAACATGGCTCTCAAACAAGAAGCTGCCCAGCTCAAGTTTGAGGCTTCAAAGAAAAGAATCAGAGATGCAGTTCATTCTTCTTCTTCCTCACAAGTGGTTGCTAAGCAGCCGAAGTTCTGGCTTCCGCCACCTCCAGTGTTCCGTCCTCCGTTTCAGAACCAGCACTCAGGTGGTCATGGATCTTCCCACCCACCCAACCCAAGCAACCAGAACAAGTTTCAGCCTCAGGCTTCAAGAACAAGTGCTCCTCCTCCTCGCCCAGATTCAGAGGTCACTTGCCACAAATGTGGTCTAAAGGGCCACTACTCCAACAAGTGCACCAACCAGAGGCGCCTTCCGCCACCTCCTCCTATCAAGTCGTCAAGCAACGCCATTGTGAGGCACAGTCCTAAGACGGCGAGAGTTAACTTGGTCAACGCAGCACAAGCAGAAGATTCTTCTCAAGTGATCATGGGTACTCTTCTAGTTAACTCTTTTCCTGCTAAAGTGTTATTCGATTCTGGTGGATCACATTCTTTCATATCAAAACCATTTGTGGCAAAGCATGATTTCTTCCTGGACCAGTTGCCTAGACCATTGACAATTGCTTCTCCGGGTCTTATGATGAATTCTCGCTTAATGGTTCTGGATGTCTCCATCAAGATGGGCGATTATAAATTTCTAGCTTCCCCGGTTGTTCTCGGCAATTCGGACATTGATCTCATTCTTGGAATGGATTGGCTCTCTAAGCATGATGCTCTTCTTGATTGTGCAAACAAAGAGGTGAATCTAACTCATCCTTCCGAAGACGTGATTATCTTCGCAGCTCGAGATAACACAATCAGGCTATTCGCTCTCAATGACAAGGGCGAGACTAATGCCATATCCAAGATTTCGGTGGTTTGTGAATATGAAGACGTATTTCCTGAAGAATTGTGAGGGATGCCTCCCAACTGTCTAGTTGAATTCATTGAACTTGAACCTGATACGGAGCCAGCTTGTCGGCGTCCGTACAAACTTTCTCCTAAAGAGTTGAAGGAATTGAAGAAGCAACTCGACGAGCAAGAACGCTTGGGTTTGATCAGACCGAGTTCGAGGTCGAGACAGCCGCTGAGTACGATTACGAAGAGCAAGGTCCTGATTACACCAAAGACTTATCAAGCAAGATGACCATTCCTTGATATCACCTCTATTGTTGCTATGCTAGATAACTTGACACAAAACCTCAAACATAATACACTACCGTGTGAGTAGTCGTGATGGTCTCTTTCCGAGGGAGTTCGGGAAGAGAACACGGCTGGGTTATGGATGACTCGTAGGTAGACAGGACCATCTAGTGATCATGAATAGTTCATGACCGATGGCTTCCACTTCTCTTCTCGCTCTGATGATACGTAAGCTAGCCACCTCATCTACGCTTAGCGCTTGCAGCAGCCCACTTATACACTTTCTCCTTACCCAAAGGCTTTGATAATTTTGATACCTGGGAATGGAATTGATGAGTCCTCGTGACTCACAGTTTACTACAAACACAGGTGCAGGTACAACCGAGTAGGATTCAGTTGATGGCCAGGAACTCAAGTGGGAGTTCGATGAGGAACATGGGCGAATGTATGCGACGTTCCCCGACGATCAGTAGTGGTTCCTAGTAGGGCCGATCGGGCATAGTGGGTGGTTATCTTCTTTTCATTTGGATTTGTCCGTAGACGGACTATGATTGTACTTGGATGAATGTATGACTTGTTTATGCATTTTGTGAAGTGGCGATTGTAAGCCAACTATGTATTTTTTTTCCTTTGTTCTTGTACATGGGAATGTGTGAAGATGATCATCTTGCGATTATGCCTCTAAGTCGTGCCTCGACACGTAGGAGATATCGTCGCATGAATAAAAGACATTTATCATGATATACAAGGAAATATAAATAACAACTTTATTATTGCCTCTAGGGTATATTTCCTTCACTGCCGCCCACGGTGGAACTACGCACCTCGCCATCTTCTCTTTGGTATGCCCACGTCTTATGATGACTTGCGTATTTTAGGATGCCTTTGGTATCCCTACATTGCCGACATTGCTTCTCACAAGCTTGCACCTCGATCTGTCGCTTGCCTCTTCATCGGCTACCCCTCCAACTCCAAGGGATATCAGTGCTACGATTCCGTCTCCCACCGTGTGTTCACTTCCCGACACATTTACTTTGATGAGCATGTGTTTCCGTTTCACCAGGTACCCCGGCTGTTCCTCCCGCCACTGGTGACGCGGGCTCCTCGACGCCTCTCCTAGGGCGCTCGCACGCCTCTCTTGGCATGCCCCCTGGCTTTGAGGCGCGCACCCCACATGTGACGCCTCCTACAACCGCGGCGCTGGCGCCCCCGACGTTGGTGCCAGCGGCCCCCACGGCTCCTCCGGCGCCCGCGGCCCCCTCGGCGCCCGCGGCCCCCGTGGCCCCCGCGGTACCCCGGCGCCACCAGCGCCCCTGGCCCCCTCGGCGCCTGTGGTTGGTCCGGTCACCCGTGCCCGTATGGGCGTTTTTCGCTCGAGCTCGCGCTACGCCTCGAATGACTATGTCCATGCGGTGTTCACCTCTGAGTTGTCTCCGTTACCGTCCTCCATACGAGCCCCTCTCCATGACCCGCTCCAGATGGCTGTGATGCAAGAGGAGTTTGATGCCCTGTTGCGCAACCGGATGTGGCAGCTTGTTCCCCGTCCCTGGCACGCCAACATGATTACCGGGGTGTGGGTCTTTAAACACAAGCTCCGTCCTGATGGTACCCTTGATCGCTACAAAGCGCGTTGGGTCGTTCGTGGTTTCCGACAGCGTGCTGGCATCGACTTCACCGACACCTTCCCTCCGGTTGTCAAGCCCAGCACGATACGCACGATTCTCCATCGTGCGGTCTCTCGTGCTTGGCCGGTTGATACGTCTCCAATGTATCTATAATTTTTTATTGTTCCATGCTATTATTTATGAAGTCTTGGATGTTTAATGGGATTTAGCATTCACTTTTATATCATTTTTGGGACTAACCTACTAATCCAAAGGACCAGTCCAGATTGCTGTTTTTTGCCTGTTTCAGGGTTTTGCAGAAAAAGAATATCAAACGGAGTCCAAATGGAATGTTGAGTCCATGGATTATACGCACTCTCACCCTTCGACCATTGCTAGCCTCTCTTGTACCGCACAACTTTCGCCGGTGCCATAAACCCACTATATATCCTTCCTCAAAACAGACACCATATTGTTCCTCAAAACAGCCACCATATTGTTCCTCCAAACAGAATATGAGTTCTTATGACTAATGTTGAGTCCATGGATTATATGCACTCTCACCCTTCGACCATTGCTAGCCTCTCTTGTACCGCACAACTTTCGCCGGTGCCATAAACCCACTATATATCCTTCCTCAAAACAGACACCATATTGTTCCTCAAAACAGCCACCATACCTACCTATCATGGCATTTCCATAGCCATTCCGAGATATATTGCCATGCAACTTTCCACCATTCCGTTCATATGACACGCATCATATTGTCAAATTGCCATTGCATGATCATGTAGTTGACATCGTATTTGTGGCAAGGCCACCATGCATAATTTTTATACATGTCACTCTTGTTTCATTGCACATACCGGTACACCGCCGGAGGCATTCATATAGAGTCAAACTTTTTTGTTGTAGTATCGATTTGTAATATCGAGTTGTAATGAAAGTGTGATGATCATCATTATTAGAGCATTGTCCCATGGGAGGAAAGGCTAAATCTATAAAGCCCCTCCGCAAAAAAAAAGAAAAAAAGAAAGAAAAAAAGGCCAAAGAAAAAAGAAAGGCCCAAAAAAAGAAACAAAGAAAAGAAAAGAAAAGGGACAATTGCTACTATCTTTTTTCCACACTTGTGCTTCAAAGTAGCACCATGTTCTTCATTGTAGAGAGTCTCATGTTTAGTCACTTTCATATACTAGTGGGAAAATTCATTATAGAACTTGGCTTGTATATTCCAATGATGGGCTTCCTAAAATCCCCTAGGTCTTCATGAGCAAGCAAGTTGGATGCACACCCACTAGTTTCTTTTGTTGAGCTTTCATTCATATTTAGCTCTAGTGCATCTGTTGCATGGCAATCCCTACTCACTCACATTGACATCTATTGATGGGCATCTTCATAGCCCGTTGATACGCCTAGTTGAGGTGAGACTATATCCCTCCTTTTTGTCTTCTCCACAACCACCTCTATTCCACCCATAGTGCTATATCCATGGCTCACGCTCATGTATTGCGTGAAAGTTGAAAGGTTTGAAAATATAGAGTATGAAAACAAATGCTTGGCTGAAATCGGGGTTGTGCATGATATGAATATTTTGTGTGATGAAGAGGGAACATAGCCAGACTATATGATTTTGTAGGAATAACTTTCTTTAGCCATAGTATTTTGAGAAGACATGATTTCTTTATTAGTATGCTTGAAGTATTGTTATTTCTTATGTCAATATAGACTTTTATCTTGAATCTTTCAGATCTGAACATTCATGCCACAATTAAGAGAATTACATTGAAAAACAATATCGGTTAGCATTCCACATCAAAAATTCTTTCTTTATCATTTACCTACTCGAGGACGAGCAGGAATTAAGCTTGGGGATGCTTGATACGTCTCCAACGTATCTATAATTTTTTATTGTTCCATGCTATTATTTATGAAGTCTTGGATGTTTAATGGGATTTAGCATTCACTTTTATATCATTTTCGGGACTAACCTACTAATCCAAAGGACCAGTCCAGATTGTTGTTTTTTGCCTGTTTCAGGGTTTTGCAGAAAAAGAATATCAAACGGAGTCCAAACGGAATGAAACCTTCGCGAGAGATATTTTTGGAGAAAATCACGCACGCGGAGCTTGAGAACCACGTCAGGGGACAGAGGGCTGGCCCACAAGGGTGGGGGCGCGCCCCCCTTCCCAGGGCGCGCCCCCCTGCCTCGTGGCCCCCTCGAGCGTCCCCCGGTGCCCTCCTTCTTCCGATATAAGTCTACGTACCCCAGAAACTCCGTGAACAAAGAGAAAACCCTAATTCCACCGCTGTACCTTCTGCTCCCGTGGAGATCCCATCTTGGAGCCTGTTCCGGAGCTCCACCGGAGGGGGATCCATCACGGAGGCCTTCATCTTCATCATCATCGCCCTCACCATGAATTGTGAGTAGTTTACCACAGACCTTCGGGTCCATAGCTAGTATCTAGATGGCTTCGTCTCACTCTCTCTCTATATCTCAATACAAAGTTCTCCTCGGTCTTCGAGGAGATCTATTCGATGTAATCTCTTTTTGCGGTGTGTTTGTCGAGATCCGATGAATTGTGAGTTTATGATCAAGGTTATCTATGAAAGATATTTGGTTCTTCTCTGAACTTTTTATGTGTTCTCATAATATCCTTGCAAGTCTCTTCGAATTATTGGTTTGGTTTGGCCTACTAGATCTATAGTTCTTGCAATGGGAGAAGTGCTTGGCTTTGGGTTCAATCTTGTGGTGTCCTTTCCCAGTGATAGTAGGGGCAGCAAGGTACGTATTGTATTTTTGTCATCGAGGATAAAAAGATGGGGTTTATATCATATTGCTTTACTTTATCCCTCTACATCATGTCATCTTGCTTAAGGCGTTACTCTGTTCTTATGAACTCAATACACTAGATGCATGCTGGATAGCGGTCGATGTGTGGAGTAATAGTAGTAGATACAGAATCGTTTCGGTCTACTTGTCTCGGACACGATGCCTATATAAAATGATCATGCCTAGATAGTCTCATAATTATTCGCTTTTCTATCAATTGCTCGACAGTAATTTGTTTACCCACCGTAGAATATCGCTATCATGAGAGAAGCCACTAGAGAAAACTATGGCCCCCAGGTCTATTCTCAACATATCAATCTACATCCACTTTAATTTTATCGCTTTCATTTTCTATTCTTATAAACTAAAAATACCAAAAATATAAACTATCATCTCTATCAGATCTCACTTTCGTAAGTGACCGTAAAGGGATTGACAACCCCTTATCGCGTTGGCTGCGAAGTTCTTATTTGTTTGTGCAGGAGCGAGGGACTCGCACGTAGTCTCCTACTGGATTGATACCTTGGTTCTCAAAAACTGAGGGAAATACTTACGCTACGGTGCTGCATCTCCCTTTCCTCTTCGAGGGAATACAACGCAAGCTCAATAGGTGGCAAGAAGAATTTCTAGCGCCGTTACCGGGGAGGCTTACGCAAAAGTCATAAACCAAGTACCTATCACAAACCCTTATCCTTCGCATTACATTTTTTGCCTCTCGTTTTCCTCTCCCCCACTTCACCCTTGCCGTTTTATTTGCCCTTCTTCCGCCGTGTGTTTATCCTTCGCTTGCTTTTTGTTTACTCGTGTGCTGCTTGCTTGCTTGTCATCATGTCTAGAACACCTATCATTATCACCACTCCCGAGAGTGAGGTCCTCAACTTTAAACAAAGGAAGGAAGAAAACTTAAAAGATGCCTGGTATAGAATTTGCAATGCTCAAAATAGATCTATAGGAATTTTGCCACTTCCGTGCTTCTTCGCAATTTTTATGTTGGCATAACTCCGTGGAATAGATTTATCTTAGATACCATTACCGGAGGGAATTTCTTCGGTAGCCACACCGTTGATTCTTATAATGCTATGACTGAATTATTTGGCTCACCACCTCTTATGGTCAATGGGACCGTTTTAACTTTGGAGCATGTTATGCAAAGGTTAGAAATCATTGAAAACAAAGTTGCTACGGTAGAATTGGTAGAAAGCTTGGATAGAAAAATTCATAATGAAATCACCCAATATGGATCCAAGGTAGGAGTTGTTCTGAAAAATCTTAAGGAAAAAGAGCCCGTAGTTAAAGAAAAGCTAGATCAGGATTCTACTAGAATCAATAAACTTGAGGATGTTATCACTAATGTGGATTCTGCTCTTTCCTCTATAAAAACTACTCCAAATACCTCTACTAAATTATCTAAGTTCGTCTATGTCCCTAAAGACAAGGGTGTAACATCTAGAATTGCGGATCTCAAATCCATAAGTGTTCACCCTAATTTTCTTACTTTTGCAAGAGACCCTTTTGACACTTTAGAATTTCTTGATTTCTTGCCCAAGAGTTTGATTATTCATAGGGACAAAGAAGTGCCCAAGAACCATAAGTGTTTAATCAAAGAATTGCCTTCCAAGGATGGCAATACCTAGATTTATCTTGTATTGTGCCTAGCTAGGGGCGTAAAACGATAGCGCTTGTTGGGAGGCAACCCAATTTTATATATTTTGTTTTTGCTGCTGTTAGGGAATAAATATTTTGTCGGTGTACTAAGGTAGGGGTACCTCAGTACCCCAACTTGTGCACGGGCAGTTGCAGCTTCCCGCGACAGGGTTTACCACACGCTCGCCGGAGACCTTTCCGCTCCTTATTAAACCATTCAAAAACAAAGTATACAAGACAGAAGATCGAGACCCCGGCAAGTGGAACTTGCCGGGAAGGCCGTACCAGGCTCAAGACTGCCCCACTAGCACAAGGCCCTGGCAAGAGGAGCTTGCCAGGAAGACTAGAAGACACGCCGCGGCGCTATGTGCGCCCCGGCGAGGGCCCGGGGAGCGGCAAGCTCCCGGGCCCGGCAAGACCAAGGCCCCGGCAAGGTGCTTGCCGGGAAGGTTGCGCTGTGTGCCCGCGCTCCAGCTCATCGGCCCACGCGTCGCCCTGGGGCCTGTCCAGGGACGCGTGGCGGATGGCTGTGCAGCCTGGGGGGACACGGTGGCACTCCACGGTGGTGGATCCATCGCCGTGGCGGACGGAGACGCAAGGACGGGAGCTTTTGGGGTCGACGGCGACAGGCATTAAATGCCCTTGTCCCCCATTGTCAAAGTAGGTAGCGACCACTGTTCACGCACTGTAGCTCCACTGTTCCCGCACTGTTACAACTACCACCTCTTTTACGTTTTTACCCCTTTCTCCTACGTTGACACCTGTCGGTGACCCCTTGCACTATAAAAGGAGGCCCATGCACAACGTGGAGGGGGTTCGGGACCTAGATCACTCATACGCTCGGTGTAGCTGCTTCTTCAAGCTCCCGAGCTCTCCAACTCAATACATAACCAAGCAGGAGTAGGGTTTTACTCGTCTACCGCGGCCCGAACCTGGGTAAAACTGCCCGCGTGCTTGCTACGATCTGCTCTTCGTGCTCCCTCCGCCCTCGTACCGCACAGACAAGGGGCTCCGGTCCCATAGGTGTTCGTGGCGGACAGTTTCCCCCGACATCTTTGGCGCGCCAGGTAGGGGGCGTCGAGGTTGTGCGAACCTGATCCGGCGTTCGCGCGGGCGCATTCTTCATCAACCTCTCCGAATTCGTCAACTTCACCAGCAACAGCTCCATGGCCCCGAAGAAGAAGGCTTCGGAGGTCGGAGGCCCGTCTGCGTCTCACCCGCCGCCACCAGAGCCAACGGTGGGCGGGGGAGACGCCGTCGGAAGAGTGGCCGCCGGCGAGGACACTCACGGCGCCACCAGATCCAAGAACAGGACGGACGACCGAACCTCGGTCTCCGTGGACGCACCGCGTCCCTCTCAGCACACAACAACCCAGCAGCGCCATGTCACAGGAGGTGGCATCCGTTTGCTGGGCCAAGGCCAAACCGGAGGCTCGCGGGACGCCCCGGACCCTCGCCCGGGCACAAGAAAAGCGAAGGCGCCGGCGCGGGACCCCGCTCCTTCTAACGCCGTTAGAAGTCCGAGCGTATCCCGCTTCTCGCACCGCTCGCCCGCGTTCCCCTCCACTCCGGCAGAAGCGCTCGCGAGAGCGCAACTGCTCCTCGACTTCCCTCCAGCGGCAGACAAGGCCGAAGACTGGAGGGCCACTATCCAGAGCCTGATAGCCTTCGCCAACAACGATTCTCCACAGCAGCCGGCGGCCTCGCGGCCGCGGCAAGCTGAGAAGACGAAGGCCGACGGCGACAAGACCGCCGGGGGTGCAACAAGCGCGCATTCCCCGCCGCAGAAGCAAAAGACGCCGCCCCGCCGGAACAACGCCGACGACGGCTCCACGGCCTCGTCGGACCCGCGGGCCCGTCGGGACCAGCGCCAGGTCCTCGACGACCGGCAACAAGAAGACGCTCGGACAAGAATCGAGCGCCGCCGAGAAGCTCGGCGACAATCAGACCAAAGAGCTGGGAACGCTGTCGACGCGCACGCGCCCGGTGAACCAGGCGACTTGCCGTACGCGGCAGGCTGCCCTGCGTTCACCCGCGAGCTGCGGCGCGTCCAGTGGCCCAGCATGAAGAATTTTAAGCCTGACGTACCGGAGAAGTACGACGGCAAGACGCACCCCTCGGAATTCCTCAGCGTCTACACCATCGCAGTGCAAGCTGCCGGGGGGCGCGACGAGAAGATCTTGGCAAATTACTTCCCGCTCGTGCTTAAGCCGAACGTCCGTTCGTGGCTTATGCACTTGCCGGAAGGTTCCATCTCTTCTTGGGCCGACCTTTGCCATCAGTTTGTTGGCGCCTTCACCGGCGGCCACAAACCCCACGGCCAGGAGAGCGATCTCCACATTCTGGCCCAGAAGGAAGGCGAAACCCTGCGCAAATACATCCAACGCTTCAGCCGTGTGCAACACAACATCCCGGATGTCCACCCTGCCGCGGTTATCAGCGCGTTCCACCAGAACGTGCGTAACCGCCGCATGCGTGAAGAAATGGCGATGACCAAGATTCGGGATGTCAGCGAGCTCTACGCTCTGGCTGACAAGTGCGCACGCGCAGAAGAGGGGAGGAGACTCCCCAGGGAGGATGCTGGCGCAGGAGGAAGCGACAGCGACGACGCCGCCCCGGCGAAGAAGAGCCGGCGGCGGAATAACAGAAGGAAAGGCAAGAAAGAGGTGCTTGCCGTCGAGAAGTCCGGCAAAGAGGCTCCCGCCAAGCAAACGCAGGCTGGCGGCTCCGGCAAGGAGCCCGCCCCTGTAGCGGCAGCCGACAAGCCGGACAGCTCCGACAAGCAATACTGTAAGATCCACCGCACCAAGGGTCACGATCTCTCCAACTGCAAGCGCGTCGAGTACCTCGTCGAGCGGCAGAAAGCTGAGTACGAGAGGCGCGACAAGGAGAAGGCCCAAGGTGGCGGGGAAGAGCCAAGCAAGAAGCGGCCGTTCAACGGCCGGGGAGGACGCCGCGGCAAGGCCAAGCAGCGGCAAGGAGATCGACCTCCCCGGGGCCGCGACAAGGACGAAGAGGATGACGATGAAGACATGGAGGACGAGGATAACAGCGAGCAGGAGTTCCAGAAGGCCACGGAGGTCCTGTGCGTCAACGGTGGCGCCTCTCTGCACACCTCCCACCGCCAACTCAAGCAGTGGGTGCGTGAGGTGAATGCAGCAGAGCCGCCCGTGGAGTCGCGCAGGCTCCTCAAATGGTCCAGCACGCCCATCGTTTTTGATCTTGAGGATCACCCTGACCGCACCACTGCGGTCGGGTGCTTGCCGATGCTGGTCTCACCCACCATCCGCAACCTCAAGGTCACCAAAATGTTGGTTGACGGCGGGGCCGGGCTGAACTTGATCTCCTCTGCTGTGATCAAGAAACTCCAGATTCCAGATGGCGAGCTCGAAGAAACCGGTTCTTTCCAAGGAATCAACCCGGGAAGGAGCAAGCCCAAGGGAAAGATCACTCTGCCGGTGACCTTTGGCGGGGAGCTCAACTTCAGAACTGAGCGCATTACTTTCGACGTCGCCGATATTCCATTGCCCTACAATGGAATACTCGGCCGTCCTGCCCTCGCCAAGTTCATGGCAGCTTCCCATTATGCTTACAACGTACTCAAGATGCCGGGGCCGATAAGCGTCATCACTGTCCACGGCGACAAGAAGGATGCGCTTGTCTGCGCCGACAAGATCTACCGGGATGCGGCAGCTGCGGCCGAGAAGTATACTCTTGCCGCTGAAGCTCCCGGGGGGAAGAAGACGAAGACCAAGTCCGGCAAGTGCTCTGGGACCCACTCCAGCAACCGCACCTCTTCGGAGTGCTGCGCTGCCGTCGAGGACGTTCCATCGAGCTCCACCGGCAAGAGTAAGAAAGGGATGGCCGCTCCTCCGGCAACCAAGAAGGTGTCCTCCAAGGAGGACGGCACTGGTGGTACCTTCACCATCAGTGCCACACTTGACAGCAAATAGAAAAGCGCGCTCGTTGCCTTTCTGCGGGCGAATGTCGATGTGTTTGCTTGGCAACCATCTGACATCCCCGGTGTTCCCAGGAAGGTAATTGAGCACAAGCTTGCTGTTTGTCCTCATGCGCGGCCCATCAAGCAGAAAGTGAGGAAGCAAGCCGTGGAGCGCCAAGAATTCATCAACGAAGAAATCAAGAAGCTAGAGGCAGCAGGCCTGGTTAGAGGTGTGATCCATCCGACGTGGTTGGCAAATCCAGTCGTCGTGCGCAAGGCCAACGGAAAATGGAGACAATGTATAGACTTCACCGATGTGAATAAAGCATGTCCCAAGGATCCTTTCCCTTTGCCGCGCATTGACCAGATCGTTGACTCCACTGCCGGATGTGAGCTACTCTGTTTTCTTGATGCATACTCAGGCTATCATCAGATTTTTATGGCCAAAGAGGATGAAGAGAAGACTGCGTTTATCACTCCATGTGGCACTTATTGCTTCATACGCATGCCATTTGGATTGAAGAATGCAGGCTCGACCTTTGCAAGGGTAGTATACACTGCTTTTGAGCCACAGATCCACAGAAATGTAGAGGCTTACATGGATGACATCGTGGTGAAGAGCAAGAGCAAAGATACCCTGATCCAAGATTTGGAGGAGACATTTCAGAACCTGCGCAGAATACAGCTCAAGTTGAACCCCGAGAAGTGCGTCTTTGGAGTCCCCTCCGGCAAGCTTCTCGGGTTCTTTGTGTCACAGAGGGGGATTGAAGCCAACCCCGACAAGATTAAAGCCATTGAGCAGATAGAGGCCACAAAGCGCGTCAAGGATGTCAGGAGGCTTGCAGGTTGTGTGGCTGCCCTCAGTAGGTTCATTTCAAAGTCTGCAGAACGCGCCCTACCTTTCTTCAAAATTTTGAAGAAGGCAGGTCCCATGAAGTGGACTCCGGAAGCGGAGGCGGCGCTGCAAGATTTGAAACGGTACCTGTCCTCCACTCCAATACTTGTCGCACCTAGACCACAGGAAAAGTTGTTGCTATACCTAGCGGCAACCAACCAGGTGGTTAGTGCTGCGTTAGTAGCGGAGAGGGAGTCCGACGAGGAGTCGGCACCACCGGCAAGCGAATCCAGCGACAAGCAGGGGGCTGCTCCAGCAAGCTCTGGCCCCGACAAGAATAACTCTGCGCAGGAACAGGATGAGGTGCGGAAGAAGATGGTGCAGCGCCCAGTGTATTTTGTAAGTTCTCTTCTCCAGGGGGCTAGATCAAGATACTCTGGTGTGCAAAAATTGCTTTTCGGCCCCCTCATGGCCTCGAGAAAGCTGCGCCATTACTTCCAAGCCCATGAGATAACGGTGGTCACTCGCTTTCCGCTGAAGAGGATATTGCACAACCCAGAAGCGACAGGCAGGATCGTTGAGTGGGCACTGGAGCTGTCAAGCTTTGGACTCAAGTTTGAAAGTACTTCAACCATACAGAGCCGAGCTTTGGCAGAATTCATAGCTGAGTGGACCCCAACGCCCGATGAAGAAGTCCAAGAAACAAGTGCACCCGTACAAGAAGCGACAAGTGAATGGGTAATGTATTTCGATGGTGCCTTCTCGCTGCAAGGCGCCGGTGCGGGCGTGGTACTTATCGCGCCCACCGGAGAGCACCTCAAATATGTTATCCAGATGCACTTTCCCAGGGAGCAAGCGACAAACAACACTGCAGAATATGAAGGCTTGCTCGCCGGCCTCAGGATTGCGGCTGAACTTGGGATCAGGAAGCTGATTGTGCGGGGGGATTCTCAGTTGGTGGTCCGGCAAGTCAACAAGAACTATCAGAGCCCTTTGATGGAAGCTTATGTCGATGAAGTGAGGAAGCTTGAAGAGCACTTTGAAGGTCTGCAGATGGAGCACGTCCCGAGAGCTCAGAATGAAATTGCAGATGGCCTTTCAAAGTGTGCTTCGATGAAGTTACCTGTGGAGCCAGGGACCTTCTTGCTCAAGCTGACTCAACCATCCGTTACACCATCAATTGGGCAGTCCAAGAAGAGAAAGTTGGTCTCCGGCGACTACTTGCCGGCGGATCTTCCTGAAACCTCCGCCAAGGTCCCCAAGATCAACAACCACAACGCTGAGGAACAGTTTGCTCCTGCAGATCCTCGGGTCTGTACAGTTGAAGCAAGTGTTCCCGACAAGCCTCGCCCCGGCGAGCTTGCCGGGGGACCATCAGCTCCGGCAGAACCAGAGGTCCTTGCCGTAGAAGCTGAGGTTACCGCAGCGGCCCTCGAGCCTTTAGTCCTTGCCGTCGAGCCTCAGGCTCCGGCATGGGCGCAGCAGATCGTCCGTTTTCTTCAAACTGGAGAACTTCCCGACGACCCAGAAGAAATAGAGAAGATAACCAGGCAGTCAAGTATGTACCAGTTCGTGGATAACGAGCTGTACAGAAGAAGGCTCAATGGTGTCAGACTGAAGTGCATCTCCAGGGAAGATGGACAGAAGCTGTTGGCAGAAATACACGGAGGCATATGCGGCCACCACATTGGCGCAAGGGCACTTGCCAGGAAAGCTTTCCGGCAAGGGTTCTTTTGGCAAGAAGCCCTCCAAGATGCAACTGCACTAGTAACCAAGTGTGAAGCGTGCCAGTTCCATGCAAAGCAGATTCATCAACCAGCTCAAGCTCTCCAAACAATCCCTTTGTCCGGGCCCTTCTCGGTCTGGGGGCTCGATATCCTCGGCCCTTTCCCTCGTGCTGTCGGGGGCTTTGAGTACTTGTACGTTGCAATCGACAAGTTCACAAAGTGGCCAGAAGTGGAGCCGGTGAGAAAGGTGACAGCACAGTCAGCAGTCAGGTTCTTCAGGTCGATTGTTTGCCGTTTCGGGATCCCTAACAGGATCATCACCGACAACGGTACACAATTCACTAGTCGCACCTTCATGCAGTACGTCCAAGACCTTGGCGCCAAGGTCTGTTTTGCTTCTGTTGCTCACCCGAGGAGCAACGGTCAAGCGGAGAGGGCCAATGCTGAAGTGCTGCGCGGACTCAAGACAAGAACCTTTGACAGGCTGCGCAAGTGCGGAAGAAATTGGATAGAGGAGCTACCGGCGGCTCTTTGGTCAATCAGAACAACACCAAGTCGAGCCACCGGACAGACACCCTTTGCCCTAGTCTATGGGGCAGAGGCAGTTCTCCCCATGGAACTCGTATACGGATCTCCTCGAGTGCTCGCTTACGATGAGCTCGAGCAAGAGCAACTGCGGCAAGATGACGCGTTGCTCCTCGAGGAGGGACGTCTCCAGGCTGCTGTACGAGCTGCTCGATACCAGCAAGCCTTGCGTCGCTACCATAGCCGCAAGGTCAAGGCCAGGAGTCTCGAGGAAGGCGACCTTGTTCTTCGGCGTGTTCAGTCCGCCAAGAATTCCAACAAGTTGACGCCGAAGTGGGAAGGCCCTTATCGGGTGAGACAAGTTACGAGGCCCGGCGCTGTCCGCCTCGAGACCGAAGAAGGCTTACCGGTGAGCAACTCCTGGAACATAGAGCATCTTCGCAAGTTTCACCCATAAGGCGCGGTTGCCGTGATCCGCTCCGGCAACCACCTTTTGTACAAGCTTTGCCGCTGTCGCATGTAACCCTTTGTACAAAGCCGGGCGCAGACCCCGTGCATCAGTAAAGTCTTTGTGTTTTTCGCACCAATTGCCTTTTGCATGCTTTTCTTCGCTATTTGCATGTTTTGTTTGGCATTTGGTGCAACACTCAAATATCTGGTAAGCATTAGCACGCCGAAAGGCCATGTACTTGTTTCCCTCTTCTTTTCCTTTGCCTCTTAAGCAGAAGGAACGTTCCTCGCGCACAAGTTTGCCGGGGGGAAGGAGGTGGAAGGGGAACCAAGTGCTGTTCAAGAAAGAGAAGCCTTACCGGGAAGCAAGCAATATATGAAAGCTAAGTTGTTAGAATTTGACCAGTTCAAATTTTAAATTTTAGTTGTCTTCCTTGAACAATCACACTTTGTATGGAAAACCTGTGCGCGGAGGAACCTACCCGTAGCTCGCCGCACCCTTATCTTGTTTCCGAGTTCGCTCAACGATTTAAGTGAGCTGCGACAAGTGTCGCGCCCTTGTTTCGTTTCCGAGTACGCTCAGCAAGCTAAGTGCGTTGCGGCTAGCCGCGGCAAGGTTGCTTGCCGGTGAGACCTTGGCCAGCAGGCTGCTCAGAGTCCAGCACTCAGCGCTCGCGGCAAAGGTACCTTGCCGGCAAGCTCCCCGGGAGCGTAGGGTGAAAAACGTACAAAGTCAAGGATTAAGACAAGGAAGATAACATTGCACTAATTGATCAAAATGAGATAAATATCTTACAAAGGATAACTTGTCACAATGGACTAATGAGTTCATGACATCATGTGCAGCAACAAAAAGAGATAAAGATAATGGAGGCCTAATCTACGCGGTCGCCCTCCTTCCTAGAGATCTTGGCCACCTTGGCAATGATGTGGGCGACCTGCTCCTTCAAAGCCTCCGTGTTCGCGTCGGCCGGCAAGCTGCGAAGAACGTTGGTGAGGTTGATGCCCGGATTGCGGTACACGATCTTCGTCAGCACGCGCTCCAGAGTCCCCGCGCAGAGCAGGCGCGTCTCCTCGGCCAGTTGCGCGGGGATCTTATTCCGCAGATCAGCAAGGGCCGGCGCGATTCCCCTGAAGAAGAGGCTGAGCTTGGCGCTGTGGGGGAGGTTCGGATCCGGGGAGTAGATGAGGTGCTCCAGCTTCAACGCCAGCAGCTCCTGGTCGATGTTGGACGCGCAAGACACTAAGTCCTCGGTCCACACCTCAACAGTTTTGCGGAAGAGCTCGGCCGCTTTGTTGGCGCTGTCCACTAGGGTCCGCTCCTTGCGGAGCTCCTCCTTCAACTTGGTCTCCCGGGCCCGGGCAGCGTCGAGTGAATCCTTCAGAGTAGAGACCTTCAACTCCAAGTCCTTGATGGAGTCCTTGGCGGTCTTCAACTCGTCACCCCTCTCAGAAAGACGCACCTGGAGTTCAGAATTGGTGTGGGCGTCCTTCTCACGCTCCGTGATGAGCGCGGCAACCTTCTCTGCGCTCACCTTCAGCGCCTTCTCCAGCTGCACGACCTTGGCGGCGAGCTCCTTCTTGGCGGTCTCCGCGGCAACCGCGGCGGCTTTCGCCTCTTTCAGTTCCCCGCCAAGGGCTTCCTCGCGAGCGGCAAGGTCCTCCTCATGGGAGTCGAGTTGGACCTTCCGCTGGGCGAGTTCTCCTTCTCGCCGGGACAGCTCCACCCCGGCGAGCCGCTGCTGCTCTTCAGCCTCAGCCTTCTCCAACACCCATTCCTGGTACTCGCCGGCGAGCCGCTCGCGCTCCTCCGCCACCTCGCGGAGGGCCGCCTGGTTGGCGGCGCTGAGCTCCGCCGCGCGCTTCTCCATTTCCGCGGCGGCCTTGGCGGCAAGAGCTTCCCGGGAGGCAAGCTTCGCCTGCCTGGCCCGGTAAAGGGCCAGGAGCTGGTGGAGTAGCTTCTCCTCCTCGGGCCCCTCACTCCCGCCGGGCGCCTCGACAATCTTCAGGCCCGCGGAGGCGAGGACTTCCCCGTCAAACGCCTCGCCCTCCGCGGGAGCTCGCGACGACGAACCCCACGGCATCTGGATGAAGACGCCGTTGGGGGCCTCAAGGTAGTAGCCCTGCTCCTTGCTGGCGGAGGGGTCGGCGGCCGGCGCAGCACTTGGTGCTCCCGCCGCCTCCGGGTCGGCGGTGCGGCCGCCGTCCCCCTCCCCGGCCGCTGCGTCCGCAGCCGGAGCGGTCTCCTGCGCGGCCGGCTCGGCAGCCCTCGCCGTGTCCTCGGCGACAGGGGCATCGCCGCCGCCGCCCAGCGCGCCCTCCTCATCCTCGATGTTGATGACCTCCGTCTCCATCGGCTCGGGAGGAGGAGGATCTAAGAAGAAGAAGAAGAAAAAGAAGTTCAAGCAAATATCCAAAAAGAGACGAATCCAAGAAGACGAACTACAAGACATACCTTGGCGGACGTCCTCAGCGGCGGGCTCCCTCGCCGGGGAGCTCTGCCTTGGCGGAGTGGCCGCCCTCGCCGGGCTGCTCGCCCTTGGCGGGGTACTCTGCCTTGGCGGAGTACCCGCCCTTGGCGGAGCACTCTCCCTTGCCGGAGAGTTCGGCCTTGGCGGGGACGGCGGAGCCTGCGGCTCCTCAAGGACGGTCTCCGGACGCTCCTGGCGCTGCGGCTCCACCTCTGCACAAGTCAAGACAAAAACATCAAGATGTTGAAAGAAGACAAAATACCTAAGCGCATCCCGACAAGCGAAAGGATGGACCCCAGACTTACGCTGGGGGCTGCTCCTCGGAGCAGCGCTTGGGTCCGGCGGGGTTGGCTCCGGCACGTCCCCTGTTGCCGCGGTGGCCGAGCCTTCCGCGACCTCGACCGCTGGCGCCTTGGCTTTCTTCGCCATGCGCTGAACCAAGGTCCTGAAATCAGAGCAACAGACAAAATTAGCGTCAACAATAATCAAGACAAAACTCGAGAAGGTGTAAGATCTTGGATTCTTACTCCTGATCCTCCTCGTCGTCCTCGCTCAAGGCGGAGAAGTCGTACTCCACCTGGGGCGCGTCTGCACGAGGAGCGGAAGACGAAGATTCCCTCGCGCGCTTCGTGGTCCCTGGGGCTGGGGGCTGCGTAGACCCAGCCCCTGTGGTAGCCGGCGCCCGAGGAGCGGGCGGAGCCGTTGCTCCGCTCCGAGAAGACCCCTGTCGGCTCGACGCCGGCCTGCGAGGCGCCTCCGTCGTGGCCCGCGCGCGGGCCGCCTCTGCTGTGGCTGGTGCGCCGGTCGCCCTTGGCGCGGCTTGGCTCCCCCGGGGAGCTGCCCGGCGAGCTGGTTGTTGCCGGGGCGCCTGCGCCCTCTCCCCCGTCGCCGCCTTGCGGAGACACTTCGGTGGGGACTGCCTTGGGCTTGCCGGGGGCGGGGAGCTCTCCGACGAGGAGAGGTCGTCGGCGTAGAGCTCCGTAGATCCGCCGGAGTCCTCGGCCTCCTCCTCCTCCTCCTCCCCGGCTGGCCCGCTGGGCCCAGCGCCCTGTGCTGCGACCTCCTTTCCCTTGGCGCCTCCGCTTCCTCCGGCGCCTCCGCTTCCCGCGGCGCCTCTGTTCCCTCCGGCAGCGCCATCCCTTGCCGCGGCCTCGGCCGCGATCCCGTGGATCCCGGAGTGCCTCAGAGAGGGGACCCCGGCGAGTGCGTCGGGAGGGAGTTGCAGCAATCTGCGGATCTCCGCCTCCTCCGCCTGGGTGGACGCATCCGCAACCTCCGCCTCTTCAGGCGTGTATCCAAAATCTCCTGCCGCTGCGGCTGCAGCGGCCTCTTCAGCCCGAGAAGCCATGTAGGCGATCTCCTGGTCGGTGGTGTCCCGCGTGTGCTCCTTGATGTCATTCTTGTTCTTCGCCACCTCCACGAGGTTGTCGTAGAAGTTGAGGACGTCGATGGGCTTGGGCAGAATCCACGTGCGGTCCACGCCGTGCGAATCACAAGCGGGCATCATGGCCCGGAGAGGATCGCAAGCTGTGCTGTTGCAGAGGGGCACCACTTCCCGGGGAGGTCTGAACCACTCAGGGTGTGCCGGGTCGTACTTGAAGAGTTCCCGGACCATCCCCTTCAGCTCCAGCGTCGTGAAGTTGAAATTTAGCCCGGGGCGCAGCCTCATTATATCCGTCGGGCCGCCGTACTCCCAGGCCGGCCTTTTCCTGTCTTGGAGAGGGGCGATGCGGCGGCGGAGGAAGTCTGCGCCTACCTCTGCAACGGACAGTTTTGCCACCCGAAGACGAAGAATCCGGATGAGCGCGATGTCGAGCTTGACGTCGTCCGAGTCTAGCTCGCTCCAGTCCCTGCCGCGCACGATGGGGGTTGTGCGCGGCGCGGTGAAGGCCTGCGGCTCGTCCTCAACAACCCAGCACCACTCCGCGCGCCATTCCTCCCACTTGCCGCGGAGCTCCCCCGGCAAGTAGGACCCCTTCTTGTTCAGACGGAAAACCCAAGAAATTCCTCCGGAGAGGGGGGCGTCGGCCTCTGCTCTAGGGGTGAAGAAGTGCCTAAAGAGCGCTACATTCGGGTGTATTCCTATGAAGTTTTCGCACATGTGTGCGAAAACCGCCATTGTGAGGATGGCGTTGGGGGTGAAGTCAAGAAGATGGAGGCCGTAGGTGTGCATGATATCGCAGAAGAAATCAGAGAAAGGAGGACACAGACCGCAGTGAAAGAAAGCTGCGAAGAAGTAGTACCCGCCGGGGTAGTTGTCCTTGGCGGCGGCCGGATATGCTCGCGTGCGGGGGTGCGCCTTGGTTTCCTTGGCCCAGAACAAGTAGTACTTGTTCCAGAGCTCCCGCGCGCCGAGCCTCGGCGGGAAGACGAGGTTCTGCTTCCGGTACGCGGCGAGCTTCGCCGCTTGCTCCGACCTCTCCCTCTTGGCCTTCTCCGCCTTCACCTTGTCGGTCTTCGGGGCCATGGCGGACGCGGCGGAAGGAGGGGGACGAAGAGCCTGGCAACGCCGGAGTTGCAGGCGACGGCTGCGGAGGTGTGGAGGCGGAGCGCAAAGGGATCTCTGGAGGAGGAAGAAGAAGCAATGAAAGCGCAAGGAGGGGAACCGCTCCTGCTTCCTCTGCTTTTATGGGGGAGTGGGGGGCGTTTCGCCCTTTTCATTGATGGAACGTGGGCACGTCCCATCCCACGACGCCGCAATCGACGCGTGCCGTTACGGGGGGATGCGGCGGATACGGAAGTGGATTCGGCACGCCGCGGGCCGCGTGTGCCCGTGCACTGTTTTGGGCCTGGCCCAACAGCGCTCGGCACCGTGTGTGGCCCAGGCCCGGGGGCTCCTGTCGGTGTACTAAGGTAGGGGTACCTCAGTACCCCAACTTGTGCACGGGCAGTTGCAGCTTCCCGCGACAGGGTTTACCACACGCTCGCCGGAGACCTTTCCGCTCCTTATTAAACCATTCAAAAACAAAGTATACAAGACAGAAGATCGAGACCCCGGCAAGTGGAACTTGCCGGGAAGGCCGTACCAGGCTCAAGACTGCCCCACTAGCACAAGGCCCTGGCAAGAGGAGCTTGCCAGGAAGACTAGAAGACACGTCGCGGCGCTATGTGCGCCCCGGCGAGGGCCCGGGGAGCGGCAAGCTCCCGGGCCCGGCAAGACCAAGGCCCCGGCAAGGTGCTTGCCGGGAAGGTTGCGTTGTGTGCCCGCGCTCCAGCTCATCGGCCCACGCGTCGCCCTGGGGCCTGTCCAGGGACGCGTGGCGGATGGCTGTGCAGCCTGGGGGACACGGTGGCACTCCACGGTGGTGGATCCATCGCCGTGGCGGACGGAGACGCAAGGGCGGGAGCTTTTGGGGTCGATGGCGACGGGCATTAAATGCCCTTGTCCCCCACTGTCAAAGTAGGTAGCGACCACTATTCACGCACTGTAGCTCCACTGTTCCCGCACTGTTACAACTACCACCTCTTTTACGTTTTTACCCCTTTCTCCTACGTTGACACCTGTCGGTGACCCCTTGCACTATAAAAGGAGGCCCATGCACAACGTGGAGGGGGTTCGGGACCTAGATCACTCATACGCTCGGTGTAGCTGCTTCTTCAAGCTCCCGAGCTCTCCAACTCAATACATAACCAAGCAGGAGTAGGGTTTTACGCGTCTACCGCGGCCCGAACCTGGGTAAAACTGCCCGCGTGCTTGCTACGATCTGCTCTTCGTGCTCCCTCCGCCCTCGTACCGCACAGACAAGGGGCTCCGGTCCCATAGGTGTTTGTGGCGGACAGTTTCCCCCGACATATTTCATCTAGCATCATATTATATGTGGTTTCATGTTTTGTTTAGTGTTTGTGCCAAGTAGAACCTTTGGGAAGGCTTGTGTGAAGTTTATATGATCTTGCTGTGAAAAACAGAATCGTTAGCGCTGACTAAAGTAGTCCTCAGATTTTACTGGACCATGCTTTTTAGTTGATTCTTTTTGAATATTATTGGTAGACAAATTCGGCAAATTTACCAATTTAGTTTGAATTGTTTGGAGTTCCATAAGTAGGCGAAACCTGCAGATTACTACAGACTGTTCTCTTTTTGACAGATTCTGTTTTTCGTGTGTTGTTTGCTTATTCCGATGCATCTATGAGTAGTATTGGAGGATATGAACCATAGAGAAGTTGGAATACAGTAATTTTAACACCAATATAAACAAAGAATGAATTCATTGCTGCACCTTTGAGTAGTGGTTTGCTTTCTTATACTAACAGAGCTCGCGAGAATTTTTGTCTAAGTTTTGTGTTGTGAAGTTTTCAAGTTTTGAGTATTGCTTTGATGGACTATGGAACAAGGAGTAGCAAAGGCCTAAGCTTGGGGATGCCCATGGCACCCCAAGTAAATTCAAGATAATCAAAAGCCTAAGCTTGGGGATGCCCCGGGAAGGCATCCCCTCTTTCGTCTTCATCCATCGGTAACTATACTTGGAGCTATATTTTTATTCGCAACATGTTATGTGTTTTGCTTGGAGCGTCTTGTATAATTTGAGTCTTTGCTTGTTAGTTTGGGACAATCATCCTTGCTGGACACACCTATTTGAGAGAGTTAAATATGGCCTAAAAATTGTTAGAACACTCTATGTGCTTCACTTATATCTTTTGAGTTGAATAGTTTTTTCTCTAGTGCTTCACTTATATCTTTTAGAGCACGGTGGTGGTAATATTTTGTAGAAATTGTTGAACTCTCATGCTTCACTTATATCCTTTTGAGAGTCTATTAAAACAGCATGGTAATGTGTTTAGGCTAAATAAACTAGTCTTCACATGATAAACATCCAATGTCAATGTAGTAAAAAAATTCACACTAAGTGCATTGAATAGAATGAGATGTTGGATGCTTGATAATTGTTTTGAGATATGAGGATAGTGATATTAGAGTCATGCTAGTGGAGTTATTATGAAATTGAGAGATACTTGTGTTAAGGTTAGTGATTCCCGTATCATGCACGTATGGTGAACCGCTATGTGACGAAGTTAGAGCATGAGGTATTTGTAGAGTGTCAACCTTTGTGTGGAGGTCGGGGGCGCGCGATGGTTAACTCCTGCCAACCTCCCCCCTAGGAGCATGCGTTGATTGCTTTGTTTTGATGACTCGTAGATTTTTGCAATAAGTATATGAGTTCTTATGACTAATGTTGAGTCCATGGATTATACGCACTCTCACCCTTCGACCATTGCTAGCCTCTCTTGTACCGCGCAACTTTCGCCGGTGCCATAAACCCACTATATATCCTTCCTCATAACAGCCACCATATTGTTCCTCAAAACAGCCACCATACCTACCTATCATGGAATTTCCATAGCCATTCCGAGATATATTGCCATGCAACTTTCCACCATTCCGTTCATATGAAACGCATCATATTGTCATATTGCCATTGCATGATCATGTAGTTGACATCGTATTTGTGGCACGGCCACCATGCATAATTTTTATACATGTCACTCTTGTTTCATTGCACATATCGGTACACCGCCGGAGGCATTCATATAGAGTCATACTTTTTTGTTGTAGTATCGAGTTGTAATGAAAGCGTGATGATCATCATTATTTGTGGGGACCCTGACTCATAAGTCGTGATCACCGAATGCACGTGTACAGTGATCCCAGAGATCAATGCTCACTGAACACACAGAAGCTGAATAACAGAGTCTTACATCCATACATACCGTATTACACAAATAGGACCATTATGGTCAAGTCTTGAGTATATCATCGCAGCGGAAATCTTCAATGACAACATGGACCCATGCCATCTGTCTTAACCCTACAGGCATTCTGACTGGGAAGCGTCCTAGCTCGCATGCTCGTCACCAAGAAATCTTCATCATATCCTGTCCTCTCATGCCTGGCCAATAAAATAACCAGTGGCAAGCCAATGCGTACTTTGAATGTACTCGCAAGCAACCCAAGTGTGATGACAGAATAATTATGCAAAGCTCCACTGCTAAATTGGCAGTTTTGCGGAAAGCTAGTTTTTCATATGCAAGTATGATCAACATATAACATGGACATGCATGTGTCTGCAACAAGTATCAGGAGGTTACAGACATCATTATCGAGAAAGAGTTATAATCAACTCATGCTCAAGCTCATTGTGATTTTCTCACAATCATATCAACAGATTTACCAAACTGTGTTGTTTTCCAGAAACTTATGGACATAGTCTAAGTAGCACCACCCAACTGTCTATGACCGTGGACACGGCTATTCGAATAGTTTTACACTCTGCAGAGGTTGCACACTTTACCCACTAGATCCAGGGAACTTAAGTGACATCCACGACCCGCGGTACCTCAAGTACCCGGGGTAAGCACCCGATCACTATCTTTCCCTAGACGACACTAACATAGAGTCCACTCGATTGGTAACAGCCTCGTGCCAAACATTTCACATCTTAGAAATTGTGGAGACTTGCTCCCATATTCATCACATACCACTGACACGGGGTACCAACGGTGTGTTCGATGCCCTGTAAAAACAGTCATCGCCGCCTATCCAAGCACGACCCCGTCCCAAGAGTGACCTCATGTCACCCCCGTCACTAGGAATGCGGGCACCATGCTAGTATCGACCTAGGTAATCAATAATGCCCTTTCCCATATAAGGGTAGAGTGGTTGTGCATGTTTGGTTGGGACGGTAGTCACACATAAATCTAATTTGTCTCTGTAAACAACACTTTCGTCAAGCCTCAGCACACTACTTCTTCACCAAGTAGTGCCCTAGTTCCTCATCAACTCCCAGGGGCATTAGTGGCACCCACTGGGTTATCTGCAAGTATTTCTTACCACACTTGTTTCACTCAATGCATAACCCTGACCCATTTTGCGTAGCCAACTACTATAGCATATATCTATCTACTCCCATCCACATAACCCTCATAGGAAGGTAGGGTCATGTTTGATGCAAGTTTCAATAGTAAAGTAACAAAGGTGGCAACCAAAGTGGTCTCCACCTCAACATGATTCCGATGCATTGATAATAAGGTGCTATGAGACATGCATAAAAAGGTTTCTCGAACATGGTCAAAGGGCTGCTTGCCTTGTCCTTTTGAGTCTTCAAACCTTCTGGTCCATCTCCGGGTACTCCGTTTGTTTCGTCAACTAACGATGGAAACAATCATAATAAGCAACACAACAAAGCAAAAATAAAAGTGCTCTAAAAATAGGAGTTGGACTTTTCTAGGATACCTCTGGTCATATTAGAAATGACCAAGGTGTTTTCATAGGTATTGGATCAATGGATAGTATGGATCATTTCAATATGATGGAACCAAGGGGTTTATGGATTTGCTCCAAATGAATTTCCTAGGATTTTGCAAAGTTGATAAATATGAAGAAATGGCTCAATATTTGGTGGGGTACAGAAGGTACAAATAAAAATGTTCCAAAACTAAGTTTGGATATGACAAGCACCTAGGAATTTGAACCACTGCATTTGGATCAAATTTGAGCCCTCTGTGATTTTCTAAAGTTCATCACAGAAAATGAATAATGGCATTTGATAATTATTTGCGAAGGAAAAGTTTCTGGAAAAATGTGCATGCTGCACCATGTGATAGAGCATGATTTTAGAAACTACCAGAAATTTGAATCATCAAATTTGGAGTTAATATGAATTATTTATGGGTTTTTGAAGTTGACTGGAAAAAGAATATGGAAAAAGAATTCAACCTTATAATGTGCTCTGGGTGAAGCCCAGCTAAACATCGCCTACTGGGCTCAGCCCAGCGGCTCAGCGGCGCAAAGGAGGTGGTGACGCCGAAGGCGTAATTACGGCGGGCGTCACCACCACAGAAAGGCGTAGCCTGGCTGGTGCGCTTCCACTTATCGGGGGGCCACCCGTCAGTTGGTCCCACCGGCCTCGTGGCGCTTACAGGCGGGGCCCGCCTGGCAGGTTCGTCGTCCTCCCCCCGCCCGACGCAGAGGAGGAGGCATGGGCGATGCCGGCGTTGACAGCCGGCGCCACCGGCCACCGTTGGACGCGTCGGGGGCATGGGCGAGCTTGGGGAACGGCGTCGTACCCACCCCGACTGCCTGCACGTCCAGGGGAGGACAGGGGCGAGCAGAGCCACGGTCATGGCGGAAGATTGTGCTGCCGACGATGGGTTCAGCGCTGCGGCCGCCGGGAGGAACGAATGGAGCTCGGGAGGGACCTGCGGTGAGGTTGCCGGTGTCCTAGTGGAGTCAAAAATGGGAGGGGGAGGCCACAGGGGATGAATTTAGGAGGAGGCCGACGGCGACACGTCGGCCATGGAGAGGGGAAGAGAGCACCAGGGGGAGAGGGGGCTCGTCTGGGAGGTTCACGGGAGAAAGGGGGTCCTAATCAAGACGAGAGAGAGGGTCGGGGTGGCTTAAATAGACGTGGCCGTGGTGCACCGTGAGAAACGTCCATGGACGTGCTCGGGCGAGCTCACGGAGGGAGAAGGAGGGCAGGGGAGGATAGGGCCGACAGGTCTGCAGGTCACGGACGTCGAGGGCACCTCGGGAGACACGATCTCAACGCCCCAGGCTGTGGGGTGCAGCAGATTGGGCGAGGCTACAGTGCGCCAGGGCACTGTAGCGCGCTCCAGAGCGCGAACTCTGCATGCCATGGCATAAACAAAGTGCCATTACGTGTCCCCTTATGTCCAGCAGTGCTAGGGGTTAGTAAACAATTGCCCAGACGGCCTGGGATGCCCTGGAGGCCACTGGAGTGAGGAGGGAGGTGAAAGAGGAGAAGAAAGCTGCTGTCCAAAAATGTAAAAATGGGGTTTTCACCCCTCAATCATTGAGCTGTGGACATGGGGAAGTTACTGGAGGTAGAAGATGATCAGGTTCACCTGTGGTAAGAATTTGAGGTAAAGGGAAATAGTAAAAGGGGTCAAAACAATGGTTTTGGTAAATTGGCAGAAGGTGTTTGATCATGTTTTGGGCAAGCAAATGATCTCCACTGGCTATGACACTTAACAGGATTAAATGTCACATACATTTAGGCCCTTCCACCAAATTTGAGCTCATTTGGGCAAAGTTGCCAATGTAACTTTTGTGAACCCTAGAAATCAACAGAAATGGTTTCACCATGTTTGAGTTAAGCTAATCATCTCCCCTTGATGCACCACTTGGTGTAGTATCATTATTTGGGGTTATGATCATGCCCACAAAGTCTGAAGCCCCAGGGAAAAAGTTGATAATGTAAAGTTGTTCAAATTTGAATTTGAACAGGAATGGTTTTGGGGCACTTAGATCAATTTATGCTTCTCCAAAACTTGTTCCATTTGGCATAGATGCATAATTACATCTTTTTAGCATGTGCACCAAGTTTGAGAGCATTTGGACAAGTTTGGCAATGTAAAGTTGCTCAAACTTCAAAATGGTCAGAAATGGTTTTGAGGGGATTAGATGATGATTCCTTGATCTTCAAGGCATGAGGCTTTGCAAGATCATCAAATATGTCATATATGACAAGATAGAATTTCTCTGGAATTTTTGGAGAATATTTCCTTTGTAAATATTTCAAAAGCTTGAAATATCCAGAAAGGGTTTTGGAAGGATTTGTCCAATATTTTGACCATGACCATGTGTTGAAACTCTTATATATGGACAATGTATGTCCTATGAGTTTCCCTGAATTTTGGCAAATATTTTTGGAATAATTAAATAATTTTTCCCTATTAAAGACCATTTCTTGCCTTAAGAAAAAGCTTTTAAATAAAATATAAAAGTAAGTTTTAAAATTAAAATTTTGTGGTTTATGGGAGTCCTATACCTAATAGGATTCAAATATACTTTTGGAAAGATTTTTCACACCCTAAATAAGGTACTTGTAGTGCAAACCTCAATTCAGGGGTTTTTGGAAAACTAATTTTAGAAAATACTATTTGGCCAGAATATTTTTATAAGAAAATACTATACTGGTCTATACACATGGCATGATCATTGGGAAAAGGTTTTGGATCAAGGAGATGAAGTATAAGAGTTGGATGATTTATTTGATTTTTAGAGCACTAGCAAACAGCAGACAGAGAATCAATCAAGCAAAGTCAAAAACACTCAAAAGTTTTTGTCAAACCACATTTTTAGTATGATTATTAGCTTAAGAAATGTGGCATGAAAATTAGGTTGTGACAGACCTACCCCCCTTACAAGAATCTCGTCCCCGAGATTCCCAGACTAGGCGTGGAAAGAAATACGGAGTCTTGGATACGGGGTAGTCTTCACTTCTTCTTGTTGGTTCCGCTTCCGGGCGGTGCTCCATGGAATCTTGAAGTACTTGGTGGTGTGGCTTCTTGCTTGTTGCCCACTTTGATGCCGGTTGCTGAGGGGTCTCTTGTATAGGTTAGGTTGGGTTAGCTGTCAAAGGCTTGGTGATGTCCTTGTGGGGACCGGGCTAGTTAGGAAGTAGGAAGTACTTCCAGAGTGATGACTCGTGGAATATTTGGTGCACGGAGGGTATCTCAGGTGGTAAATCTAGCTGGTAGCCGTCTACTATTTGAATGGCAGTGAACTTGAAGAAGGTCGATAAATCTTGGTGTGAGCGTCCCTTCGACACGGAAATGCTCGGTCCCTTCGAGAGGATTGGCTTGCAGATACGCCCGGTCTTGGACGCAGGAGTTTACTTCTTGATGACGGTGGTCGGTGTAGTTCTTCCTTCTTGACAGGGCGGTCTTCAAATGTCTTCTATCCAGCTGTCCGTCTCTTCTTTTGTCTTCGGGCAGACAAGTAGGCCATCAAATAATGATGTTACCCAACTTGTCCAATTACTCCATGAGGTCTATGGGGTACGCAAGGTAGGCTGTGGTGGTGGTCTCCCTTGAGTATTGGAAGAGGTCTTCCTGACTTGGAGTCAAGGCTGTGGTCAGGATCTGACCATGTTATGGCTCGGTGGGGCTTAAGGGTTTCAAGGATTCTAGTGAGTGAGTGAGTGAACGTTTATTATCTTATCCTTAAGCACGGTTTCTGAGATGCCAATAGCTCAATCTAGTACTCTGAACGGAAAAAAAACATCTTCTCGCATAGACCCTTCAATCACCACTCCATGCCATATATATCCTCATGACTCCCAAGAGGCGGTCTAACAAAATTGTACTTGTCTACGATCCCCAATCCATATGTATGTCTACCCCTAAAATCCATGGGTAGGTCATACAAGCTGCTAAGCTTGAATTAAACACCACAATCCAAGCGCTCAACCTATTCTTGCAAGGCTCACGATAATGCATCTCTATTCTAAGGAAACACGTCATATGCCACTCCAAGATTTTGTTTCCTTCCTATAAATCAACTCCAATAGCCTGGTAATTTCCACCAATCACCACATAATCCAACAATTTTACAAATCCGATGCCTACGGTGTTCCACAAGATCTCAAGTCCCTATAATATCCAAATACTTGGAAGGACTATGCATTACGATAGTAAGTCCACCAAATTCCCAACGTCCGGGTCAAGTAAACTCCAAGGTCATGATTATATAGATCCCTAAATCAACTCCGACAAATAATCCAATCTCCTAGGTTATTGTCCACCGAGAAGCATGGTATCATGATCAGGATCATCGGTCTAAATCCAATTTACTCCGAACCATGAAGACATATCTAGCATTTATACCCAACGAGAATCACTTACTTACATCCAAATCTCACACCTATCGAGAATTCCTACATGCTTCCCTAAAGTCATGATCCCACCAATATGAAAACCTCACAATCCATCAAGGTCTCAGATAATTCCTCGAAGTCACTGATATAAAGCCACCAAGTCATCTGTCTTATATCCTCAAATTGGTCTATATATGGCATCGTCAGTTCTTGTGCTATATTAGGATGGAAATGTGCTCACTCACTGTGTCCACTAGTTCCATTACGAACCCAGTGTTGTGCAAGGTTGCAGAGGCTTAACTGGTTCTCTTGCAATTCTATGGGTTAGGCACATGGTTAAGGATTCACGCTGGAGTGTCTGGTGAAGTCTCAAAGGGTCTCGGAATGGGTTTCTAGTCTGGAGGGTTAAACATAACTTCATGGGGTTGCACTTGGTCACGGAGGTTGTAGCAGAAGTCTTCACTGCCAGTTGGTTGCCGAGGTAGAATCCTTGGTGCATCTTGTCTTGCGGGTCTTCAGTTGGGGAGAGAGAAGAGAGGGAAAAAGTAGCGTAGAGGAGGGAAATGCCTAAAGGGGGGTTCTAAAGTGCAGGTTCAAACAAACAGGTGCAAAAGGCCGAAACAAAGAAACAAGGCAAGGAAGATGATATAGCCATGCACTTGTTGCCTAGGGCAAAAGTGCGACTTATATCAAAACACAAACAATTAAAATCAAGCAACGCACAATCATGGTTCTATTCGAACCATCATACGAACTTGATTGCGCATAGGGGGTACACGACTCATCCTACCCTAGGGGTTCTCGGACTCAGTGTCGTGACTTGTGCCTCGTGCAGTCTCCTGAGTTTTCCTCCGGTGTTGCTATGTCCCTTGTAGTTGTTTGATAAACGATCCGGGTTGAGCCTGAAGAATCTTCAACAACTTCTCGCCTGATGAGGTGATGTGGTGAAGGTGCCTCCATGTAGCTGGCGTTGACTTGGTCTTTTCTTGTCTCTTTAATCATGATGACCCCTTGTGCCTTCTGGGACGTCGAGGGTACCAGGTAGGCAATCCGTATGCAATGACAATAACAAGGCATAATAGAGGTCCAACATGTCGGTTTCGTTGATGACAACATCGACACAAAGAACGGGGGACGAAGAGAACCGTTTTCCTGCTCACTATAGTGAGGCGGACCAAATGGCGAGGTTCTCATCCACCGGTGGTTGCCGATACAACAACGGTAGTGACAAGGTTACCCTATCAGCGAGATATGTCATGTTCTTGCATAACCTATATCCTGGTCATCATAGGCCAATGTTGCATCATCCTGGGGCACTGTCAAGGGTGTCACCATCTTCTGGGTCTTCATGTCCTCATTCCTCGTAGATGGATTTTTTGTTGGTATCGTCTTGTCGTGGTGTCGCCACTCTTGCGTGCAGAAGTGGTGGGTGAGTGTTTGGCAAGGTGCACTCCACGAGGATTACAGAAAATCCAGGGGTCAGGGGCATAGGGGTTCTAGCGACCAATAGTTTTGAAGGGGGAAGAGATCTAGTATAGCCTAGTTTTTGAAAAAAAAACTGAGGAGGGAAGAGAAGTATAGATAGTTTTGAAAACTAGTAATAGTTTTGAAAATAGTTTTACCCTAACTAACGACCATGCTAACTAAGGCTTCCTACAGTCAGGATGGCTCTGATACCAGCTCTGTGGGGACCCCGACTCATAAGTCGTGATCACCGAATGCACGTGTATAGTGATCCCAGAGATCAATGCTCACTGAACACACAGAAGCTGAATAACAGAGTCTTACATCCATACATACCGTATTACACAAATAGGACCATTATGGTCAAGTCTTGAGTATATCATCGCAGCGGAAATCTTCAATGACAACATGGACCCATGCCATCTGCCTTAACCCTACAGGCATTCTGACTGGGAAGCGTCCTAGCTCGCATGCTCGTCACCAAGAAATCTTCATCATATCCTGTCCTCTCATGCCTGGCCAATAAAATTACCAGTGGCAAGCCAATGAGTACTTTGAATGTACTCGCAAGCAACCCAAGTGTGATGACAGAATAATTATGCAAAGCTCCACTGCTAAATTGGCAGTTTTGCGGAAAGCTAGTTTTTCATATGCAAGTATGATCAACATATAAAATGGACATGCATGTGTCTGCAACAAGTATCAGGAGGTTACAAACATCATTATCGAGAAAGAGTTATAATCAACTCATGCTCAAGCTCATTGTGATTTTCTCACAATCATATCAACAGATTTACCAAACCGTGTTGTTTTCCAGAAACTTATGGACATAGTCTAAGTAGCACCACCCAACTGTCCATGACCGTGGACACGGCTATTCGAATAGTTTTACACTCTGCAGAGGTTGCACACTTTACCCACTAGATCCGGGGAACTTCCGTGACATCCACGACCCGCGGTACCTCAAGTACCCGGGGTAAGCACCCGATCACTATCTTTCCCTAGACGACACTAACATAGAGTCCACTCGATTGGTAACAGCCCCGTGCCAAACATTTCACATCTTAGAAATTGTGGAGACTTGCTCCCATATTCATCACATACCACTGACACGGGGTACCAACGGTGTGTTCGGTGCCCTGTAAAAACAGTCATGGCCGCCTATCCAAGCACGACCCCATCCCGAGAGTGACCTCATGTCACCCCCGTCACTAGTAATGCGGGCACCATGCTAGTATGGACCTAGGTAATCAATAATGCCCTTTCCCATATAAGGGTAGAGTGGTTGTGCGTGTTTGGTTGGGACGGTAGTCACACATAAATCTAATCTGTCTCTGTAAACAACACTTTCGTCAAGCCTCGGCACACTACTTCTTCACCAAGTAGTGCCCTAGTTCCTCATCAACTCCCAGGGGCATTGGTGGCACCCACTGGGTTATCTGCGAGTATGTCTTACCACACTTGTTTCACTCAATGCATAACCCTGACCCATTTTGCGTAGCCAACTACTATAGCATATATCTATCTACTCCCATCCACATAACCCTCATAGGAAGGTAGGGTCATGTTTGATGCAAGTTTCAATAGTAAAGTAACAAAGGTGGCAACCAAAGTGGTCTCCACCTCAACATGATTCCGATGCATTGATAATAAGGTGCTATGAGACATGCATAAAAAGGTTTCTCGAACATGGTCAAAGGGCTGCTTGCCTTGTCCTTCTGAGTCTTCAAACCTTCTGGTCCATCTCCGAGTACTCCGTTTGTTTCGTCAACTAACGATGGAAACAATCATAATAAGCAACACAACAAAGCAAAAATAAAAGTGCTCTAAAAATAGGAGTTGGACTTTTCTAGGATACCTCTGGTCATATTAGAAATGACCAAGGTGTTTTCATAGGTATTGGATCAATGGATAGTTTGGATCATTTCAATATGATGGAACCAAGGGGTTTATGGATTTGAAAGAGGTGTACAGCGATATATTTTTGAATAATTAGCAAAGGCACCCATTAATCAAGTCATGATTTTAGAAGCATCTAGGAGTTGGTTTCACTGGATTGGAGTCCAAATGAATTTCCTAGGATTTTGCAAAGTTCATAAATATGAAGAAATGGCTCAATATTTGGTGGGGTATAGAAGGTATAAATAAAAATGTTCCAAAACTAAGTTTGGATATGACAAGCACCTAGGAATTTGAACCACTGCATTTGGACCAAATTTGAGCCCTCTGTGATTTTCTAAAGTTCATCACAGAAAATGAATAATGGCATTTGATAATTATTTGTGAAGGAAAAGTTTCTGGACAAATGTGCATGCTGCACCATGTGATAGAGCATGATTTTAGAAACTACCAGAAATTTGAATCATCAAATTTGGAGTTAATATGAATTATTTATGGGTTTTTGAAGTTGACTGGAAAAAGAATATGGAAAAAGAATTCAACCTTATAATGTGCTCTAGGCGAAGCCCAGCTAAACATCGCCTACTGGGCTCAGCCCAGCGGCTCAGCGGCGCGAAGGAGGTGGTGACGCCGAAGGCGTAATTACGGCGGGCGTCACCACCACAGAAAGGCATAGCCTGGCTGGTGCGCTTCCGCTTATCGGGGGGGGCACCCGTCAGTTGCTCCCACCGGCCTCGTGGCGCTTACAGGCGGGGCCCGCCTGGCGGGTTCGTCGTCCTCCCCTCGCCCGACGCAGAGGAGGAGGCATGGGCGATGCCGGCGTTGACAGCCGGCGCCACCGGCCACCGTTGGACGCGCCGGGGGCATGGGCGAGCTTGGGGAACAGCGCCGCACCCGCCCCGACTGCCTGCACATCCAGGGGAGGACAAGGGCGAGCAGAGCCACGGTCATGGCGGAAGATGGTGCTGCCGACGATGGGTTCAGCGCTGCGGCCGCCGAGAGGAGCGAATGGAGCTCGGGAGGGACCTGCGGTGAGGTTGCAGGTGTCCTAGTGGAGTCAAAAATGGGAGGGGGAGGCCACAGGGGGTGAATTTAGGAGGAGGCCGACGGCGACACGTCGGCCATGGAGAGGGAAGAGAGCACCAGGGGGAGAGGGGGCTCGTCTGGGAGGTTCACGGGAGAAAGGGGGTCCTAACCAAGACGATAGAGAGGGTCGGGGGTGGCTTAAATAGACGTGGCCGCGGTGCACCGTGAGCAACGTCCATGGACACGCTCGGGCGAGCTCACGGAGGGAGAAGGAGGGCAGGGGAGGATAGGGCCGACAGGTCTGCAGGTCACGGACGTCGAGGGCACCTCGGGAGACACGATCTCAACGCCCCAGGCTGTCGGGTGCAGCAGATTGGGCGAGGCTACAGTGCGCTAGGGCACTGTAGCGCGCTCCAGAGCGCGAACTCTGCATGCCATGGCATAAACAAAGTGCCATTGCGTGTCCCCTTATGTCCAGCAGTGCTAGGGGTTAGTAAACAATTGCCCAGACGGCCTGGGATGCCCTGGAGGCCACTAGAGTGAGGAGGGAGGTGAAAGAGGAGAAGAAAGCTGATGTCCAGAAATGTAAAAATGGGGTTTTCACCCCTCAATCATTGAGCTGTGGACATGGGGAAGTTACTGGAGGTAGAAGATGATCAGGTTCACCTGTGGTAAGAATTTGAGGTAAAGGGAAATAGTAAAAGGGGTCAAAACAATGGTTTTGGTAAATTGGCAGAAGGTGTTTGATCATGTTTTGGGCAAGCAAATGATCTCCACTGGCTATGACACTTAACAGGATTAAATGTCACATACATTTAGGCCCTTCCACCAAATTTGAGCTCATTTGGGCAAAGTTGCCAATGTAACTTTGGTGAACCCTAGAAATCAACAGAAATGGTTTCACCATGTTTGAGTTAAGCTAATCATCTCCCCTTCATGCACCACTTGGTGTAGTATCATCATTTGGGGTTATGATCATGCCCACAAATTTTGAAGCCCTAGGTAAAAAGTTGATAATGTAAAGTTGTTCAAATTTGAATTTGAACAGGAATGGTTTTGGGGCACTTAGATCAAGTTATGCTTATCCAAAACTTGTGCCATTTGGCATAGATGCATAATTACATCTCTTTAGCATGGGCACCAAGTTTGAGAGCATTTGGACAAGTTTGGCAATGTAAAGTTGCTCAAACTTCAAAATGGACAGAAATGGTTTTGAGGGGATTAGATGATGATTCCTTGATCTTCAAGGCATGAGGCTTTGCAAGATCATCAAATATGTCATATATGACAAGATAGAATTTCCCTGGAAGTTTTGGAGAATATTTCATTTGTAAATATTTCAAAAGCTTGAAATATCCAGAAAGGGTTTTGGAAGGATTTGTCCAACATTTTGAACATGACCATGTGTTGAAACTCTTATATATGGACAATATATGTCCTATGAGTTTCCCTGAATTTTGGCAAATATTTTTGGAATAATTAAATAATTTTTCCCTATTAAACACCATTTCTTGCCTTAAGAAAAAGCTTTTAAATAAAATATAAAAATAACGTTTAGAATTATAATTTTGTGGTTTATGGGAGTCCTATACCTAATAGGATTCAAATATACTTTTTGAAAGATTTTTCACACCCTAAATAAGGTACTTGTAGTGCAAACCTCAATTCAGGGGTTTTTGGAAAACTAATTTTAGAAAATACTATTTGGCCAGAATATTTTTATAAGAAAATACTATACTGGTCTATACACATGGCATGATCATTGGGAAAAGGTTTTGGATCAAGGAGATGAAGTATAAGAGTTGGAGGATTTATTTGATTTTTAGAGCACTAGCAAACAGCAGACAGAGAATCAATCAAGCAAAGTCAAAAACACTCAAAAGTTTTTGTCAAACCACATTTTTAGCATGATTATTAGCTTCAGCAATGTGGCATGAAAATCAGGGTGTGACATTATTAGAGCATTGTCCCATGGGAGGAAAGGTTAAATCTATAAAGCCCCTCTACAAAAAAAATGAAAAAAAAAAGGGAAAAAAGGCCAAAGAAAAAAGAAAGGCCCAAAAAAAGAAAAGAAAAAAGAAAAGAAACGAAAAGGGACAATTGCTACTATCTTTTTTCCACACTTGTGCTTCAAAGTAGCACCATGTTCTTCATTGTAGAGAGTCTCATGTTTAGTCACTTTCATATACTAGTGGGAATTTTCATTATAGAACTTGGCTTGTATATTCCAACAATGGGCTTCCTCAAATGCCCTAGGTCTTCGTGAGCAAGCAAGTTGGATGCACACCCACTAGTTTCTTTTGTTGAGCTTTCATTCATATTTAGCTCTAGTACATCCGTTGCATGGCAATCCCTACTCACACACATTGATATTCATTGATGGGCATCTCCATAGCCCGTTGATACGCCTAGTTGATGTGAGACTATATCCCTCCTTTTTGTCTTCTCCACAACCACCTCTATTCCACCCATAGTGCTATATCCATGGCTCACGCTCATGTATTGCGTGAAAGTTGAAAGGTTTGAAAAGATAGAGTATGAAAACAAATGCTTGGCTGAAATCGGGGTTGTGCATGATATGAATATTTTGTGTGATGAAGAGGGAACATAGCTAGACTATATGATTTTGTAGGAATAACTTTCTTTAGCCATAGTATTTTGAGAAGACATGATTTCTTTTAGTATGCTTGAAGTATTGTTATTTCTTATGTCAATATAGACTTTTATCTTGAATCTTTCAGATCTGAACATTCATGCCATAATTAAGAGAATTACATTGAAAAACTATATTGGTTAGCATTCCACATCAAAAAAAAATCTTTATCATTTACCTACTCGAGGACGAGCAGGAATTAAGCTTGGGGATGCTTGATACATCTCCAACATATCTATAATTTTTTATTGTGCCATGCTATTATTTATGAAGTCTTGGATGTTTAATGGGATTTAGCATTCACTTTTATATCATTTTTGGGACTAACCTACTAACCCAAAGGCCCATTCCAGATTGTTGTTTTTTGCCTGTTTCAGGGTTTTGCAAAAAAAGAATATCAAATGGAGTCCAAACGGAATGAAACCTTCGCGAGAGATATTTTTGGAGAAAATCATGCACGCGGAGCTTGAGAACCACGTCAGGGGACAGAGGACTGGCCCATGAGGGTGGGGGCGCACCCCCCCTTCCCAGGGCGCGCCCCCCTGCCTCGTGGCCCCCTCGAGCGTCCCTCTGTGCCCTCCTTCTTCCGATATAAGTCTACGTACCCCAGGAACTCCGTGAATAGAGAGAAAACCCTAATTCCACCGCAGTACCTTCTGTTCCCGTGGAGATCCCATCTTAGAGCATGTTCCGGAGCTCCACCGGAGGGGGATCCATCACGGAGGCCTTCGTCATCATCATCATCGCCCTCACCATGAATTGTGAGTAGTTTACCACAGACCTTCGTGTCCATAGCTAGTATCTAGATGGCTTCTTCTCTCTCTCTGGATCTCAATACAAAGTTCTCCTCGGTCTTCGAGGAGATCTATTCGATGTAATCTCTTTTTGCGGTGTGTTTGTCGAGATCCGATGAATTGTGAGTTTATGATCAAGGTTATCTATGAAAGATATTTGGTTCTTCTCTGAACTTTTTATGTGTGTTCATAATATCCTTGCAAGTCTCTTCGAATTATTGGTTTGGTTTGGCCTACTAGATCTATAGTTCTTTTAATGGGAGAAGTTCTTGGCTTTGGGTTCAATCTTGCGGTGTCCTCTCCCAGTGACAGTAGGGGCAGCAAGGCACGTATTGTATTGTCGCCATCGAGGATAAAAAGATGGAGTTTATATCATATTGCTTGAGTTTATCCCTCTACATCATGTCATCTTGCTTAAGTCGTTACTCTGTTCTTATGAACTCAATACACTAGATGCATGCTGGATAGCGGTCGATGTGTGGAGTAATAGTAGTAGATGCAGAATCTTTTCGGTCTACTTGTCTCGGACATGATGCCTATATACAATGATCATGCCTAGATAGTCTCATAATTATTTGCTTTTCTATCAATTGCTCGACAGTAATTTGTTTACCCCGCCATAGAATATCGCTATCATGAGAGAAGCCACTAGAGAAAACTATGGCCCCCGGGTCTATTCTCAACATATCAATCTACATCAACTTTACTTTTATTGCTTTTATTTGTTGTTCTTATAAACTAAAAATACCAAAAATATAAACTATCATCTCTATCAGATCTCACTTTTGTAAGTGACCGTAAGGGGATTGACAACCCCTTATCGTGTTGGCTGCGAAGTTCTTATTTGTTTGTGCAGGTGCGAGGGACTCGCGTGTGGTCTCCTACTGGATTGATACCTTGGTTCTCAAAAACTGAGGGAAATACTTATGCTACTATGCTGCATCTCCCTTTCCTCTTTGAGGGAATACAACGCAAGCTCAAGAGGTAGCACCGGTGCACCAGATGGACGTCTCCAATGCCTTCCTCCATGGTCACCTCGAGGAGCAGGTCTTCTACCAGCAGCCCACCGAATTTGTTGACCCGGCGCTTCCCGACCACGTGTGCCTGCTTTCACGGTCCTTGTACGGACTCAAGCAGGCTCCGCGCGCTTGGTATCAGCATCACCCGGGCGACATTAGATCATAGTCGTGGAGCAGCAACTGCACCAGTGACCCTGCCATGGCGGCGATATGGATGACATCACAATAACCACATTAATGGTCCAAGTCGGAGGTGAAAATACTCTCTTTATCTCTCATTTCTGTTAAATGAATAGTTACTTGACTTGATGCTAGCTAGGATCTACTGGAGCTAGGAAATGTTCTGTTTGACTATCACCATGAATATGCAATGTCCATTATTTCTAAATTTTGTTAGTTCCACTCTGGAAGCACGCCTTGCACAATAAGATAAATGTTGCATGGGGTGCCATGGCCTGGTTAACTCATTAATGTGTTATTTACTTTGTGTTTTAGAAACCAATTCATATAGAGAGCCTTTTTTGCTCGGTCAAATCTGAGTTATGGTGGTAGCTCTAGCTGAAAGGTTAGCTCAATTATTTCTAAAATGCATAATTAATACTTGCATTACATGTCTAAAAGGTTCTCACCTAATTTATGCTTCTATTGAAATTAAGAAAATGCTCATCTGGCTACATTGATGTGATCTTCTTTTGTTTATTTTGTAACATTCATGTGTAGTTGCATTGCTTGAAAATTCACGGTCGGTATTCTTGTTATAGGTTCTTTACATGTTCAAGTAGCTTAATTTTCTGATAGATGGATTTGGAAGCAGGGCAGACCATGGCAGGACATTGATTTCTTGGATCAGTTTGCATCATGATCGTGTGAAGTGGCGCCTATGAAGTTTATCGACAAGGCAGTTGAATGAAGACACCTATTAGCATGCTTAGTAGCTATGGCTTGGTAGTTGTCTCTCCTTTATTATGTTCCTTTTGATTTCGAACTTCATGTCCAGCGGCTATCTTTTGTGTTCTTTTGTGTTCTTATGAATGCACTGGAATTGATTCTGCCTTATAGTGTTATCATGTATGAAACGGGCGCCCTGGCGCGCTCCCGATTAGTGCCTAAGAGACACGGGGGTTTCCGAAGAGAGCTGAGACTACGAGGCGAAAGGCTAGTTCTCCCTGTTTCCTCGATCAGTCGGTTACGCAAGTGTATGAACCGTAGTTGTTTTCTCATTATTTATTTATATACTCTCTGTTGGGGCCCTAGGTTTTTCAGGGGGCCTGCGCAATCGCTCCGTTCGCACTTCACACACCCCATGATTATTTTAGGTAGTGGGTTTATTTTTCGAAACATGGGCAAAAGATTTGCCTCATCGATTAATTAAGAAGAGAATCCAATATCGCTGTCCAGTCAGAATACTCTCAACACATGCCAACGATTCAGTAATGTTACACAAACTAAACGGTACATTCACTGTCAGAAAAACTAAACCGTACATTCAGAAGACAGGTAGGGCAATGACTTAGGAATATCCCAAGATGTACAGCAAAGTAGTACTCGTAGGAAACTAACTGCTGGTGAGTAACGCTAGCCAAACCCACCTCACTCAGATTCGTCAGTACAATCATCACTGTCATCTTCCTCGTCACTGTCGTCACCAAAGTCGGCATAGATCCAGTCATCTATCACATATCCCAACCAATCTAATGCCCTGGACGAGTTCCTGATGATTTTGCAGTTGGTGTAGCGCTGCCGCTCATCTAGACATGTTTCATCTTCGTAGGGATCTATTCCACATACCATCTTCTGAAACTCCACGTCACGCCCTTTGAATGGGAATTCCTCCATAGCCGGGTGCACAATTTTAGTACCTTCGTAATCACAGTACAGACAGCGGATTTCTTCTGAAGCACACAAACAAGATAGCAAGATTAGCACCCTTCAAAGACTTTAGCATAACCTATCGGCAATAAAAACAAGTTATGGCAAAATGATTTTTTTAGGAGGAACTCAGTTTTCCCAACAACTATCTATGCATGCATACATGGTGTTCGTTTTTGTGGCAAGCAACTCAGACACTAATGCAAAACTTTATACCCTAACCATTTCTTATTATATTCTTTATAACTGCGAAATTGGCTGATCATGCAAACATCAAGGTGGGATTACCCCTGCTGATATCTGCCTAAAAACAAGACTGCAATGCATAGAAGTACTCAGATACTCAGTGATAGTGCGGTACCTGACATAGAGCTCCCTACTATACGAGGTTCAAAGATGGGCTCATAATTTTCTTCTTCTTTCTATTTTCTTCTTCTTTCTCTATCTATATATAGGCTTTTCAGCAAACTATCTTACCACTCCAACACAAGGAAAGGGACCAAAAGGAATGTCATGCCACATCATAAATTGTTATCCTGAACTAGTTTAAACTACTGATGACCACTTAAATGAACTTTAAGAACCTAAATGCGCAATTTCCTAGGATTTACACAGCAATATATTGCAATTGAATTCCAAATTTAGTATGCAACTCAAAAGCTGAACTCTGGTCGAGTTTCATTATACTTTATAATGTAATTTAAATAGGACTTAAAAGAAAAAAGTAAAAAACTGATAAGCAACACAAAGAAACATTCTAGTTATCCATGGAATCATCGATAAGCATTGATGTTCGCACGTTTGAGTACTTAAATACTCATCTGCAATCATGAGGTTGGTCGAGACAAAATTATGGATTTAGTCTATTACTTCGTCTATATCAGCAGTGTTCGACAAGTACTACTAACAGGTTTTGATGCTCACTTAAAATGTGTACCAAGATTTGGACCAGAATGTGTGTTTACAAAAAACGGGTACGATCTATTATGATTATCTTAAAAAAAACATTCATATCAGGATATGCATCTAAGCAAAAGTTAAACTTGGTTCAGCCAGCTTATTGAGCTATTAGATGACTTCTTCAGATTCTATAGTTCATTCTTACAGGGAGAACTAGTAGACCTTTTTTCCCTGTCTCAGAAGCCTGCTGGATAGCAAATTCGAGCAAGAGAAGTAGATCATCAGTTTGTTGAACATCTAAGCTTTAGAATGTAGATCAGATGTGGATGACCAGGACTAATATAGTGATGCTTACACTGCCAGTGGAAGCTTGGGAGGGAACACTATTGATGTACTGGTTTCAAATTTGGAGTACATTTACACTAAATAGTAACTCCCTCCGATCCAAAATAAGTGTCGTGGTTTTAGTTCTTGAACCACAATACAAGAGAGTAGGGTGGGTTCATCTGAATGTTCAAACTTTACAAAACTGCGGGATGAGATATGTTCCAATTTACTTAAAAACATTTGCATCTTGTCACCAGTAGTAGAGCATTAATACTTAAAAAGAGACCCTTAGAGATGGTTTTACAGATGTCCAAATGTCACCATGTAGGTTTAGTCTACTTTGTTGTACGAAAAAAAAAAAAAGATACCTTGTCGTGGTTGTGGAAAGTTCACAGGACAACACAAGACCTTCCCACCTCCATTCTCTGCCTCATCATTGCTAAGTTCAGCAAAGAAGAGTTCTGGATTCCCATCTCTTCGACTTGCCAGAAAATTAACATGAGTGTGGTGGTATATGGAAACGGGTGTGCCAGTATCCATACAGTACTCGGGGCCAGACACCTTATGGTTGACGCCACAAATAACATGAAGATACATGGGTTCCTGCAAGTGGGGCAGAGGCAAGGAGCAAATCAGCGACTGCAACATGTCAGGATGATAATTAGAAGTAAAGACACAAATCTCAAGATGAACTAACTCTGTATGAGGCGAGTGCATATGATGCCAGCACTGCTTTGACTTTCTTAGAGATTGTCGTATACTCGTGCATCCATTGGTCAATTTTACGTTGAACACGACGGCAGATCTTGGGCATGGGAACAGATTGATGCCGCAGCGAATTGCCATGGGGGGGGAGTACTTGAAACATCTTTCTGGTAATGCGGTCAACATCAGCAGAGTCGAGTGGAGCATTAATCTTCGGACTTGAGAATGGATATCTGCATGAGGAAAGAAACTCTGCTTGGGCGACAGGGTCAGGATGCCAAGCAGCCACACCGGCAACCCTGAAGGTATTACAAATTTTGTTTTGATCCCCGAAGGCAGACAAAGGGTTGGAAAAGCTCATTTCCCCGAGAGTGCAATCAGAAATAAGCAAGAATCGCATGGCTTCATAGAGTTTCTTGCCGGAAGTGCAGAGGAAAGAAACAAGGCCATAGAAGGAGCGAGCCTCTATGCGTAACAGACTATTGGTACTGATCATGTCAAGCTTAAGTTTTTTGGTCGGTGGGGAGACGGTGTTATACCAGATTGTGTTGATAATGATGTTGGAGACAGGATCGAAGGGGCCATAGCAGTGGCCAGCCTCGAGCATGCTGTGGTGGTAGCAAGACCGGAGCTCACTCGCCGGAAGCAGGGAAAGTGCCTTGAGGTAGAAGGCGTGGATGCGCTGGAGGAGTGCAAACTTCAGGGACTCGTAAGGTCGATGAGGGGTGGATGGTAACTGAGGGAGCTCGAATGCGCGCTTCCAAGCGAAATCAAGGGGTTGCATCGGCATGCGAGGACGCTTCGGAGCATGATGCCCTGGGTTGAATACACAGGTGAAATTATTGATGTCATTCTGGATCGCGTTGACAGCTTCTTCCAGAGGGCGAATCGGCGACAGCCAGGTGCGGACGAGGTGCTGGGGATTCATGTGCTTAGAGGCCAGAGCTGCGCACATGAGGGCAGTGCGGACAACGGACCTGCTGGTATCAGAGTTGATATTGAAGAAAGAGAGACACCTGTCATGCACGATGAGGCGCATCGCGTAGAGGAGGTCGGTGTCGGCGAGGAGCAGGTAGCGCACGGCCTCCCAATCTGTGAGGTAGCGGAAGAAGGAGGTGAGGAAGGCGACAAGGCCGGCCAGAGAGCGCTCGGCCACGTCCTGGTGCTGAAGAACACCCCGGATTTCGTCAGCGCAGAGGTCGGAGGCGGTGAGGGTGTTGTAGATGATGTTAGTGGTCGGATCGAGAAGGCCAAAGGAGAGGCCGGCGCCGACGAAGATCTCCTCTTTGAATGCCGTGACCATGGCGAGTCGCTTGTGGACATGATCATACGAGTCGACGATCTTCTTGAGAAGCTCCGATCTCTCCCGACGTTGACCCTCGAGCGGCGGATCGCAGCTTGTGGGCTTATAGATGCGCTCGATCGCCGCCGGCGACGGCGACGGCGGCGGCGGTTGATTTGGGAGAGGCATTTGGGAGGGGATGAAGGAACCCTAGAATCCCCTTACTTTCCCCGTTCTCTCCCCACACCTCTTTTATCGCCTCCTTTTTATTGAGAAGAGTCCCGACCCGAAACATCCTCTGTTCTATAGCAGCTATTACCTGGCCAAATGGGCCAGCACGGCACGGCCCGGCCCGGCCAGGCTTTCGCGGCCCAGGCACGGCACGGACCGGCCAGGCACGTATAATACACGGGCCGTGCCGCGCGTGCTCGCCTCTCCGGCCCAGGCACGGCACAGCAGCCTTACGGGCCGGCACGCTGGCCGGATTAGCACGGCATGGAGCAGCCGAGCGCCTCGTTTCTATACTACACACACACACTAGTATATAGGACTCATATTTTGTACTCCCAACTTTCATAGACTAAACGAGCTAGTGGTTGTTAGATCTACCTCCTAATTATTAGACAGGCTGAATAATTGATTTTCTATAGCGTGCATCCATTAACAGACGGAGATATTTGTGGGATCCTCCTAAACGGATAAGGTTGAACTCGTTCAAGTCTACGACGAATCTGGCAGCTCACTATTTTTATATAAAAGATCGATATGCATGGGTGATATATACTACTCCCTCTGTTTGGAATTACTTGTCGCAGAAATGAATATATCTAGACATATTTTAGTTCTAGATACATCCATTTCCGAGACAAGTAATTCCGAACGGATGGAGTACTTTTTTTTGCTATGAGATATACTACTTTTTGCATGTAGTATATACGACTTCTTCAGGAAGACATTTTTTTGTAAAGTATATATACTGCTATTTGCATTGTACTCCCTCCGTCCAGAAATACTTGTCACCAAAATGAATAAAAGAGGATGGATCTAGATGTATTTTAGTAAGTATATACTTTTTTTATATTGCAGCATATACTCCTTTCGTTGGTCTGGAAGCATATACTTTTTTATGTGAGTATATACATATATATACCACTTCTTATGGAAGAACATAATCTTTTTTTACAGAGTATATATACTGCTATCTGCACTGTGGTTCATAGAATTTTTTCTACATACAAATATGTATTATCTGTGGGCGGCAAACATATACTACTTTTTTTGGTAAGGAGTATATACTACTTTTTGTATATGAGTATGTACATGTTTTATATTGTACTCGTAGTATATATTACTACTATGTTGGTCTGGAAACATATACATTTTTTATGAGTATACCCTGATTTTTTATGGGGTATATACCACATATTGCAACTTTTTTTTTGGTAAAGGAACATATGATGTTTATATCAATGTACTTCACAGTATAGTTTACTTAGAAATGAAGTATAATCCACTTGGTAATATAAATAACTACAAACTAAGGAGTATTCAGAATGAAGATTGAGCAAAAAATAGGTATAATTTGTATGCCACTGAGCAAACAAGAGCATAAATAAAAGTGTAAGAAACCATATAAAAATGGGGGTATTATTTAATTTTTAAATGACACCAAGCACACAAGGCTTCTGCGAAGCAAAATGAAACACTGGTTGAAGCAGGGAAATGCATGTACCCTTTTACAAGTGGAAAAATTAAAGCAGCAATTTCAGAAAACTGATACTAATACTAACATAAAGGAAGCAAGGCCCTGTTTCAAAATAAATAAATAAATAAAGGAAGCAAGGTAGTGCACTCTTCGACAACTAAACAGGTAGGATCCTCTAGCTTCAACCAAATTAGTAGTTTTCTACACAGTAGTTTAGCAACTGGAGCTATTGCTCCTTTTGATGGGTACCAATTTCCCAAGACGAAACAACAATTGTAGACAAAACTATACATTTTATCATTTATCCACTAACAGAAGTAATTAGGAAGTATGCTAATCAGATTTACGGCTAGCTGGGCGCCGCTGGCCGTATGACCGTGAGAATTCGTTGGAGATCGACAAGCACACCGCGCGTGATGTTGCCTCCATCGACCATCAGAAGCCACTGAACTGATTCTTCCATTCTGGACGCCGTCAGCCACAAGCCTATAGAAACAACCACAGATCACACAAATATTCTTCCGTTCACAGAATTAACGTCGGCAAACGATGAGACCCATCTGCTGGAAGGGATCATATATTCGTATGCCATTCTTCAGATTGGAAGCAAAACAAGAGGATTATAATCAATGGATAGGAAAATGCTACAGATCTAGCCACGGAATAGGCATGCACAGAAAGTTCAAGAACAAATCGCGTTGGCCTCTTATTCCAATCAACAGCGTGTCGTGCTCTCTGATCCATCGGCCGGCGGCAACTAGAATTTGGATCACTTGGAGAAACCTAGGAACATCAAGGATTAAACTAGTGGCATGAGGTGCTAGATGCATGTGAAGAAAACGGTCGGCTCATTGCTGCCGGATAGATCAATTAATTAACAATCAGCTCACCTCCCAATATGATGTGCTGCGATGGCCACAAGTGATTGAATCCGCCGGTGATCGCCGACGTCCGCCGAGTCGGCCTGGCTAGGTATCAATGGGTAACAAAAATCCCTACTGTCACGGAAGTTGTTTAAACAAAGACTAAACGGACACAAGTTTGTTGCCCGCTAGCACGTTTGTGCGTGCAGTTTTTTTTTTTTTTTTTTTTTTTGAG